>OZ026519.1:30351212-30951212 GCA_964019695.1 Loripinus fragilis
TTATACCTCTGGGGCCAGAAATCTCCACACTCACTGGGTCACATGTTTTACACATGAAACACATCCCTTCTTGTCTGAAACCACAAAGCCAAAAGCCTTGATATTTGGTATTTAGCACCATCTAGTGGACCTTTACCAAGTTTTTTCATATTATGCCTCTAGGACCAAAAATTGCCCTGTCTCTGGGTCCCATGTTTAGCATAGGCTTCTTTAAAGCAAATCCATGAAAATATCTTGTATGAAACAACTAGACCAAGAGCCTTGATATTTGATATGTAACATAATCTAGTAGACCTTCACCAGGTTTGTTCAACTTATGTGGCTTGGGCCAAAACTGGCCCTGTCTTGGGGTCCATATGATTTACACCTGCTTATAAAGTAAGTAAGGGTGCAAAGATCAGGTTTCAGACAAAGGCAAAATTGAAAAAAAAATGATTTGTCTTAAACCACTAGGCATAACACCTTGGTATCTTGTATGTACATCCTCTATTAGATGTTTACCAAGTTTGTTCAAATTATGACCCTAGGGTCAAAATGTTTTACATAGGCTTATATTGAGAAAACATGAAAAAAAATCTTCTTTTCTGAAACCACCATAAATCAGTAAGTGAATAAGATCAGGAAATACCACAATCAAACACTGCAGACCAACACACAGTATCGTGAGGAAGAGTCTCAAAACATTTATAGTAACAATACATCTGTAAGACAATAATAGCAAAGCAACCAGCTTTCTCTTCCTCTACAAAATGATTGCAAAACTAGAATAGACACAAATTAATGCATATCAAAGCGAATACAAACACAGAACTCCCACAAACAATGTTAAGTACATTAAACAATAGATCAACAACCTGCCTTAGAACGGACATGCATAGAACCCTGATATTGGGTATGTATCATTATCTAGTGGACCTTTACTAAGTATGTTCAAGTTATGCATGGGGCCAAAAGTGGCCCCTTCCTGGGATCACATGGCTTACATAGGCTTATATAGGGAAAACGTGAACAAATCTTTTGTCTGAAACCACAAATTATAGAGCCTTGATATTTAGTTTAGAGTATAATCTAATGGACCAAGTTTGTTCTAATTATTGCCCTGTTTCCA
The DNA here is from genome assembly GCA_964019695.1 of Loripinus fragilis. Lineage (NCBI taxonomy): Eukaryota > Metazoa > Mollusca > Bivalvia > Lucinida > Lucinidae > Loripinus > Loripinus fragilis. Next base: position 30,352,321 of record OZ026519.1, read on the forward strand.
AACATGACCCTACCCAGGGTGTTAGATGATTTACATAGGCTTATATAAAGAAAACGTTAAAACATCATCTAATGGACCTTTACCAAGTGTGTTCAAACAATGCCCCTGGGGCCAAAAATAGCCCCACCCCATGGCCACATGTTTTACATAGGCTTCTACATAGTAAACTCATATCTTCTTGTCTGAAACCACAAGGTCAGGAGCCTTGATATTTGGTTTGAAGCATCATCTAGTGAACCATACCAAGATCGTCAAGTTATGGCCATTGGGCCAAAAATGGCACCAGCCCAAGGGGACACGTGTTTAACATATGCTTACATAGGACAACCACGAAACCACGAAGCATTTTGGTAGGTAGCATCATCTAGTGGACTTCTAACAAGTTTGCTCAAATTATACCTCAGGGACTAAAATGTTTGACATATGCTTCTGAAACCACAAGGCTTTGAGCCGTGATATTTGGTATGTAGGTGTCTAGGGGACCTATACCAAGTTTGTTCCAAATGTGGCCCTTGGGCCAAAAATGAAACTGCACCTTGGAGCCACATGTTTACATAGGCTTATATAGAGAAACATAAAAAAAAATCTTGGGGGTCACACCAACTGTATGTAATGGAGCAAAGAATATATATAATACATGCATTTACAATAATAATAAAAATCATCATTATCATAAAGCTACTAAAACTATAGTACTGCAAATACACACTGATCAAATGAAAATAATCTCAAGTTTTTCTGATGCAAAAATTCATATGATGCCATGAGTATCAGATACCATATAATACACCAGTTTCTGCCCTCAACATGTATGGAGTAAGGTGCGTTTTAGGCAAGTCTTTGTAGAGAAATAGCTCTGATACTTAACGGTGACTTCAATTAATAATTATTTTAAATTTTGAAGAAAATGAAAGAGCAAGTTGAACAAAGTGAAGAAAACTTTTTTCAGAACAGAAAAATGCACATGTGTCAGTAATGACCTGAAATAAGCATTCTTGGTGTTCTTGGCTCTATCGTAAAGATTTAATTGGTGGGTTGGTGCCTGATACTATGGCTGGGCACACCCTGGCTCGAGTTGAGGGTTTCTTCAGCTCTGGCTATCCGTGAGTCGTGAGCCCTGTTCTTTGTTTTATAAAAGTGTGTTAGATTGATTAAATTGTTTCTCTATGATGATACGTTGCAATAGTTAGGAAGCCTCCATGCGAGCCTAACATTTTATTTTTCTTTAATAACAACAGAATCTAGGATGAAGATTTGGTACCAGTAAAATGCATATAAGCCCCCAGTGGCTTAGGCTGCTGTCCGTTCTAACGCGATGGTTCTGTTGCTGTTGGTTGTTCCCAGCGTTGGATTCTGCAATTCTTCCATGCTTTGAGTTGCGTTACTTTGTGTCCAATACTAGTTTGCAATCATCTTAGAGGTGAAGAGATAGCTGGTTGCTTTGCTTTGTTTGCCTTCCTCGTGTCTCTTGATTGTTATGTGGCTCTTCGTCGTGGTGCCACGGGTTTGTCTGTGGTTTGAGATTGTGGTATTTTCTGATCATACTCACTTACTATTTTTTTTGAATCATCTGAAAACGTCTCTGCGTAAATTGAGTTAAAATTTAAAGTTGCATTTTCTATTCTGTTAATTATATTAATTGTAATAGAACTAAGTATACCAACACCTTTACAAGCCGGCGTTTATGTTGACATGGTAGAATGTCTGACTTTAAACGCTGTGGTCCAGGTTCAACCCCCAGCCATTGCAAATGTGATTAGCATTCTCAACCTCTTACATTTGTCACCGAGCGCAAATAACCTATCAGATGGGTTCAGAGCACATCCATTTCTGGTATAGGCTCATTAAACCTCAAACTGAGACTTGGGATGAATCTTAACATGGACGGGGATATATAGTAGACTTAATATATATCGACGCTTGTACATCCTTGCTGTACTAGCCAGCCTATATGGCGATGTTGTAGAGTGTTTAATAACGAATTGGGCTGTTTAGGTTCGATCCCTGTTGCAGCAAAAGTGATTAACAATTTTTCACCTGTCACATTAAAAATGATTTTACACCTGTAACGTTATAAACTTTTTTCACCTAAAACATTATAAATGTTTTTTCACCTGTCAAATAATTCCAAGTCTTTCTTGTATGAAAATGATAAAATTTTGAACCAGTGCTTGAGATTACCAACAATGTTCTATGTGCGACCAGCAAAGCCTCAGATCAGCCTGCACATACGTGCAGTCTGATCAGAGCCTTTGCTAGTCGCTTGAGTATTCTATGATTGTTAAGCTACTAACTGAACACCATTCGGAGTTTCTAAGCTTAAACGGAGGCTACACAGGCTCGTCTGAGTCTACACATGTAAAAATGACACATTGTTGGAAATCTCATGCACTGGCTCAGTCATGTTTATAACCTGTCACATAATTTCAGGTCAGTCTTGTATGAAAATAAAATTGGCCACCACGCGAGAAAAGCTGTCTTCGGGGGTTTGCGAACAACACAGGCGCAGACAAGCCTGCGCATCTGCGCAGTCTGATCAACGCCTTTGTTATTCGCTTTTTGGAAAGTATCATATAAGAGTTTGCTGAAGGTACAATTTCAAGTTTATAGCTAGTCTCTGTAGCTTATGAGACTGGTTGGAAACTAGCTTTGTCATAAAATCCGAAGACCGGTTTTCTCACGACAAGGCCCAAAAATTGATAACATTTCAGGTAATCCTTGCCTATGGCTCATATCTATATTTTGACCACCCCTATGAAGCAGATCCAGATGAGAGGGGACTTTACTGGGCCACAAGAAAGATCAGCACTTACGATGCCTGGCGTTTTCATGAAAATCTGATTTATAAAGACGACCATCTCCCTTGTCCAGATTCAGTTCCTGTCAAATCAGAATGTCATCAGTTGAAGAAGAAAGATAACATAATTGGTACATCTTATATTCATTCAACTGCAGTTTATTCCCCAGTTGAGAACCATGCTCATCATTTCCTAAACCTTACTGTATTCCTTCTGCGCATGCGTACAAAATACACCTAAAATTGTGACGTTTGTTATTGGAAAAATGAAACTGGTGTCTCTAAGTTTATTTTTAGATGCTTCCCCCCCCCCAATATAGATCTCAGATATTGTTATCCGGTGTGCAAGAATAACATGTGCAAAGCAAAGACCACATCTTTGAAATGTAGGATGCTTTGGCACTTATCTCTACACATATCAATATAAATATCGACAGACTTTGAAAGTTTATACTTTTTCGTAGAAATTCCGCAAACTTCATCATTCCTTTTGCCTTTTCTTGGTTTTATTATCTAAACGGCCACTTGAAAATGGTTTTGTCTTTCCATTCTGATAAAAACAATGTCTTCGTTGTCCGCTGGCCTTAAAATCTAACGCCATGTTAGCACAGCCAATGCGTTTGAAAATTTAGTAATATTTGACATGGAAACCCATGTCTAGTGATCTGTGCTTGTATTTTCATGTCAGAAAATGAAAGTTAAGACCCAGTGTAGATGGAGACTGACCAATTTAAAATGTTACTTTTGTTTCTCCTGGTATATATTACATAGTCATCGTTATTAGCATATGTTTTGGTGCTCGAAAGAAATATCACATTGAGACGATTAAAAACAACTGATTTTTTTTTTCAATCACACAAACCTTTTTCGAACCCTTTGTTTACCAATTTTGTTGGTTATTTTTATTTCCTTTTCATGTTTTCTTTAAACCACATTATTACAGGTATGCAGGCACAGATATGGTCAGAAACTGTACGGACAGATGAACAAATGGACAACATGTTATTTCCTAGACTTCTAGCTGTAGCAGAAAGGGCGTGGCATAAAGCACCATGGGAGGATGGTAACACATCTGCAAGAGAGGCTAAAATGACTGAAGATTGGATGGGGTTTAGAGCAGCTGTGGGTAATAAAGAACTACTAAGACTGGATGAAATGGATATAAAATACAGAATACCCCCACCTGGAGCTAGGTCAGTGTTACTTGATCTCCGCTGATATACAGTTTAAACTCAAAAGTGGAACATTGATAGTTTAAAGTACCTGCAAATTCCAATTACGAGGGGCATTTGGAAAGTTCTTAGCATGTTTTTTTTTATCTCAGTAACTGATTTACAAACCCTATCATGTTTGGTATCATTTTAACGAGCTATCTTTCCTCTATGTCATTGCAAAAATATTATGAGGATATTATAATACCGACACGAAAGATATTATTGTGAAAAAGATGTACTGTTTGTATACTGGAAAACGCAAAATTTCAGTTGAAAATATAACATTTTACCTTTTGGAAAGTTTGCATAACATTAACAATAGTTCATGAAATTAGATAATTTGTATCATTTGGTAGGCCACAATCAGGTACAGTTATTACATAATTGATGACCGAGTTGGATGTTTCCAATAAATAAATACCGGAACAGCAATACCAAATCCATCTAGAAAGCAATGCAATGCGTTATTTTTTCGACTAAAATCGCTTGTCACAATGCACATATTTTGAAAATATATAACAGACAGTAGTTTAAAAATGCTGTACATTGGTATTTTTGTCAAGCACACTTTATGCTCTTTGTATTGAAACCAAAAGAAATTGTAAACCAGAACAAAGGGAAGATTACTCTTATAATCTTCCCATGGTGACAGAGTATGTTTAGCTATAATTTGACGTTTTGGTTCATTTCAATTGAAACGGTGGCTCACAAAAAAGTAAAAATACATTGGGAGTAGAAGTCAATCAATTTTGTTATGGTTAGCTCCACGAAAACAAATACAGCCAGAAAAGGCGCATATCTCAAACCACAGATCAGTTGGCGCCTGTGAGAACAGAACGAGCGCACAGACAGATGTATAAAGGTCACGTGAAAGAAAAAAATGTATTTGGAAATCTCTAGGTAGATGATTGCCACAGTAGCAATCACCAAATCACTGTACCAGGTCTAAACATGGAAAATGTCACCCATTGGGAGCAACAAAACAGTATACTAAATTTAGAATACATGCTATGTTTTATCCTTTTGATTTTTCCATAGTGCATTATGAAGATTAGAAAATAATTATAGTTTATTTCTTACTAAAGAGATCAATACTCTGCTCATCAAAAGATGTCCTCTAAAATCTAAAAGTAAGCGTTTAGAGAGTGCATCATCCATGCTTACTTATAAAAGCACCTTTTGATGTTCACAAAAATAAACAACATTTAAGTTCATGAGTAATATTGTTCCTGTAATATGATGGACATACGATTGCTACTTTGTGTTCAGTGTATTTGCCTGTGGTATCACCGCTCCAGATAGCCAAAATGTTGAGCATACAATTTAAAATATTTTCTTATCTGTCAATTTTAGCATTTGTTTTGGGTGCTAAAGTAATTGTCATAATGTTTTATTGATGTGGTTTGTTTAAGTACCCACATCATGTGTTTTTTTAATAAGAATATCATTTTTTAAATTATACACTCTTATCTAGATGTATGACTAAATTGTTTTTGTTTGTGTTGAGTCTTTACATACCATTCAACAATTTTTCAGTCACGTTGAGATAATTAACTGTGTTCCTGTGTTGAACAAGTACTCAGCAGGGGATAAACCTGTCTTCCTCAAGAACAAAGCACAGTGATTTGGCCCGTGAGCAAACCTTTGATCCCAAGCCTGCACTGCACCCTTTCTCTGTTGTTCAAGTAGGGTAAAGTAGGGTATTTTGGACAGACAGCTAAACTCAGACAGCCACTTACTTTGTATCATACTTCAATTATTGAAATAAAACATAAATCAACTAAGCAAACAGTGAAAATCCTGATGAGACGGCTCATAAGGAGCTGTCTCATCTGGATGTACACTGTTTGCAAATATGTGTCCAAATTAACCTGATGTACGAATTTACCCGACTTTACACTATTTGCTATTCATGAAAAAATCGGTAAAATGCGATTATCTTCATAGACATATTAATAAGTATTTATGATGTATGTTTATACATTATTTCCTTTTCATACACAGGGTTAAAGATCATAAACTGTTAATCAACACAATGTATCCTGGTGAAGATGTTGAAAAGTTTAATGGTGTGGACCAGACTTGGTCGATAGCTTCATTTAACTCCCCAGTAACACATGCGCTGAAGCTTCGGACAAGGTAGGAATATAGTAAAACACATCACATCCGCTGATCCTTAAAATTCAGTCAGTTGTGTTTGTGTGGGGGGCGTCCTGACAACGTTTTCTTTCTTTTTTATTAGTCATCGTCAACGTATTTCAAAGAGTGAAAAAACGCCATTTATATCACCCTTACAAACTTTAACATGAATTATCTTGTGATGTGCAAGGTCTACACTGATGTAGGTGGTTTAAAAAAGTTATACCATTTGTTGTCCGCCTGTACTTAAGATAATCCACTCGCTAAAGCTTGTGGATTATCTTCACGTACAGGCGGACAACCCATGGTATAACTATTACCTGTTAAAAACGATAAACCACTAGGGTAAATTCGGGTAAATTCGGACATCAGGTAAATTCGAACACACATTTGTAAACAGTGTAAATCCAGATGAGACGGCTCCTTATGATCCGTCTCACAAGGATTTTCAGTGTTTGCTAAGTTAATTTATTTTTTATTCCAATATTTGAAATATGTAGCAAACAAGGTCGCTGTCCGAATTTAGCTGCCTGTTCGAATATACCGACTTTACCTTAGATGTTTACATATTTTGTAACGTTATGAATTTATGAATAGACCTACATGATAGTGTTGGGTTCATAATAGCACAATCTCAATCTTAAAAAATACGATTTCAAAGTAGATTTAATGACAGATGAATAATGGAATTTACAATTGGTGATTCTGTTGAGAAAACGTGATAAAATGCTAAGTAAGTCTTGTATTCTATCTTTTAACCCCAACTCGTTTGATAGGGAGCGCAGTGGCTCAGTGGTAGAGTGCTTGACTCGAGACCAAAGGGCCACGGGTTCGAGCCTCACCGGCGTCACTGCGTTGTGGTCCTTGAGCAAGACACATTTATCCTAGCTTAGTACAACCCAGGAAGACCCGTCCCTATATAACTGAAAGATTGTTGATGGGATGTAAAGAATCAAATCAAAAACCAACTCGTTTGATAAATCAAATAATACGTTATAACCACAGGGGCTTGAAGTTAGGATTTTTTTATTGATTTTAGCCCTAGTGAAGCCAAATATGTACGTTGAAACCACCATATTCCGATAATTTAAGGACATGAAAAAAAATTCAAATCGAGTATAAGAAAAAAGACAAGGGAGGACATAAAAACCTGTAGGCTCACTTTGAAACAGATTTTCTTCTGTAACCTATATAACGGGCCGGGATCTCTTGTTTTGTCCACCAATCCATCAAAATGTTTAAGATGTTCCCCTAACATACTTTACCAACACTTACCATTTGACAGAGATATTCATGAAAACCCTGAAATAAACACTTGTCCAGTGCAATAGAAGGAGGTCACCATCTTGTTTATGACGTCGCAACTAGGTGACGTAGGTAAACAGCACGAGAACTTATCCTTAGATCGCCCAACCTGCTCACCTGAGACAACTAACTCAAACCTACTTACCCGGTATGTTATGTGCCAGCATAAGATACCCACAAAATATAAAGAAATAAAGAAATCTGTACTTTAGAATACTTTAATTGTCCTTCAACATGTTCCAGAAGAAACAAGCTGAAAACTCAAACTAGCGTTATCGTCTGGGGGAGCTAGTATGTGTATCACGCACCGTTTTGGCGCCACGTCACCCAAACTACACAGATGTTGACAAAGATGGCGGCGCCCAGCATAACGCACTTTCCCGAACTCGTTTAATAAATTCAATAAAACATGAGCACACATGTAAGATCCTCTACATGTGTATTACTTCAGTAGCTCCTCCATTTCAGTAGCCCCACCAATATCTTCTATATATTTCAGATCTGCAGATGGTAAAAGGTACAGCAAAGTGGTTACTGTCTATCCATATGAAACGAGGACATCGAAATGCTCAAGTCATAATAACAATGAGATTTATATTTATTTTCATGTTTTTATCAGCATAATTTTATTTATTAGATAACGATATCAATAAATTCCTTGTAAAAATGACTTTAATTTTCATTTTTGATTTACCCCTGATATAATCGCACATTACAAGATGCCATACTATTGTCAAGGACTGTATGCTTAAATGATGAAACTTCAATACCACAATGTGTCTATGAGTCAGTATTCATTGGCCCATTACAATTGAGCCAGTGCATGAGATTTCCAACAATGTGTTATGTGCGACCAGCAAAGCCTCAGATCAGCCTGGGCATATGCGCAGTCTGATCAGAGCCTTTGCTAGTCGCTTGAATATTCTATGAGTGTTAGGCTACTGACTGAACATGATTTTCAGTTTCTAAGCTTAAAAGGAGGCTACACAGGCTTGTCTGAGTCTACACTTGTCAAAATGCCACATTGTTGGAAATCACATGTCGCTGCTCAATTTAAAGAGCTACCTTTCATTTAAGCCTCTAGCTACTCACACCGTTGGAAGACAGATTTCTGTATTACAAAAAGCGAACATGTGGACACCTGCTGCTGATGGAGAAAATATATGAGCCGCGGCATGAGATTTCCAACAATTTGACATTTTGACAAGTGTAGACGAGGATGAGCCTCTGCAGCCTCCTTTTAAGCTTAGAAATTCTAAATGGTGTTCAGTCAGTAGCTTAACAATAATTGAAATAATCAAGCCACTAGCAAAGGCTCTGATCAGACTGCGCCTATGCGCAGGCTGATCTGAGGCTTTGCTTGTCGCACAAACCACATTGTTGGAAATCTCATGCACTTGTTCATTTGATGTTTGGTGAAACTGCAGGACCAATCTGAATTCATTTATACCCCAAAAAGACTCTGCCCTCTACACTACGATGCTTCATAATCTAATTAAAGAAAAACTTACTGATTTAATTAAGCAACCTTTTTAATAGATAGGGCTCTATTTATTCGGCTTGTAATCAGAAACACGCTTTTTCACTTCAGAACAACAAAAAGGTACAATTTATGGTCAACTTTCCATTATCTTTTGGACAGCTATTCATTATATTTTGCTCTAAAGTGTAAAGAAAAAGTTGTAGGTGTCGCAATGTATGCTCATTGTGCTACTCCTGTTGTAGAATTATTTTTATGATAGTGACTCAATGTTGTCTCCTTCTGGCAATAATCACATGGGTGAAAGTTTTCAGGATTATTCCTGAATTCACGATTTTGACGCGAGAAAGTCAGCCTCCAAATGCTGAATTGAGGAGATTATAATAGTTTTCTGATTCATTTTTATTCTGTTTAAAGACATTTGACTATTTAAACTTGAAATGGTGAATATTTAGTGGACATAATGCAAGTTTTAAGATTGGAGTTTCGAAAGTTCAGAAATTTGGAAATTTGGAACTTTCACCCATGTAATCAGGCTGATGCTAGTGAGGCGTTCAATTCTACTTAAGATATCTAGAATAGATGACGTATTGAAGATTGCTTATCCTTATTTAGGGACAGTCGGAAATACCACACGGAACTTTAGTTAAATAAATCAAAATCATTGGATGACGAAGCTCTCTTTTAGGATTTGGACTTGTCCATAACAAGTGTCATAGTTTTATCTAAAAATTCTCATAAACGGGATGATCTGAATTTTGAAATAGTTTATTTTCCATTTCTGGATGGAGATGCTCCCCCCTCCCCTTCTTATGATGTATATATTCCATAACTTATTCATTTTGCAAGAGCATGGTCAAATGAGCAGCGGCATGAGATTTTCAACATTGTGGTATGTGCAACCAACAAAGGCTCAGACCAGCCTGCGCATACACGCTGTCTGATCAGAGCCTTTGCTAGTCGCCTTAATATTCTATGACTGTTAACCTACTGAGCAAACATCATTTGGAGTGCCAAAGCTTAAAAGGATGCTGCACAGGCTCGTCCTAGTCTATTCATGTCAAAATGTCACATTGTTGGAAATCTCATTTCACGGCTCAAATATAAGAGACCTCAAAATAAGAAACCAATTTTTACTACTAAGTTGCTTAAACAAGGCTATCGATATAATAAACTTCATGAGGCGTTTTCTAAATTCTACCCAAGGATACAGAGTTGATCATAAAATAAAATGCTGGCTAAACTCTTTGTCAACAAGGCATATCAGAGAGTGTTTTATGGCGATTTAGTTTATAAATTCAAAAGAAGCTTTTGAAAGCCAGTTTAAAAAAGATCGTAAAGCATAAAAGAGTGGAATATATGCCTGGTCATAAACAAAATCACGGTTTATAGATATGGTTTCCTCTTAAATTACACGACGATTGTTCATGTCCCAGATTCGATGAAGACCCTAACTTTATCGATGGGTCAGTGACGGTTTTTCGTCGGCGGTGCCCAACGTGGCTCAACTAGAGGCGGGTTCTTTTGTTGTAATTCGTTGTTTATTGTTGCTCCCATTCGGTAGTCTAAGAGGGGAGGATACCAAAAATTGAGAGATTACCATTGGATCTCCACACACAATTTGTTAGGGGGCGCAGTGGCTCAGTGGTAGAGTTCTTGGCTCGAGACCGAGGGGCCGCGGGTTTGAGCCTCACTGCGTTGTGTCCTTGAGGAAGACAAACTAATCCTAGCTTAGTACTGGTTCAACCAAAGGAAGACCCATCCCTACATACCTGAAAGATTATTGATGGTACGTAAAGAAACAAATCAAACAAACAAATAAACAAACAAACACACGTTTTGTACATATATCGCCAAGAATCCAACAGCACTGAGAATTCAGGGGCGTAGCTAGTAACTAGTCTAAAACTCAAAGTACGCATATGCATGCGAAAAAGGAACATATACAAACAGCGTAGACCCAGATGAGACGCCATAAAAAGCGGCGTCTGATCTGGGTTTACGTTAGTTATCAAGATAAACACACTCTTGGTAGATTATAAAAATGTCTATGACCAGGTGATATCAACATCATCACAAATTCTGTCAACATTGGATTTAGAGAGATGAATATTGGTTCTACATTTGTACGCACACGTTTTGTAGACATAACATCAAGAATCCATCAGAAATGGGATAGAATCTTCCCGTTTTTTTTCCAAATGTGTACGCAAATGCGTTTTAGCGGGTACGTAGCTACACTCCTGGAGATAGAAGAATCTCATATCTTGGGCACACGTATGTTCGTTTATATTAGCTACGCCACTGCCTGAAACCTACTTTAATACTAACCAGTGGCTTCTTACGTCTGTTCAAATTCACCACCTCGAGTGTATTATTCAAAACATATACATGTAGAACAACCAATCCAACAGTTAACACACAACTCCTACAAATAACGTACATTTGATCATCTCTTAACCAGGACCAAGAATTTAAGAATCCACCATGAGTGTGAGGGTGGGATAGAGAAATCCGTCCGAGGATCACCGATTGGCATCGCGAGGACAGAGTTTTTCTATCCCATCCTCACATGAATAATGGATTCTTTTTCTTGCTCACCACTAAATAAATCATTTAATATTAATTTTGAAAGACATTGAAAAATTCTCCCAGAAAATCCTGAATTCGCCTATATGCGACATGGTGACGCCATTTTAACATTACAATGACGACGTGCGATCAGCGTGCGGCCGACTTGCGGCTGTTCGCTTTTTTTTTTATCATTCCCATGGGTATGTGTGATATTTCTATTTCACATGGGTAAAAACAACGGAAATCCCGATCTGGTGTGCGATAATTACAATTACTCGTACTCCTTAAATTTGAGTATTGCTTGAATTAATTATTGACCCTTTCAAGCACTAAAATGACATTTGAAACTTTTTCAAATCAAAATTGTTCATGTATTCTGTAGAACACAACGACATCTTCGACTACAGGTAAATGTACTTCTCCATACATTACAATACGTCTACTACTTAACCCTTTTCATTCGGATGGATTTTTCCATACATATTGATGCAATAAGTATGGAATTGTCCACTTAGTATTTTAATAAGAGATCACAGGTCGAAACATTATTATAACCATAAACCCCTATCTGTCTCCGTTTTAAATGCAGAAACATAATCGCATAATACCTTTAAAGAAACAAAAAGAAATCCCAAGCATGACTATATTGGTGCACAAATGGCTGCCTATACTATACTCTTAAACGCATTTGGTGGTGTATTATTGTAAAACGGCCTCTCATACCCAATCTCCAGATAAGATTGCGTAATGGAAAATTAGTTTCAAAATATATCTTGTGGCTAAGTAAATGGATCTTTTAAATTAGGCGGTTCTTTTGAAGACCGAAACCACATTTAAACTGATTGATAACGAGACATTTTCACAATTTCTACACCATGAAAGTATGCTTTACTTGACCTATGCGGCATACAAAATTCATTTTTTCCACGAAATGCAATTCTGGCAACATTTTATTTAACTATCAGTATACAAAAATCCAGGCGTAAACCTCTCGGGTGAAAAAACGTGTTTTTGCACGGTACAGGACTTCGGTTCCCCGACTATATAGTAACCGTGACGCGGCTCAAATGTGTGCTTCGCTAAGAGACATCTGCCCACGGGGAAAGACACCATGTTATATTAGGCTACATAGACAAGCTAGAATCCTGTTTTGCATGTAGTATGTTCAGGAATCATAAATACTTTTTCTCCGATTGCTGTTTAGCAAAACTGTGCAGATGCGCAGTCTTATATGCGTCTTTGTCGTTTGTAAATTGCAAAAACTCGGTTTTCTCGCGCAATGGCTAAATAATTATCATATTAATGATTTGTTGGTAAAATATACGTTGTGATTTTTATCACTGAATCCATGCACATAAAATGTTAAGTTTTCATAGAAAATCTGCATCTTAATTTTGCTAAACCTCACTGAACTTTAATGATAAACATGATAAACCGAATATAGTGTCATGAATTTAAATACCATTATAATACAGAGGTGCTCGACTAGATGTCCGCAGATTAAACATAACATTAACAAAAGACCAAAGAAAACTAATGTGTATCAGTAAGAATAAAAGTGTCAATGTTCCCATATAGATGGACATTATGTTATTTTTAGTAAATTTGCCATCGTCTTTGAACCGGTTATTCTTGCTTTCAGCAATGTAATTATCTATATAGGTGGTTTAAAAACGGTTTGCACTACTGCAGACTTGCATACAACTAGTGTCAAAGGTGTTGATACGTATCGTGGAATTTTAAGTGTAGCCACCAGCCCTTAAGGTAGGAAATTGAACCACTTTTATAGTTTTGTGGGTACCTGCTTTTTTCAACGTGATATTTTTTCTGTATGCGCATTAACGGTGCATACCCACTCTCATAATTAATTGGTTGATTTTTTTTTCGTTTTTGTAAAACATTCTATCACGGAGGAACCGCCTATAGTATAAAATAATTAAACCTTTTTAGTCTGGATACTCGCAAACAGGTACAAATGTACTTTGGCAAGCGGCGATATAAAATAAGGTGACATTCCACAAGGGTCTGCACTGTTTGCCAAGATAAAAACAAAAGTTCATTACAGCAGTGCACTGTAATTTAGCAGTTTCAACCCATGACCTCTTAAAATACAAAATGGGCAGTTCCATACTTATTCTACCAACATACATAATTCGATATGTTGTGGTTAATTGATAGCATTTAGGTTATGCATAAATAAGACGCGATTTTTACAAGCAGAACTTTTTTTTTACTGAAAAGATTTTCAGTGTTTGAGAAAATAAAAATATAAATCAGTTTGTCGTATTTAATGTGATTTTTTCGTGTACCCTTGAGATCTTTTAGGCATATTTTCATACCCTCTTCCTATTGACTGGTCTGAAATATAACTGACAAATGTTGTCCTTTATCAGATTCATACGCCGTTCATATTCCGCATATAGATAGTGCATACTGAGTGCCCAACCAGCCACCATCGGCCCGCCAACGAAACGCCATTTGAATGGCGTTTCGCTGACGGACCGATGATGGTCCGCTTTTAGACGTTTACTGGGTAAGCATACAAACGTAGGCTACTGTGAGCACACCAACGAAATGACATTCGTCGCTGGTGGGCCGATGATGTACATTTTGTATTTGTATACAGTAAAACCTGTCTAAAATGGCCACTATCAAAAAGACAAAAAATTGGTGTCCAAGACCAATTATTGCTTAATGCAGGTCAAAAGTATTGCAGAATGCTCCAAAGGGGAGCATTCTGCAATATTTTCGACCTTCATTAAGCTACGATCTATCATAAGGATTTTTGTTTTGTCTATTTTTGAGTGACCGTTTCACACAGGTTTTACTGTATTGAATATGGCTGGGAATAGCTTCCATTTACTAGCGTCGTATTCGTTCAAATCCTAAACACTAGAATAGCCTCAGAAGTTTGGGACAAACGATTAAATGTTAAGCCGCATTAGGAAAAACACAATTTTGTTAAGCAGTTTATGAGAGGTGTTAAGAGAGTGTGATAATAATGAATGATGTTTTACTAAAACTCTAATGGAGTATACAAAGAAAAGCAATTGAAGGAGGTTGAAAGTTTACTCTCGTCTACCGAAACATAAGTCAACAATTGTTTTATTATATGATAAGTACATGTCACGCCATTCCTGTCATTTTGGACCATTAAAGCCATTGACGTCACGGATGCATGATGTGAAATTACTTAATGTTCTGACGTCACTTCCTGTAAGCCATGCAATATTACCACTTTGCAACGTTACGCCCGCAAATCAGGCGACATGTAGTTATATCAGCGACAGTCGATTGGCATCTGAGCCAATCAGAAGATGTTTAGTTCTAGACATCTGCAAACAAAATTGCTGTTTGATATAAGTCACACTTCAATGGGTCAAATACAGTACAGTTCCAAATGGGTTCACCCTCTAAACTGAATAGTCACACACATTCAAAAATGATTTAATCCATTTTTACCGTTTTTGTTCCATAATGGTTGACTCCAAAATCATTGCTGGCTCCCAGTCAAAAGCATGAAACCTAATTTAGTAGTCGTTGTCAATGTTTACTGCCAATATGTTGTCATATTGGATCGCGTATGCCATATCTGCACATTTTTGTTGAAGGAATTGTCGCACATTGACTGATAAATGGGTCTATAAACCTTTCTGTGGTCGGAATTAGAAATTAAGCAATGGCCAGGTAAAAATTAGTAAGTTAAAATGATCAGAAAATAACACAATCACAAGCTGCAGACAAACCCATGGCACTGCGAAGAAGAGCCACACAACAATCAGGAGACACCAGGAAGACAGACTAAGGAAATCAACCAGCTCTCTCTTCCCAATCAAGATGATTGCAAAACTAGAATGGACATAAAGTAGCGTACAACAAAACATAGAACAATTACAGAATCCCACAGTGGGAGTAACAATAAACAGCAAATCAACAACAACAGAACCACAAGTTTGCAGCAAATGACAGATTAAGATTGGCAGTCCTTACGCAGGAAAGAGGGTTAAATACCACAGACCTTGTTGTTCATTTTCACTAAAACTGCAAATTAAACTCACTACAATAAAATGCACCTGATGACCTTTGACTCCAATCAGATGACACAAGATAAAGAAGTGTTATTTTAAAGTCTGTGTTACCATAAATAAAAAGTTCCTTGTCATTGTCAACACTGCACTAAAATACTATTGGCAATTTAAGTCCTAGGTTGGTACCGAGCTGATTCCAGGCTGAATGTGTCCATGAATTTTGGAGGATTTAGTTTTTCAAAGCCTGTGGTACCTTCACACATAGCAAAACGAAAAAAAAAAAAAAAAAAAAAGAAAAGATTATGATCAAAAATGTTTCTGTTGAGCCTATATTTGATTGATATCGTCATACCTCGAAAACTAGTCATGCGTCTAAAATGCTTGACATTGTCGGTATTTGTATTAATAATTTGTAAGAAACGTTTGTTTTAGAAAATAAGAAGCTCAATTCATTTACACCTGCTCAGACATCCAATTTTAAAGTCTGCATAGCCATAAATAAAAAGTTCCTTGTCCTTGTCAATACTGCACTAAAATATTATTTTATATTTGCTTGATATCATCAATACCTTATAAACTAGTCAATGGACGTGCGTCTAAAATGCTTCACATTGTCGGTATTTGTGTTATTAATGTGTAACGAAACGTTTGTTTTAGAAAGAATACCTTTTGCATTTTTAAGAAGACCCTATAAGGGGCAAGAAATATATTTTTATCTTAATGTTTGCATGTTAAATAACATTTTGATGCCAATACATTTTGGTACTGGGCATTGGTCCCAAATTTTATTACTCCCAAGTTTACAATTGTCGTAGGTTTTGGCCGAGTTCGGTTACAGCTTTTAATTGTTTTTCTAAAGTAGCGCCGTTTTATTAACTTTTATGCAATAAAGTCGTTCATGATCAATTTCATCATTACATAATAAACCACAAATTTATCTTTTAATAATTGGATAGATTCTTCAAAGGAGTTGAAAACTCCATTTGAACTTTTCTCCATTTGATAATCGAATTATCGATTTCAGAAGTCTAACTGAAATACATGCTTATGCTTCTCTTTGACTCTATTGGTTCATATCTAACTGTTGTTGTTGTTAGATATGTTGTTCTTCTATAAGGCAATGGTGCATTTGCGCTGTCATCTGTATGATTCGATTAAATTTATGGTTTGTCTTTTTTATTGATGATGACCAATTTTCTGAAGGTGAATTCTAGCGTTGAAGTGGTCCCTGATGTCCCATAGCTCATCATTACATTCCATCACGGATGCAGTATATAAAAGTCATCACTGATCAGCTGCTCCATTTCCTGTGTTTCCCTATGTCCCTCGACAAATAACAACATCCCTTAATCAGTTTGCTCTAGCCGTTCAATTGCTTTTACAATTTAAAACGACCCTGATGCAAAACGTTTATCCGTTGGTTGTGTCTTGTATTTGTCTTTAGCTGGACCCACTGTAACTCAAAGCTCTGACTATCTGTGAGTCGTGAGCCCTTCTCTTTGCCACATCGCAGTGCATTAATTTAATTTGATTGTTTCTCCATGATGATATACATTGCAATAGTAAGGAAGCCTTCATACGAGCTAAACGAATTTGGTGTTTTAACAACACTAGAATCTAATGTAAAGATTTGATACCAGTAAGGCTCCTGTCCAGTCTAAGGCAGTGCTTCTGTTGTTTACGATTCATCGTTTATTGTTGCTCTCTTTGTTTGTGGGGGTTCTATGTATTGTAAAGTACAAAGTTTCCTTTCTAGCTTTGAGATCAACTTGACAGGGAAGGGGTTGCTTTATATTAATTGTCTTCTTGATGTCTACCTGTTGGATTTCTTTTGCTCCGGTATTCAGTTTTATGTACTGTTGAGTCCTTATCTTTGCTCTATCCCCTTTTTATATATTGATATATATCTTCTAGGAGATGATGCATGGATAAGTTAGGGGTCTTTCATGCAAACGAAACATCTATGTGTCTTGATCCCCATCTGAGCTGCTAAGGGTGAGGTTGGTTCGCCGTGAAATCGGTTTAAGCCCTCCAGCAAATTTTCTTACTGACCGTTCCAAGGCGGTACTTCTTTTGTGGATCATTTGTGTTTTTTATGTCTTGTGTTTGTCATGCTTTCGCGTCTGTTCATAAGCTGCTATGGGTCACCTGAAGGGAAAGGGCTGACCTCTTGGCTCTTGTTTGTGAGGTTTATTGTGATTTTGTTAATTTCCGATTTGTACCCTAGGAGAGGTGTGGTACTTGATTGTATCGATTCCTGATCCTGGTTGTCTTTCTTACTCTTATTGTGACTGTTAGTATTTTGTGAATCTTCCTCACAGTGCCTTGGGTTGGTCTGAAGTGTGTGATTTTGGTATTTCCTGATCGTACTCATTTACTTTTTCAAGAGCTTTAAGAACACTTTAAATTTCATAATGTTCAGATTCTTCCACAATCAGACGCGTATCTTAATTCAATTCCTTGTCCAGGAAGTTTCTGTAACTTGTTCTTTTATTCTTTATAAACGAAGTATAAAATGGTGCATGTAATGTATCTAGAGGTTTTAGCGAAATTTAATGTGGCTGAACATACATAAACATATGTAAATGCTATGACATTTGATATATTGTCGAATGAAGAAATATTATATCATTGTCCAAATAAAAGTGTTGTTATTGAAATATATCTCAACTAAGTGCCTGCTTACACGTTGATAACCTCGTCTGGTTTCAAATTTTAACTTTAATGTATAGTATTTAGATTAAAGTAAGTAAAAAAGCAAAGCTCAGTAATCTATAAAACCAAATACCACACCTGACCCAGAACACCATATGGTAAAGTGACAAAAATCACAAAAATATAACATACAAGAAAGCCAAGAGGTCAGCCCTTTCCCAGCAGGTGACCACAAGGCTGCAAGGAACATACACGACAGCATAACAAAGACAAACATAAAACACAAATAACAGAAAGGCTCCACAAAAAAAACACCGTCTTGAAACGGTCAGTGAAATACTGGAGGGCTTAAATATGTTTGACGCCGCTAACGTCACCCTTATTTCTGATGTGGATCAACACAAATAGATACTTGCTTCGCATGAAAGATCCCTACTTTATCGATGTATTCCGACTTCCATGGCCACCGTTCTGCTGTCTATATCAACCAACACATTTTATGAGGTCTCATGAGCGTTGACAGATATATAAGGTGATAAAACAAAGATAAGGACCCAACAGTATACACAGCTGAATACTGGAGTAAAATAAATCCAACAGTTAAACCCTGGTGGGCCCGACCACCGACAAACCATCAGGCCCTTACCCTGTTAACGCAATCATTCTGCTGAAGGTGACCTGCTACTTGGTTCCAGACATTTCCCTCTAATAATAATAATAATAATAATAATAATAATAATAATAATAATAATAATAATAATACGGGCAGGTTGCTATGAATATTATTATTAACTAAGCTAGGTACTTGTTTCACGTACACAATCTCACACGAACATTTGCTGCTCTCACAAGCGTAATCAATCTGGATAGCCCGGCACATTTCGAGAATCGAATCAAGCTTTGGGTGTACGTAAGGCGCATTACGCGTAGTACTATGTACCAAAAAGCTCTATTTGTTAGCTGGAACTGGCGTAAGGAAAATGAGTTATGTAGCGTGTGGATTCAGCCCTATCAACATCCATTTTTCTGATTAACCCTAAAGTTTAATCAGCAGAATAAATGAAGTTATGTATTTTTCAATAAACAAACCCCCCATTAACTTCATTTATAACCGACCACACTTGTTATTGTGTTGGCATGATTTCAGTGCGGCCAGCATCACGTTATGTAACGTCAGCGTAATGCTATCAAAGTAGATCCTCGATGTACATCCCAGGTCTGATGTCGAGGCAGTTCCGATTGACTTGTTTCAAATATACAATCTCACACGAGCCTTTGCTGTTCACACAAGCATGATAAAGAAATAGATTAAGGTCGTGCCAAATTTAAGAGTCTAGCTCACTTAGATAGCTGCGTATACTATACTATTTAAAGAATGTTTGACTTCACGAATATGCAATAAATACCACAATGCCACTTGCTGACCCGTTTAACTAATTACAAAATAAAAATATAAAATTAAGACAAAAATAGAAATATTGCTTGTCACAGATTATGAGTTGCATGATGGTTTAAGAAATATTTATCGTTGCACATTAATGAAACATCACACCGCCGCCTAATTAACTGTTATTATTCACGCATTAACTTTTCTTGAAATATTCTGTGATCTGTTGTCGCCTATTGCACGCCCATTAAACATGGCGTAATTAACAAACGGTGATATTCTGATATTGATCTTAATGGTTCATAAAAGCAGATCTGAATTTATGTTGATCTATACGATGTTGCAAGTAATCATGAATGGAATATATCTGACCCGGGTGAATATGGCCACTGTAGGGCTTAGTTGCACAAACAGGAATTACCTTAGGCGACAACCTTAGTATGAAAGTAAGTTCATTTCTACTTTAACCATTCATAAGGTCTGCAAAGGAACTCTCCTGGCAAAAGAAAACACAAACAATTATCTAACACGCCACCTAGCGCCGTTAGTTGGAGGTACTAGCTTCGGTCTTTATCGTTGAAAGATGCCAACTTTCAGCTTTAATATTTCCATAATAAAGAATTTCTCATGTGAACCAAATTAAACACTTACAGAAAAGCGCGTTTTCTTCAATATAATACCAGAGCTTGTGATTTTTCTCCTCTGGTTTTTAATTTTTTGTCAATCAAAATTTTTTGAAAATGGTTAAAAAGTATTAAATCATGGCGATAAAAAGCAAGGAGTTCCGAGTTTTTGCACCCACCTCGCATTTGAAACAATATGGTGGCTGTGACGTAAGCCCGACCTAATCAATATTATGGTCATGTTTGATACAAATAGATAAATAAATACATCATTCATATGCATAGCCACAGGTTAGTGATGCTACACGATTCTCATTTACCCATTTCGCAGTTAATACACAGGCTGTAGGTACCCAGTTGGATCTTCTCTTAGAGATGCTACCACTAAGCAGTACATCATTTTTTTCTAGTAGAATGACAAAAACACAGTTGTTGATATATGATTATTATCCAAGGCTATACATATGTTGCCATCAACAGTCTAGTGGATCAAAATAACTTCATACTATATATCATCTGACAAGTAGGAGAAACACAGGGGACAAAGCACACAAGCATAATGTTTATGAATATTAATCTACCCTAAATAATTCAAAAGATATAAAATGAAATATTACTTTGTATTCCCTTATATGAAAAAGCATTAGTTTCTTAAAGTTTAAAACAGCTATTTCAATAATATTCTTGATATACTATATTCTTAAATAGGTTTGTAGTTAACCCCGTCCCTTCATGTGTTTCACAACCAATCAGATTGTTTTTGGCCAACTTTATTTGTATTATCTATGAAGTGAATCATTAAGTAAATCCGTGAAGTGGTCAATGCGACAATTTCCAAAGGCGCAGTAACGAATAAGGGGGGGGGACTATAAGTAGGTCGCTCGTTCTCTCTTAATTCCTTTGTATTATATGTTATCGATAACATATACATATAAGCTAAATTCTACCAAATGAAAATCATCCCTAAGTGTATTGTATATCTCTACATTTTATTATTATATATTGGTACTTTATTTGGCCTATCAGATCTTCCAACCTCAATTGGTGTGATGAAAAATCGAAATTTTGTGATTGCAACTCATAGGAACTCCGCGGACAATCTCCTATTCAGTCTGCACAACCTTTAAGTGCCTGTTGTTAAAATTTAGTACAATTGACAACTGTACGTTTTGTGCTTTGATTATAAACTGACTTTCTGTGCATCTAAACAAATAAATAAATATGAAAAGTATTTCGTTTTATTCCAGGACCTTAGGATTAAGGGTATGGGGATATTTTTGTGACCAAATTGTCTTTTCAGAAAGCCAAAGTTTTGTCAGATATTGTTCTAAATACATGGACATATAATGTTTGCAGCATAGAGCAAAACTTTAGACAAAAGTGTTGCGTTGGCATAGAATTCAGGTCTACGGCATTTCACTGTTTTGTTTAAGTATGCTTCCATAAATTTTACCTATCACCTGTTAATGGCTTAGACACAGATAACACCTGTTTCTTTATAGTTCAATAATTCTGACCTCTTTACTGACGTGTATCATAAATATAGATGTACCACTTTCTCTGATTAATGACCTTTTGGTCTTTCTATTTCAAAAGATTGATACAGAATGCGTAAATGAGCCAGTCAGGCTGTTCAACACCTGTGTTTGTCAAAGTATTTTTAGAAAATGTAAGTACATGCCTGTTACATTTTTTCTATAACAACATATCAATATTGTAAATGCAGTCACGCTTCAAAGCTTTTGGATTATCTGTACATACTTTATACATTCCATTGCAAATAGATATAAAGCTACAGAATTGTTCAAATTAGTAACTAATTGGCTTTTACAATATTTTGCTTTTTAGCATTTTGACAGCCTTGCCTTTTTGATCAAGCATGCCAGTGCAATGTACAACTAAACTGGATGCAATGCAAAAGGATTCACTTTGCAAGTGGTGGGGGAACACCTAAACACGTTTTTTTCCTACAAAGAGTTTTAATTCGAAAATGTCCAATATGAAAAGTCTCTTTGTGGATAATTTAAGGGCGTAACCAACTACCTGTACCACAAAAAATATCTGAAACTTTTATCTGACCTATTTTATGGACAATCCTTTATCAATACTGTCCGGGGTTCTTTCTTTACTTTAACACATTCCAAATAAGAAATTATGTTCAAAGGAAGAACATAACCAGTGTATAAAAAATTCCCATTTGATTCTGCCAAAATCTGGAAGC
This sequence comes from Loripinus fragilis, assembly GCA_964019695.1. Classification (NCBI taxonomy): domain Eukaryota; kingdom Metazoa; phylum Mollusca; class Bivalvia; order Lucinida; family Lucinidae; genus Loripinus; species Loripinus fragilis. The sequence goes on from OZ026519.1 coordinate 30,374,744, forward strand.
ACGGATCTTTCAGAAATAGAGAGATTCTAAAAATAGAAAACACGTCTGCTGTTCCTTCCTTGAGTAAAATTGTTTGATAGTCTTTGTTTTAAAACATATTCAACACATTCTTATTTCTAACCCACTAATTCACACACACACTTCACAATCATAGTGTATTAATTCGATTCGGTTGTTTCTCTGTGATGAAACATTGCATTAGTTAAGAAGCCTCCATTTGAGCTAAACAATTTTGTGTTTTAACATTAACAGAATCTAGGGCGAAGATTTGGCGCCGGTAAAATGCATTTAAGCCCCCCCCCCGGTAGCTTAGGCTGCTGTGCGTTCTAAGGCGGTGGTTCTGTTGTTGTTTATCTATTTCATAGTGTAAATCCCGTATTTTTTTTTTTTGGGGGGGGGTCTGTGTTTGTCTTTGCTTTGTTATGCATTACTTTGTGTCTTTTCTAGTTTTGCAATAATATTAAGAGAAAAAGAGAGCTGGTTACTTTTCTTTTATTGTTTTTCGGATGTCTTGTTACTGTGAATGTTTTGTGACTATTCCTCACGGTGTTGTGGGTTGTAAGGCAGTGTGTGATTGTGGTTTTTCCTGATCATACTCACTTGTTTTTTTATTATTTTGCTTTGTTACCCTAAGCAAACATGCTTCCTTATCTTTTGGGCAATGCATTTATTTGAATTGGCTGAAAAGTGTACAAGACAAATTGTAGGTATTTCATTAGGTACTTGTTGTGTTCCACTTGTTGCAGGTTGTTTTTGTTTTGGTTATGAGAGAGATACTGCATTCTCTCCCAATCAGTAATTAACCCTTTAGCTCAAAGCTCTCGTAAGAGCTGCCCGATTAAGGTCTACTCTGTTTGCTTATAAAAACTTGATATATCAGCTCATATACCAGTAGAAATGACAAGTAATTTTTTGTTTTATGTACGAACATGACTGTTCATTTATAATATCATTCTTAGGGGTTTAGCTTTGCATGAATAATCATGAAGGAAATGGTTAAGCTGTTGTTAATGAGACATTCAACTTTACTTCTTCAAAATATCAATATGACTTAATGAATATTAACAAATAAAAAAGGTAAGTATGGTCAGGCAATACCACAATCACACACTGTAGACCAACCCCTGGCACCGTGAGTAGAGCCACAGAACACTAACAGTCACACAACATCAGGAAGCCATTTAAAGTAAGGCAACCAGTTCTCTCTTCCCCATCAAGATGATTGCAAAGCTAGAAAGGACACGACGTACTGCATAACAAAGCAAGGACCAAACACAGAACCCCCACATACAATTGGAGGAACAATAAACAATAAATCAACAACAACAGAACCACCGCCTTAGATCTGACAGCAGCCTATGCTACTAGGAAGCTTACTTGCATTCACTGGTAAAAAAAATCTTTGTTATAGATTCTGTTGTTGTTAAAACGCAAACATTGTATATCAGCTCGCATGGAGGCGTCCTAACTTTTGCAATGTATTATCGCAGAGAACGATCTTATCAAATTCACACACTATGATGTAACAAAGAAAAGGCACACGACTCACATATAGTCTGATCTCAAGAAAATCTCAGGTTGTGCTATGGTAGGCCTAGTCAAAGGCAAACATCAGACACCAACCATACGATGATAGCTTTACATCAGATGAAAGATTAACATCAGGGCCATCCTGCAATTAATGAACAAACTCAGCTATAAACCATGAGTGATTAACAACCAGACATGATATCTATGTTATACAGCTGTTTTCCAAGCAGTCCATGGATAGCGATTTTTGCCATGATTATTTACATACCCTATGCTTGTTTGAGTTTTTGTAATAAACTTTGTTATGTTTAAGATATAATGTATTTCTGCTCATGCATGCACGACATATCTAGTTATAGTGAGTAAGATATGGCTTGTTGTTGCAGATGGTGTTTTTTTTTTTATCAAGTTTTAACTTCTAAAAAAGTTTATTATATTTAAGCAAATCAAAGTTGCTAATCAAAACTCTATTTCGAAGTATAGTATAATAAGTTGAGCAGCAAAGAAAACTGTGTTGGTAATCTATAAAGTTATGAATACGGAGCATTGTGAAAATACTTAAAGAATTTAAGCTATCGAGTGTATCAACAATGAATCACTTGATTGACTTTGGTGTATGTGCACTAGCAGGTTGCACAAATTTTATAATCTAACATAATTACTTTAAAAGGATATTTAAAGTGCATTTTTGGGTGCTCAAATTTGATGCTACATAGTAAGAGCCCAATTATTAGGAGAAGGACCAAAAAGGAAAGTACAGTACTGCCAAAGAGTTGAATGGGCCAAGAGGGTTCGAATTGTATCAAACTTGGGAAATTGTCATCTTTTTCAGATGAATCAACACTCTACAACTATTTCTTTTGCAAACCTATTCCCATCTGGCATCTGAAACACGAACAAATTTATCCACATTACATCGATGGATGGGTAAAAATCCACTGGAGTCGTGTTGAGGGGACTGTCTCGTAACTTTTAAAGGGGTCTCCCAACTTAAGCTTGTTAATAAAACAATCACCAGTAAGGCATATCAGGATAATATCAAAAGCGATAAAAACGCAATATGAATACAAGCATTCAACAAGATAACGCACCTTGCAATAGCTCTTTAAAATATTCACAAATTCACCAGGGACCAGGGTGGTGATATTTTTGAGTTGCAACCTTACAGTGTAGATCTGACCCAAATAGATACTGACTGTAGCATTGTTAAGCGTCACGTTAGTCAGAAAGTCAAATATAACCTTACAGTGTAGATCTGACCCCAATAGATACTGACTGTAGCATTGTTAAGCGTCACGTTAGTCAGATGTCAAATATAAAAGACATACATTTTTTAAAAATTACTATCAAATTTGGTGCACCTTGAATTCAGATGACTTAGAAGCCATGCATTCGGCTATGTCAAAAAGAATCGAAGCTGTCATTCGAACCAATGGTGGTGTTACTAAGTGCAAGATGACATGCCAGATTTTCACTAGAATGAAATCAGTTTCAGGATAAAACGCTTTGTTGTTACAGTGCTATACGTGTGCTTTAATAAAGAACAGAACTAATAATGATTTGCACCTTTTAATATATTGCAAAATCAAATCTAAAGTACATAGGGTATGTAAATAATTATGACAAAAATCGCTATCTAGAGAACAATTGTAAAGCAGCTTACATATATCAAACTTCTTTATAACGTTTGATCATCTTTTTGAAATTAGGCTTTACAACAATTCTTTTGAAATTAAAAAATAAATCACCAAAAAATACTGCCGGGCCGCGTAGCGCAGTCGGTAACGTGTCTGGCTACAGATGCGTGTCTGACTGCATATCCAGGGTGTCGCGAGTTCGATCCCGGTCCGGTCCCATACTTTCGTGGAGATTGATCATGAAATGATTTCTACGGTCATTCTCCTCCCTTCCGCTGATTCATTCAAAACGGGTTGTTGTCAGTTACAAGCGAAAGTATGTGCACGAATTACTGGTTAACCGCTTGTTCAAGCCTGCCCAGGAAAAAGTGTGGTTAGGTGAACTGACCGTCCCGCAATGACCATAGCTGTTGACTTGGGACGTAAAGCAACAAAACAAACAAACAAACAAAACCAAAAAATACTGGCTTCTATATGCCCTATTGCAAAGGAGTTTTTAAACCAATATTGTATTTAACAATCAATTCTGAGTGTCTATGGTAGAATTTAGATGATGCTTTACGAATTATATGATGTTGATAACCTTGTTTTAGAGCTTAGCAGTCAAACTTTGGTTTCTGTTGTTGAAGTCATTAACATTAAACATGCTCACGCAAAACGAATAAGTTGTGAAATATATACACCATAGGAAAGGGAGCGAGGAACATCTTAATCAGGGGGAAATTAAGTATTTCAAAATAAAAAATCATCCTATTTATCACAGATTTTAGATGAAATATTACCAATTTCGCAATGAACAAGTAAACGTCGTCCAAACAGCGGACTTCAGTGTGAAAGGCTTTTTTTAAACTGAAGCTTAGTGAGATATATCTGACTGACAATATTTTCGAAATAAGATTTATCAAAATTTAGCCAATCATCTCGATATCTTAGTTAAAAGCTTCAGTATCATTAATTTCATTATGGTTAGAAAGAGACAACATGAAGTATAACAAAACGACAAAACTGAAACAAAATTCTCATGAACCCTAGCACCAGCTTAAGCGGTATTCTGCTTTCTGACAGAACCCAATATTCCCAAAGCCGCATTTTAGACTTGAACTTGTCACTTGCACATGGCATTGTATCATGCAACATTTATAATAAACGAGATGATTTCTGGGTGGAAATGTATCTCGCTCCCCTTTTATTGTAAATGTATTTCGCAGCCTATTCGTTTTAAGAGTGACTTAAACGATAAAAAACATTATTTATTGACTGGTAGGGTACCACAATAAGGCTATTGATATCATAACATTATCCACGAACACCCAGAGTTGATCGTTAAATACAAGGTTGACTTGAAAACTATTCTGCAACAAGGTATATCAGGGCCAGTATTTTATCAAGATTAAAATTTTAAATTCAATAGATCCGTTGGACAGCCTTATTTTACTGACCAATTTAAAAAGATCATCAAGCGTTATAAAAGAGCAGAATATAACATGTATATAGTCTAAGTCTGCAAATAAACCCGATCACGGCTTATAGCTATGGTTTCCTCTGGTGGGTCAGACCTCAGACTAAATGGCAACCCTGACCTAAACCTTTCAGTGGTATGTTTTTGCTTGATGCTTGTCTTAGGGTGGGTGTACCGTAGCTCATCTAGCGGGGTTCTTTGACTCTGGCTGTCTATGAGTTCACATTTTTATGTTTAGCCCTTGTTTTGCTTTGCAGTCCAGAATGTCTTTTCTAGTCTAGTAATTATCTCGCCGAGAAAGAGCAAGATGGCTGCTCTACTTTAATTGATTTCTTGTTATCGTGTGACTGTTAATGTTATGTGTCTCTTTCTCGCGGGGCCTTGGTTGGTTTGTCATCTCTGTACTATATAGTAATTGTGGCAGTTCCTGATTAGTTGGTTGGATTTCTTTTCTAAAACGATCGTTTTTATGGCCCCACAAACATTGGCGGAGCTCTATTGTTTTCGGTTAATCCGTCTGTACGTGGTCACTCTTACTTGCTCATTTTTCATTGGATTTCTTCCAAATTAATTTCATATGGATTGCTTCCATTAAACTCTTGTCCAAGTTTGAATATGGGTTTTGTCGGACGAACGATAAACAAGATGGCCGATAAAATGGCCGCCGCATGTCGGTTTGCTCTTGTGGACACTCTATCTTAGTCATTTATTGCCCGATTTCCTCCAAATTTCATCTATGAATTACTTTTATAAAATTCTGGCCCACCTTTAAATATAAGTTTTATCTGATGACAGATAACCAAGATGGCCGCCAAAATGGCCACCACCTATCGCTTTGTACTTGTGGACATTCGATTAGTTATTTATCATCTGATTTCTTCCATATTTAATATATCGATTACACTCTCGCCCAAGTTTGAATATGGATTATGTCTGATGAATGATAACCATAATGGCTGTCAAAATGGCCACCGCCTGTGGTCTGTTTCCACTTGTGCACACTCTAATTTAGATATTTATTCCCAACTTTCTTCCAAATGGCATATATGCATTACTTTCATCAAGCTCTTTCCCAAGATCCGCTGTGGGTATTTTCCAATGAACGATAACCAAGATGGCCGCCTAAATAGCCACCGCCTGTTAGTTTGCATGTGTGGACACTCTAACTTGGTTGTTCATCGCACAATTTTCTCCTAATCTTATATATGTACTACTAATATCAAACTGTTGTTCATGTCTGAATATGGGTTTGTCTGATGAACACTAATCAAGTTGTGCTCCTCTAATGTTTTCAGTGTCATCTTGTACATGTTGTATGACGTATTATAATCCAATGTCTTATTCATTCCAAAAACCTTAAAGTAGTCGGAGGGGCATTTTAATATATGTATAGCAGACGTTATAAGCAGAGGACAGTTTCAAGACCAAACATATTGCAAGGATTAGGGGGTTAAGCATATGCTTTGGCTACACGTACTTTGATTTATAGCGGAAGCAGATCAACTTCCTACAAACCTTATCATAACGTTTCTAACTTTTCGTCTGCTGCTAACGAATTTTGTCGTCGCAAATAGTTCGAAAATAGATAAGGTCCGAACTATTAGACATTCTAAAGATATATCTGAAATAGTTGTCTTTGAAGAGATAGCAGATGACGAAATAAGCATGCGGAATAACCCAGCATGCAAAACGTTAATAACATTGACTCTCATGGGACTACCATATAATAACGCTTTTCCTGCTATTCACGCCAAAACCTCAGCTTGTGTGTACTGTGGTGGGCAATATTGCTTACAGTATGGACCAAGCTTAGACTGCCCCCTTATGAGCAGCCTGGCCAGAGTTCATAGTGTTTGCGATCGTGATAAAATTAGCCTGGAGTGCATTTGAATATATGTAGGAGACATAATAACTTGAGCATATGACATTGTATGAAAATAAAGTTATTATTACTTTAAGCAGTATAAGGGATAGCAGAAAATCTCAGTGTCACATGATACATGATAGGAAAATAAAAGTGAAATGTACGCCATCAACCTAAACATTAACCAAAACAGATTAAATTATAACGCTGAACTCTTTGGTGATCCTCAGTCAGCATACATTCTCCAACCACTGCATGCTTATATTATTACCATCGGTAGGAACACACCGGTACTTTAGTGGCGTCGATTTTATGTTTGCTTGGGAGTTAAAGATTCACGGTGTCATATGACGCAGGCTACGACTCCTGGGCGGATTCAGAGGGGGGATAGGGGGTCCAGACTCCCCCTGGAAAATCACAAGTAGTTACATTTTTCCTTAGAAATACAGGTACGGAGCCCCCCTCGAGAAGCAATTGGACCCCTCGGGTCAAATTGCTTCTCGAGGGAGGTCCGTACGGCCCTCTGTTAAATACATTGATGACTAAAAGAATTCAGGACTCCCACCCCTGATGACATTTTCTGGATCCGCGCAGGAGGCTGATCTGACTGGATCGACGCCCAGACTGAGTTGTGCCTTTGCGGGGCTTAAGACCATTCTGTTGATGTTTCTGTTGTTGTTGTTTCTGTTGTTGTTGCGTAGAGGCAACACTTGTCTGTAAGTTTTGTCATGCACTACCATTTCCTCGCCATTTACGACAATATTTGTCTGCTCTCTCATCTGCTTACGATCTTTGGTGGCCTATATTGCCTCACAGCTTTATGCCAGATCCTACTTATACTATGTACTTATATGTCATGTAATAGGAAATAAAATAAAATAGTGTTTAAGGGGATATACTTTTCAAAAGCTCTTACTTGCATGAAATTTTTCCTGTATATTTTATCAAGGAGACGGATACCTTTGGCCACATTGTTGAATGAATCATATAGCTCACTTTACGCCCCAACATACAGCTTTTGAGCAATCGGCAGCATGCTTACACATGTATCAGTCTTTTTAGAGTTACTTCCTAGTTTGATACTGTTTACAATATTGTGACACGCTGGGTGAACTTTAGAGAAAACCATTTGCATGAACATGTACTACAATTATCTGACTACAATATTTAGAAGTATTTTCGACCCAAATATATGTATTTCAAGCATTATTTATATATTTTTTTTTTCATTTTGACCTTGAAAAGTTCATAAGCATAAGTTGTAAATATACTTAAACGCAAAAGTTTCGCAACTCTTACTAAAATGTTATTTCCTTCTTTTTGCGCCAGATATTTTACTTCATGATATTGTGATTAACAAGTCCAATGATTCGCCGTCCAAACAACATGAAAATCAGACCAGGGAGACTTACGATTGCTGATCTTCAACAAGAAATGTAACGCAACCCAAATTTGAAAAGTCACAGAGTTACAATACCTTACATTTTATCGAGTCATAGTGTCACACCACCTTACATTTTATTCGGAAAAGGTGTTTAACCGTTATCTGTTTTCAAAAGCAGACGGGCAGACAAATCAAAGCAGGTTATTTTATACATTTGGTAACGTTCATTACGTTAACGTAAAGGCTTCAATATTTGACGTAATTGGCCGTTTAAGACTCGTCCTACAACTGAATATCAATAATCGAGTTTTAATGTCACAAGTGAAAGCCTTCAACACATTGCATAGAAGACAGAAGTATCGCGCGACATAACGGAATAAAATGAACAATTTTGATAAATTGGTTGACGTTAACAAAGAAACGCAGCGACTTTTGGCGTTGATGAACGTTAATTGTTAAACCTTAAAATGTTTTCCGTTAGATACAACATCTGGCTATCACATTGCACCGTTTGTTTTCAAATCGAGATAACAATCTTTATGCTAGACGTAAATTGTTGAAAAATACTGACGTCATTATAACGTCAGAATGAGGAGTATGATCAAAACCGATTAATGGTAAATCATTCCACATTGTGCAGGAGCATAAAATATGATTATATGTATATTCTCACATGGACAATACTGAAGAAAACACAGATATTTAACGGTTGCAAAACTTTTGCGTTTAAGTATATATATTTCTACCAAAAATTTGTACATTTTAGGCGAAACTACTTCTAAATATTGTAATTTAGATAATTGCAATTTATGTTCATGAAACTGTTTTTTTAAAGTTCACACAGTGTGTAACAATATTGCAAACGGTATCAAACCAGGAAGTGACTCTAAAAGACTGATAAGCATGCTGCGGATTGTTCAAAAGCTGTATGTTGGGGCGTAGAGTGATCTATGCGAGATGTATTAATTGTTCATACAACAATGTGGCCAAAGGTATCCGTCTCCTTGATAAAAAAAAAACAAAACATTTTTTGTTTTTACAGGAGTAAGAGCTTTTGAAAGATATCATCCCCTAAACCAAGACCAGACTGCTTTAGGTTCATAGTGTTTTCTAGTCTAAAGTGCGTATGCGCAAATGTCATTAGCAGACGACATTTTTGGACACAACTATTAACCCATATAAGCCTAGCGTCCTTTTTGTGGGACATAGGTAAACAGCGCACACACAGATCAGACGCCGCAGAACGTAGCGTCTGATCTGGAGAGATCTTAACTGTTTGCCCACATAATGTCCTATTAGAATTTGAATACAAATGAAAATAACACACACCACCCAAAAAATTTGAAACAGACTCGTCCTACAAATAGAGATAGGTTTAACAGGATCCTGTACATACATCATGACTCCGATCCGTATCTCTGTTTGTACATGTATCAACACTGTCCACTGTTAACAACATGTTACGATACAAGCAAAGTGTGCAAAGTATTGTGTTTAAAAAATAGTACATGATGTGCAGCTACGTGTAACCGGCAGCATTTGGAATTTATAATTCTTGAAATATCGGAGATGCCCGTAAAACTAATAGGCCATGAGCTACTAAGGGTTTTGCTCCCCCCCCCCAGGGGGAACTTTGTAGACTATGTTTTTCTTTAAGCATAACATCTAACGAGTTTTTTGCAACATGTTGGCCATCTGGCAGTGGGGGCGTTTGGGTGCTACAGCGTGTTAAATACGTTACCCCTCATTTTTTTGAAAAACAAAACAAACAAAAAATTAAGGCTATTAAAGTATTTGAACTATTCAGTTAGCCTAAACAGTCATGTGATATGTAAGAACAATTAATTTCCTACTGAAACTGATGTTTGTTAGGGTAATTTAGGCCCATTATGGTGTCATTTACGTTACATTTACAACTACACCCTATAAAATCATTGATATTTTGTAATATAGTTTCTTTTTATAAATTTCTCAATTGATATTTTAGATTAAAATAGCATGGCTCTAAAAGACAATTAACTTATCATTTCAAAACTGCAAACAGCTTACTTCTAACACAAAAACTTCAGGAGTTATAAGCTGTTGAATATGACAACCCCTAAGAAAACGTTATGTACTGTGAGAACCTTTTCATTTAAAAACAAAGCATGTAATCCTATCTGTAAGCTTTTAAACACCATATATGAGCATTATATCGATAAACAAGAGTAGAATGAGATATTAAACATTGTTTCTGGTGTAAAGTATCAGTTATTTGCTTGTTTGGCAATATGTTACTTATGTTACACACTTTAAGGCTTTCTACATATTGCTTAATTCCCTAAATGATACATCAAAGGGTATTTTATTTTATTTCAAAACTGATTTTTGTGTTAAATAGGCATAAAGATACTAGTTTGTCCACAATATAATTTATCATTTCTTATTAAGAGACTATGTATGTCAAATTGTCAAAGCATATACACTTTTGTGAAATAGTTTATTTTAGAACTATTTTAAAAGCAACCAAAAAATCGATCTGGCCAAATTCATAGGTTTTAAATCCCCTTTAACAAAGACAATTTTGCTCTCAAGTACCAGTTAAATAAGGATAAGTTCCCATGTTCTGTCAAAATGGTTAAAGTAACATATATTACCATATAACGTATATCATAAGATACTTTGTATGTCTAAAATGCTGTGAAAGACAGTATTGATTTGAGTCTGATATGTTTTTGTATGGTGGATTTAGATCTATGTATTACGTATCTGAAGAACACTTTGTTTAATCTAGTCACTTATTTAATAGAAACCAAAATATTTTAGGGTACCCAGTTAACTGCTGCTCAAACTATATAAACATAGTCAGTAACACAATACACGCTCGTATTCCTTGTATATTTGGTTCATCTACAATAACAAATACTTTTTTACTAAATGTTGTATGGTAGGTTGTAGCATACAAAACATTTGTACTATTACAACCCAGATAGAATCAAGTATTTGTAAGTTGGTAGAGCAAATTTGATATATGTTACATAGATACTATGCATTATACCTGTATGTAATCATGTACTGTTTGAAGAGACTGTCTAAAAATCAAATTTTATACTGACATTGTTGTATTTGCGTATACATATGTTGATGCATTACTTTACTTTTGGCTTTTAAACAAACTTTAGTTTATCTTCAGCATGACTTTTATTGTTGAATGGATGAAACTGATAATTAAATCAACCTGGTTCCTCTGATCATTTGCTTAAGCAATGTAAATCTTATAAGTAAATGGTTTATTTAGAACAAATATTTCTGTGAAATGAGAAAAATAGGTAACGGTGGAGTTTACATGACAATAATAAAAGTGATATGATCATATCCAAGATAACAAGTCAATTGTTACTTACAATACCAATTTAAATTTATCGGACTTTATTTGCCAGAATAAGGCCGGACTGAATTTGAAATTCAAGTTGATGTTAAAAAAGATTTCACAATGTTCTTTTAGAATGTGGATGGCAAAGTAAAATATTTAAAGTAAAATATTCAAAGTAAAATGTGCAGTTATGAAATCTTACTTACATGTATTGGTAGTTTTAGCAATTAATACTAAAATAGCTGATGCTAATATCCATTATAAAGAATGTGACATGACCAAATTATAGAAAAGCGTTTATATGGATATTAACAATAAGATTGAGCTGCAAACACACCAGGGTATGGATTCAAGACATATGCAAAAAAGTCAACTGTTCTGACAAAATAAGTATTGGGAGAACTCTCAACTAAGTATACACATTGTTATTGATGATAGACTTGCATGCAATGTTAACAACGTTTACATGTACATGATTTTGGTGGTAAGAATCTATGCATTTCTAATTACCATGGGTCTTTCAATTTTACCATCTCCAAAACAACTCATATTTCTGTCACATTGAAAAGGATACAATAAAGCTCAAATATTGATGGCAGTGTGACTTTAAAGACTCTATTGTCATATATGTTATGTGTGCGTGAGATATAGTATACCAAATATTGAAACCTTATATCAGATTTGTTTTTGACAGTATTGCCTTTCGATAAAAATTATTGTTGATCTCATTTATTGTAATTTATAAAGCGCTCAAATGAAGATTAGACCAGCACTTGAGATTTTGGTATTTATCACATATTAGCAAATATCTCAGTTCCATTGATTGCTCATGCTGATGCTGTCGAGCTGGCCATATTTATTCTGGTCTAAGTCTGCATCTATATATTCATACTTTGTGGAGGCTCTGGTGAGTCTGCACATTTACAAGGCTTGCATGAGCCCTCATTTTTTAACACTGCAATGGTTACTAGTACCAAATCAAATGTGCTGGTTCATTTGATTTATTCTTTGTTACTAGTTAAATCTATTTAGCTTGATTGGAAATATCCAAAGGATTAATAGGCAATGATTATGTCCCCATGTGGCATGCTTACTTCCAAATTTAATATAAATCAAAATAACACTGTAAAACTAAGTCTTATTGACAGAAATAATTCATATAAAAAATCCCAATGAACTGTTGAGGTCCTTTAATTTAGTCATGTCTATAATACAATACTAACAATGCAAAGGATCTATTTCTAAGCCTTAACTTATCTCTTTAAATATATGACTAAATTGAACATTTTGAACAGATGCTGCCCTAGCTAGCTGTTTAAATGCCTCACAAAATTGTAGAAACAGGCAAAACAGATGATAAGTGTAATAATCTCCTTAAATATTCTTGTTATGCATGTTACCAAGATTACTTTTTCTTTCTTCACCAAACTAGTCACACTGATTACTACCATAGGTATTATAACCATAGGGGGGGGGGGGGGCATGTTGGGTACCATATTTGGGATAGAAATTGTTCTGATTAAAAAGACCTTCAGTTTTCATTGAAAGGACCATGGATAACACCTAAATAATTTCTTCATTTCTCAATGTTAACCATGCCTGAAATGACTTAAAATTTTACAAATTGTGAGCTAGCCTTCGTCCTTAGTTGTTTTCATTATAATAGTTGTTGTAATCAATAGTTGATAAGCGGCATATGCATTTGGTTTGCTCACACGTTTGGTAATAGACTAAGCTACTACAGGTTAAAAATCCTGTTTCATCTAAAGTGAGCTGTAGACAGTATGGTAAAATATCTTGTATATATCATTTTATGTATTAATTTAAGTTAACACATACAAGTGTCAGAGATAAATGCTATTATTCAAGCATTTAAGAAACATGAATTGATTATTAAAACAAGAAGTTACTAAAAGTGATGTTTACAAATTCAATAAAAATCTCTCAATTGAAATAGAATTTGATGTGCTTTGAGTTAAAGTTTCTTCCTTTTCATCACCTGTGCTTTTGTCAGAGTTTAATTTCACTTATTTTTTAGATGAAAAAAGACACGTTTCATTATTTCTCTCATTATTGAGCCCTAAAAGGGCAGTAATTTACGCCCATTAGGATTTTAAACTCATATAATGCTATTGTTGCATTAAACTATTGTATTCAAAAGAAAGTAACATATGTCACAGTAATAAAAGGTACCTAAATAAGTTAAAATTATACTGCTAGTCATTTACTTTCAATTACAAGACAATATTAATTTGTAAGAATAAGGAATAATTTTGAAATTTACACTTAAGGAGTTCCTATTATTTTAGGGTAACATAGTAAACCCTGCAATAGCAGGGTAACGTCACAACCAATAAAGAGAGTAACATGCATCATTTTGTTGCTTATATAATGTGGTTTTAGAAAATTATAGTGTACAAAACTCCTCCTAGAAGGTATTTTGACAACACATGGTCTAGTGATTGCACTGGGCTAAATCGTAGTTTAGTTGAAATAAAGTATTGTATATAACTGCAATATAGAATGCACATGTTGTTTTAACGCATACTGGCTTAATTAAGTGCTTTTAAGACAATCAGCATGTGTATAAATAAAAATTAAGTATAGCTTTGTATTTGAACAATGGGATTTAGAGATGTTTTAGGGTAACGTAGTTAACATGGCTGTAACACGGTAACGCTCCCACTGCCAGATGGCAAACTTGTGTCATTTTGCTTCTTATATAACGTAGTTTTAGAAAATCACAGTGTACAAAATGCCCCCTGGGGGGAGGGGGTCTATTAGCAGCTCATGGTCTATAAAATTTGCATTTTCCGGGCATCACGCATGTCTCAATCGAGATTGCAAGATGATTTAAGCACCATGGCAAAATACAGTCTCAACAACATGCACGTTATCGTATATACATGTATGGCGAAACATGTTGCAAACAAATTTGTTTAAGAAAACAATAGACGGCTAAAACATAATACATAGCACAACGTTGGAAGTACGGATCAATATCAGATATGAAGTAGAACAGAAAAAAAATCTGCTGAAGTACAGCTTTATTTGCATTAAATTAAAACACGATATTACTTGAACAATCATTATTTTAATTAGTGTGATGGCATAATCAGTCGTCATAGGAACACCTCTGTGCGTACGTGACACACGTTTGGGATTCATTGTAATCACTTAGTAATTCGAACACCAATAGTATGGAAAAGTAATTGAGTATGATCAGGATATACATGTACCTCAATCACAAACTGAAGACCAATCCACGGCACCGTGAGGAAGAGCTACAGGAACTTTATAGTAACTAGACATCCAAAAGACGATAAAAGCAAAGCAACCAGCTCTCTCTTCCTCGTTAAGATGATTGCAAAGCTAGAAAGGACATAAAGTAATGCACACCAAAACAAAGACCAATACAGAACCCCCATAAACAATGGGATGTACATAAAACAATAAATCAACAACAACAGAACCGCCGCCTTAGAACGGACAGCAGCCCTAAGCTACCGGGAGTTTAAATGCATTTTACTGGAGCCAAATCTTCGCATCATATTGTATGAAGATTGGATTTAGCAAATGAGGCGGAAAAATGAACCATCCTATGATTTCCTTCCAGAACATATGCGTTTTGCGTCTTAAAATAGTGTTTTGGTGTTAAATACAAAAAAAAAAAATAATCGTATCAGTGGGTTTTTATGGTCAAACTGCTTACTCTCTTTAACTCGAACTACTGAAAAATTGAAGTAAAGCTTTGGTGCCATGCCTTTCTAATTAAAGAAACTCGACTATTAGCATTCAAAACTGCCAGCACTTATGGTCTACATTTACATGCACTCTCATATTAAAACAACTTTAGGCCAACAATTATCCAGTGGCTCATGTAAATGTTGAACCTTTGTACCTGCTATTGTTGTATGTTTTCTTTGGAATAATACAATCTAACATAATATGCGCGGATCCAGATAGTTTTTTCAGAGAGGGTCCATTTTTGACGTTTTATTAATTGATGAGTTGAGAGAGCATCCAAATACCACTATGAGCGAGCCATCATTGGCCAGCCAGCGAAACGCCATGGTGGCCCAACATTGAATGCTGGCTTGGTAGCTTTGTGATTTAACGGGGGATCCGTACCAGTATTGATATGAAACCCTATGATTATGTGAATTTTCACTTTCCCCCTCCCCCGCCCCTCTGGATCCGCACATGCAGAACATAGCTTTTAAAGCAGTTAGTAAACTACATCACGATCAGTACAGTGGCAGTTCAGCTGCCACCAAACTTAGCATAAAGTTACGCTCGTGTTTTCCCTTGTAGACTCCACATGTACATGTGCATGTATACATTTGTTTGATTTGATTCTTAACGTCCCATCAACAATCTTTCAGTTGAATAGGGACGGGTCTTACTGGGTTGAACCAGTACTAAGTTAGGATAAATGTGTCTTGCCGGTGAGGCTCGAACCCGCGGCCCCCCTGTCTCGAGTCAAACACTCTACCATTAAGCAACTGTGCTCCCTATGTGCATGTATACGACGCAGCGTCTGGGTCACACGGCATGATGCTCGTTTCATGGTTATTTGATGCAGCCAGGTAATTATTACTTCATCATAGAAAATTATGCGGTTTCCTATTGCATTTTCAGCTCAGATCTAGCCGTGCTCTACTTTATGAGACAATATTTATGCCATTTCACGATCTTTCAGCACTTATCGCATGTGGGTGGAATCATATTTCAACCCTGCATACACACCCACCAAGTTGGGCTACATACGTATATCTTAGCTTTGAGACTTCATCGACATCCATTCTATGTGCAAGCGTGCAGCAAAGGCTCTGACGAGACTGCGCAGATGCGCAGGCTCGTCTGGGCCTTCACTGCTCGCATAGCTAATATTGTAAATTCTAACGAACTGGCTCATTTAATCAGTATTTGCGAGGCGACTTATATGTTTTAATCATATTCAGAAAACCGTGTGTTCATACCTGGCTATTTATCTTGAAAAAAGTAAATTGCATTAGTGGCACGATGAGGTAGCTGGATTTCAAAGACAGGGATATATCGATTTATACAGGTAGATAATTATTCTTCTTTGTACAGTTTTTGAAGTGAAATTATAAACACAATGATACATGTACATGTACTGGACAAATTAGGCGACACGTGAAATGTAGTCGACATCCACGTGACCAGAACGTTTGCTTCGAGTTTTCAATGGTTGGAGTAAACAGATTTGACATGATATTACTACATGTATATAATTTAAATTCACTTATTTCTTTTAAATCAATATGCTGTATTTAAAAGAACCGTCTCAGTGATACGGTTCGTTTAATGAATTCATAACATATTTTTGATACTTCACTTCTGTTATGTATTAATTATTCCACAACATATATTTGATAAGTAAAATGATATATTACTCAGAAATACATCCTCAGGTCTGAATTAATTTGGTTCGAATTAAGCGGTACTTCGAGCTATTAGAGTTCGAGTTAACGAGGTGATACTGTACAAGTTATAGGCCGTTATCTATCAGCACATTTACCTTTCAGCGCAGGGAAAGGGAGTCTTGTAAAGTCTAATGTTAGTCCTAATTTTTCCTGCTCTAAACCCAAACGGTCAACTACTAACCTCTGCAGTCCTATGTTGTATTTACATAAACCAGCTGTTTGCGCGCGCGTGTGTGCGTGCGTGCGTGTGAGTGCGTGTGTCTGTGTATACGTATGCGTGTGTCAGTGTGTGTGCGTGGTGGGGGTGAGGTCATGGGTTGTCAGGCCGAACCATTAGATAACTATTGGAATGATACTTTCATGGCCCAAAACAGCATATTTTAAGACTCATCCATTCGAAAATTTGTCCCTATTACTTGACTGTTCGCTTACTGTAAAGGCGGCAACTTTAATATTCATATCTGGGTGTGGTTCGGCTATTTCATCTGCTAAGGAAGGGAAATCAGGCTTTATTTATAATTTGGTAAAGAGTTAATAACGTGCGTGTATTCATTAAAATCCTAACCGTATACTCACTGAACTCACATTTATTAACCCTTAAAGCGCATAATCACAAAATGTATGTTTTTTGTCGTCCACTAAACTATTTGAAGCCTCATAGATAAACAGTGTGAACCCAGATCAGACTGCTCATGTAGGAGCAGTCTGATCTGGGTCCACAATGATTGTTTCCCTGCTTATGTTAAATGGATATTTTCAGATGCAGTTATTTTGCTGGCGTTTTTAAAAGGACTAAATAATGACTGAGGTGGTGGCACAAGCTGATACAGTTACTTTTGAATAAAACCACGCCTTCTTTTCAGCGTTTACCTATCCCTTAGGTTGACTAGTCATGAGGTGCAGTCTTAACAGTAAGCGAAAAGTCAAGTAATACCTACATGTATTTTACGGAGTATCAAGAATATATTTTATATACTTAACTACTAAAGAAACCTGACTCATACTGCGTGTCAATTTTTTGGTAGTAAATTAATACGATGCACACTTGTGCGTAAAGTTGAACAAAGGTAGACGAAGATGTACTGAGATTATTTGAAAAGATGAACTAATTTCAGACGTCAGCTTTCAAAACGTCACGTAACCCCTAAAATCATTTTTGCAAGAACAGAGAAATCATGCAATATTCACCAGAAACCGCTTTAGTGTGATTCTTCGTTATTTCATAGACATCTTCTAGGCATTCAAATAAAGCATGCATGCATTGTTCAACCCAAAAGCATATTTTCATTTTCTTAACGTCAATTTTACGTTATCAGCGTTTTATGAGCTTCTAAAAAGCACGGCCACTTTATCAACTTTTTTTTTCACTTTGTAAGATGTTTGGAATCCATTTCAACAATGTTTCAGTCCTTTTGAACTCCGTAGCTGCCGCCTGCGTCCATTGAGCGACGTCAAGCGTTACAATTACATGCTGATATGTGTATATTACCTGTACAAAGCTTGAAATTCATACGCGATTAAAGTAAAGTGTAGCCAATTGGCACCATAACAAAGTAGACAGCACACACTAAACGGCGAATACGTTGACAAAGAAAAAAAACGGTTATTATACATAGTTTACGTTGTTTAAGAAATAGATCAGCTCCAGCAGTGAATTGTTGAGTAATAATTCACTGTTTGGAGGTCAGTTGTAAAGAAGATCAAATCACGAGCGCGCAGCGCGAGTGATTTATCGTCGTACAACTGACCGACAAACAGTGAATTATTACTCAACAATTCACGCACTGGAGCTGATCTATTTCGATTCTAACACACAATAAACGACGAAAACACATTCGAAGTCTTCAGCTTCTTCCAACTTTCCGCCATTGCACTGAAGAACTCCCGCCAATTCTTAGACTACGTCGCTTACCTTTACATGGAATAGTAACGTCTTTCAAGCGTAAAAACGACGTTACACCGTCTAACGCCATGAGTGACGTCATTTTCTAGTGACGTCAGCTATCACACACTTAAGCAGTGAATTATTGTGCGATATATCACAGTTGGTTACCGTTGGCTCTATAGGCGAGATGTGTTAGAATTCTTAATTGACGTCAAATTTTGTTTATTCCGCTTTTACCCTTTAACGTGACGCGAAACATAAGTTATGATTCTTGAAAATGCATTCTTTTGCAATGTGTGGTTTACTCCAAGTCATTTCAGTTTCTAGAAATTGCTTAAACAAAGGAAAAACACTGCCGTTTAGACAACTCCGAACGCACAACTTAAAAACCCCATATCATACGTCACAGTAAGAATATATGAACAGCTCGTCGATCAATATCAAATCTAATCTGGAGCGTCATTGGGGGGGGGGGGGGGAGAAAGGCTGCGTTATGCCCAGGTCACACATTCACGGATTTGACGCAGGATTAGCCACGGATACGATCCTGCAGCATCCGTGGCAATCCGTATTAGTCCGTATATTTCCGTATTGCATCCGTAATCATACGTAGCAGTACTTGCGTTGTGCATCAGTATCGGACTACGGAAATTGTCAATCCGGGGTCATCCGTAGGATTTGATCCGTAGTGGAACCGGCGAATTGATCCGTGAATGTGTGACCTGGGCATTAGGTTTTGGGCCAAGTCGGATCAGAACTCTTGTAGATTTGATCTATTTCATTCTTGCATGTAACGAGGTTGAATAGGAGACCGCGAGGTTCGTACATGTAATGAATATCAAGTTTCATGTTATTGTTTACACTGATCATGATGCTTGTAGCCCTAGGATATCATTTGCTCAACAGTCCGTAACACGCAAAACGATTGGGCAGTTATCATTTGTTTGCATATTTGAGTTGCAATCGGAACTACCTCGGCCAATTCCGTGGAATCAGATGTACATCGAGGATCTACCGTTTGATAAAGTGACGCTGAC
This sequence comes from Loripinus fragilis, assembly GCA_964019695.1. Lineage (NCBI taxonomy): Eukaryota > Metazoa > Mollusca > Bivalvia > Lucinida > Lucinidae > Loripinus > Loripinus fragilis. Next base: position 30,394,342 of record OZ026519.1, read on the forward strand.
GTTACATAACGTGATACTGACGTCACAGAAACCATGCTAGCACAATAACAAGTGCGATTGCAGCAAAACAAACGGTTATAAATGAAGTTATGCTTTTTCCCGATAAAATATCGCTATTTTATTGAAAAATACACAAACTTCATTTAAATGCTGATTAAACTTTTTGGGTAATCAGAAAATGGATTTTAACAGGGCTGAATCCGCATGCTACAAAACTAATCTTCCTTGCGCCAGTTCCGACTAGCAAAATGGAGCTTTTTCGTACAAAGTACTACGCGTTATGCACCTAACGAACACCCGAGAATTGATTCGATTCTCAAATTGTGCCTGACTGTCCCGATTGGTTTGAGTTGCTGCTTTATAATCAAGTCAACACATAAACAGGCGTGTCCGGGTTGCTTCTGAGTTGAACCAATACTAAGCAGAGGATGAAGTGTCTTGATGGGTGTCGAACTAGCGACCATTCGATCAGGTCGAGCACCCTACCACTTAATCACGTACCGCGTTGTTCACAGTCTGTGTAATTTCGGGATTTTCTCGTTGTGTCTTATTTCTCCAAGAACCAATCTGTTTAACATTTTACCCGCCTCCAAGACATGTGTTGTCTGTTCTCTCGTCTGCTTATGTTCTTAGGTAGCCTGAATTATTGTAAACAATATGCACCCTGATCAGACCCTGGGAGCAGTCTGATCAGGTTTCATATTGTTTGCCTCATGAAAAAGAACATAAGTTATCAAGTCTGAATTCCGCTTGAAATTATGCACCATGCCAGGCGTAAAAAGTAGATGACATTTTTCAGGACAAAATAATAGTGGCGGAATTAGGGTAAAATGTTCACGTGAAGTGTTTCTTAATGTTGTGTTTATCAATGCTTGTCTCAGGTTTCCTTATGTTTGAAAATGACTGTCTGCCCGAATTTGTTAATATTCGTAATCGCAACCATTAACCGAAATGCTTGAAGCCTGTAGAAATCAGAAAAAAATGTGACAAACTTGTATGATTTCTGCAAGAACAAATTCATATTAATCCTTGCTACTAAGACTGGTTCAACCCAGGAAGACCCGTCCCGACATCACTGAAAATTTTTGATTGACACGTAAAGAATAAAATAAAAAAAGATGAATTATATAAACGGCATATTTTCCACCGTCAAAGTTTGGACAGAATGCAACTTGTTTTTCTATCAAGAGTTCTTTATACATTGAAGGTTGTTAATTATTTGCCAGAAAGCTGTGATTATTTTCTTTAGATACAATAGAGTCCAAACTGAAATAAAATCGACACAAAATTTGATAATGTCCATTTTTACCTGAGTCGCTTTAGCGAATTTAGGTCTAGTAGTGGGTCCACTCCGTCCGTCAGTCCGTCTGCAACTCTTTTAGGGTGCCTAGTTTGTGTAATCTGTAACTCCAAAAGATTTCATTTCTATTAAATTTAAACTTTGCATGACTGTTCACATATTGGAGATGTACACCTCTTTTTATCATTTTGACGGATGTTGGACTTAGATTGTTTCCATCCGAAATGCGTAGAGGGTGTCTGGACTATGTAATCTGTAAATCCAGCAGTTTTCTTTCCTTTATATTGAAACTTTTCATAATTATTGTTCAAACATTAAGGATGTACACCTTCTATTTTGTGCACATTTGATATATATTTTCTCCTTTTTACGGATGTTGAACTTAGACATTTTTCCATCCGAAATGCGTAGGGGTGTCTGGTTTGTTTAATCTGTAACTCCAACAGTTTTCATTCCTTTATATTTAAACTTTCTATAATGATTGTCTATACATTGAAGACGTGCACCTCTCATTTTATGCTCATTTCATGGTTTCTTTTTCATAAATGGGGGTCTTGAACTTAGACATTTTTTCTCTGTAAAACGCTAAGAGGATGTCTGGTTTGTGTAATCTGTAACCCCAACATTATTCAAACTTTGTGGTATTTCCTGATCATACTCACTTACTAAAATTTTTTTATTCATTTGTTTTGTTATTTACTTTTTATTCAGAATTACATCTGTACAATATATGTATCACAATTTAAGCATAACAATATCTAACGATGGCAACATATTTTATCAGAAACGAGAACCAACATGACAGAGGAGATAGAAGTACAACTGTATGTATCTTATCGATAGGGTTTGATTGGAGTGTTTTATTTTAATGTAAAAACAGACATATAGACACCTTTATACCTGATGTTTTTTTATATTACCAAGTAACTAAACTGTATTATTGATAGCGTTTTCAATTTCTTCAATCATGTTGGTACTCATTAGAAGAACACATACAAAGTGACTTGCCAATCAAATAGTTTATAACACGTAGTACATATTAGTTTTCAAATGCAACTCTAAGTACTGCTCCAATAAATAAATAAATAAATAAATAAATAAATAAATAAATAAATAAATAAACAAAAAAATAAATAAATAAATAAATAAATAAATAAATGAATAAAAAAATAAATAAATAAATAAATAAATAAATAAATAAATAAAATAATATGTCTTATACGCCTGTCTCTCAACGTCTTTGTAAGTTTGTAAAAAAGTATTCAAAATTTTAGCAAAGAAGAGGTATTGGGTCTTTTGTTGAATATATTTGAAGAAGGTATTATTTAGGTCTATCGTTTTTTTTAAATATATTTACTTTAATAAAGCAGTCAGAAAAAATGCAAAATGAATTTGCATAATGATTATTCATACATTGGACATGTGCACCTCCTATTTTGCTCACATTTGATAAAATATTTTCTTATTTTTAGGACTGTTGGACTTAAGATATTAATCTATCCGTGACTGGTTTGTGTAATCTGTGTCTCCACCAATTGTCTTCGTATTCAAACTTTGTACGCTATGCTTGCTCACAAATTGAACATGCGCACCCTTTATTTTGTGCACAATTTATAGTATGTTTGGGAGTGTTGTATTTAGACATTATTACGTTTTCACCACCTTTGGAAGGCTTACATTGTTTATTTGTGTGGAATTCAAACAGATTCCATTCCTTTATATTCAAGCTTTCCACAATGATTGTTTACACATTGAAGATGTGCACCGACGACGCAGGTCCAGAACAGAGTTTGGTCTTGTCATTGTAAGCTGTGTATGATTTTCGCCTCAGCATAAAGTATCCATAATCTGCTTCTATAATTTACTTTATGTGGCTCATTAGAACAAAATTGTGTTCAGGTTTGGTGGTCGAGCAACAAAGACTCAGTCGATCCTATGCAAATGTGCAAACAGGTTCAGAGTCCTCGCTGCTCGCATACACCAAGTATGGATATAGATTAAGACTCAGACCAAATATTGACCTATGTTTTAGTATGAGCTTTTAGAAAAGGTATTTGTGCCCATCGTATGACCTATTTGTATCATATGCAATGCGTATTTACCGCGTATTGGACCATTTTATACCTTGCGCGGATCCAGAAAGTTTTGTCAGAGGGGGTCGAGGGGAGGGACGATCCAAATACCACTATAATGGGGCCATCATCGAACCGCCAGCGAAACGCCATTTAAATGATGATGGCCAAATATTGAATCTAGCTTGGTAGCTTTGTACTTTTCAGGGGATCTGGACCAGTATTGCTAAAAAAATCCTATTTTTTTGTGATTTTTCAGGGGGTCTGGACCCCCCTGACCCCAACCCTCTGGATCCGCGCATGTATAGGCTCAAACTGCTTTGCCATGATGACAATGTTTTATTATAAATGCATACATTCTTTAAATTGAACTTTTGACCCGACTGTCAACCTTGATTTTCGCCTTGGGAACGTGGTATTAACTCGATAATGATCAGTTTCGACTGGACTCTAGCGTATGTAGTGTTTCTTCGGGCAAATATAGCCCACAGGCTTCAGACACAAAATACAATGTATATGTAATTAAACAAATTTAAACCTGTGAAACCTAAAAAAATATACAATTGGTCAATGATACTACGTCAGGAGCACCGCTGTCGTTTCAAACATATTTTACGTAGAACCAGTTTTAATACATTAACCCATATAAGCCTAAAGTTCTTTTTTTGTTGGACAAAGGTAAACAGTGCAGTCCCAGATCAGACACCACAGAACGTGGCGTCTGATCAGGGTCTCCACTGTTTGCTAACAGAAAGTTCTATTAAACTTGAATACAAACTAAAATGCCACCAATAATCTTTAAACGGTCCATTTGATAAGAGTGGGAAAATTTATTCGGCTTAAATGGGTACATGTAAAGATTATAGCAAACTGAACCTTTTTGCTACTTGATCTCTATCCTGACACGAGAAAGCTACACTTTTGGCTCATCGGAACCGAGGGCTTATGGATTCCCTGAAGTTGTAGTATGCATGTACCAATGACTCATGCGTCCATGGTCCACCCTTCTGTCAACATTTTCAAACCACCATGCCTACTGAGACAATTAAATTCAAACTTCATAAAATGATGGAGACTCTTTAGGGTAGAGGATGAAAGTTCATCAATGAACCTGGTCACATGGCCAAGATTACCGCCGCGCCAATATATGGTGGATCCTCTGGTCATGGTATCGGATACAGGTCCTACCATACTTCGATTGCCATTGATCTACGTAATGAAAAGGTAAAATTCGATTCCCAATCCATTTAAATGTGAGAATTTCGAAACGTAAATTTTTGAAAAATTGGAAACATTGGTATTTTTTTAAATAACTGTTGGGGCCAAAATATTGTATTAACTGAATTAGACAAACATTTCGCAATAAAAGCAGTTGTTTTTAAACTCATATTCACATGTTCTCTCCCTAGAATATCATTGTGATCATTACTCATATATAGTAAAACAAAGTTTTAAACTGACAGAATTTTTTTAGATTGTTGCACTATCTTCCATGGAGAGCGGTTTCGAACTATTTTCCTTCAGCTGGCGTTGGCTGTGCCCACCGTAGCTCAACTTGAGGTTTTCTTTAGCTCTGACTGTCTATGCGTCATGGTCCCTTTTCTTTGTTTCACCATAGTGTTTTCATTTGATTAGATTGTTTCTCTGTGATGATGCATTGTATTAGTTAGGAAGCCTCCAAGCGAGCTAAATGATTTTGTGCTTTAACAACAACAGAATCTAGAGCGAAGATTAGATACCAGTAAAATGCATTTAAGCCCAACCGGTTGCTTAGGCTGCTGTCCGTTCTAAGGCGATTGTTCTGTTGTTGTTGATCTATTGTTTAATGTACATCCCATTGGTTGCAGTGGTTCTGTGTTTGTCTTTGCTTTGTTATGCAATACTTTGTGTCCTTTCTAGTTTTGCAATCATCTTGAAGAGGAACAGAGAGCTAATTGCTTTTTTATATGTCTTGTTACTGTAAATGTTTTGTGACTCTTCCTTACGGTGCCGTGGGTTGGTCTGCGGTGTACGATTGTGGTATTGCCTGATCATACCCACTTAATAGTTTAAACATTGTCAACAACCTTTTATCCATGTGGCGTTTTGTTCTAAAGTTGGAATTATAAGCAATGAATTGTTTTTTGTGGATTTTATCGAATTTCGGACTTTACTCAGTTTGTGAGTGATTCGCCGGAGTTTACACATCGATAAAATCCACAAAAATAAAATTCACTCCTATAATACCTGTTATGACTATATTCCTGCCGCAATAATAAGAAACGCGAAAATCTGGAAAATTATTTTATTACTTGCATTTTTCCCAACATTAAGCTCAAATCTGGATTAAGAATATCCTGCAGTGTCAGAAGAAAATTGTTTGAAGAATCTACTACCACTGCCCTGACCCCTGATCTCTTGGGAATTTCGACATCTTTAGTCTTTCTGAAAAGCGGGTGGAATTTAAACGATGTAACAGCCATGTGACGGCCTATTATCTGTACTTAAATTTCTACAGGTAAGTGTCAAAAGCCTCACACATTTTAAAATCGTAATTGCTTTGAACATGCCAGTTTTATTTTTTTAAGCACTGTTATTCAGTTGATAGTATCAACTCATTCAGTGTAGACACATATCCAAACTGATCGAATATGATCAGTTTGATCCGGGTAATAACTGTTTACGATGTTTGTAAGGACATTTCCTACTAAAACAACGTGATGTGGCTATTATAGACAGTTTTATCAATCAGCTTTTACAATGGTAAACGGCATTAACATTACAAACTACATACCATTCATTTTCTGTAATTAGTTAATTGGAGCTGTTTACATTCATTCTTTTAATGGTAACACTCAAGACCAGTGTCAAATAAGTGGAATAAAATGCCCAAATTCTACAATCAGAATTATTAGAGCAAAAATTAGCTGTAACACCAGGCAATATTTTTTGTCAAAGTACGGCCTGAAATGATTCATGATTATGAATGCTCAATGAAACGTACATCTTAAGTCATTTATTCGCCATTCTAATTTATGCAGCAGTACTTTATATGTACGATACACTTTATGCTATACTGAACAAAAGTGAAAACGCTACACTGCAATATTTTATATTTTCTGAGAAAGTATTGGAGGAAAAGTATTTACTAAAGCTTAATGTTTTCAAGACATCGAGCAAGCGATTCATCGACACTCCACCAATATGTCTCAGCTTTTTGAAGTTCAAGTTATGTTCAGTTTTGTGTTTAAAGCTTTATTCACTGAATTTTGCAATTACGCATGCGCAAAAAGATTGTTATGCTTATCAGAATTCGTCATAATTTTGTTGCATTAATACACAAGAAAACTGTCTTATCACTTGAAAAAAGCTTAGAAAAAAATATGTAAAATATCTCTTTTTGACAAAAACAATTAGGGAATATCAAATATTTGGTAATCTTTGATTTATCACGATTTTCGGTAAATCAGGTAGACCTATCAGCAAATTGTTCCTACCATTTCTCGACCAGTAATGTTCTCAGACTAAGATGCAACACCACATTGATTTTTCTCTGGAGATTTCAGTGATTAAATTTCAATATTGGCAAATTTGATGAAAGAGAAAGAAAGAGGACAAAGATCAGGAATCGATACAATCAAGCACCACACCTGACCCAGGAAAGTGACAACTTCCCAATTAGACATCAAAAACGACAGCTAATGGGTCAGCCCTTTCCCAGCAGGTGACCACAAGGCATTAATAAACCGACACGCACAAAAGCATAACAAAACAAGACAGAAATAACATAAATGATCCAACCCGCTTTCTAAGGTTGCTTTTCTAATCGATCAAAACACATTTCTGGTTGTCACATGTCTAAGACTACCATTTCGTTCAGTCGGATCCGGTTGGCAGGTGGATTTCTGAAGGCCTAAGCTGTGTGAGATTTCTGTTTAAATTTGTAACCTGAAAAAATGGACTCCTGACACATTTAAAAGCCTTTCATGTGTTTCCTCGTGACAACATCCGTAAACATTTTACTGTATGCATAACCCAGTCCTTGAACATCCAGATACACTTTCATTTGCTTTACTGGTTTGCATCATTTTGCATATAAATGGCAAACAATTCGGGTGTAGCGTTTTCACTTTTGTTCTGTATATAACCTTCACGGCGATCACGGGCCTGAAACGAGTCAACCGTGGCATAAATTATTAATAAACTGGGTCAGTAGATGTCCATTCTACCAACAGAAATACTCCCTCGTTGAAAAGAACCAAAAATATGCCAAAATTTCATCTAATTACAGAACAACACAGCAAAAACATCAGGTTGAAAATTTTGTTAAAAAATACTGCAGCTTTTTCTACCCGCATATCGAAATTTTCAAGAAAAAATAACATGAAAATATGCACTTAAAGTCGATTTTTCGCGTTTCTTATTAATGCGGCAGTACTTTTTTTTTTTTTTTTTTTTACATCTGATATTACTATTAACAACTTGAGATAAGCACGAAATATCTGGTACATGTAATTTGCTAGGTCTACACTGGTGTAGGCGGACAAAATAGCTATACCACGGTTGTCAACCTTTGCGGGAAAGCTCTTCAATTATCAATACGTACAGACGGCCACAACTTGGTCATGTATAACTATATTACTTATTACAAGCAATATTGACAGAATATGTGTCTATAACGTGAGTCATTAAGTCTAGCATTGGCATTAATGCGTCAATGTAATCCAGAATTTATGCTTCGATGCAGATAAATTTGATGAACGGTCTTTAAGATTTTAATTAAAGAAATGAAATAGGCATTTATGCTGCTTTACACTGATTGTGAATGCAGAGCTCTTGTAAGATTACATCAGTGCATTAGAAAAGCGTTCATAAGTAAGAATCAGTCAGAGAAATCGGTTGAGCGTGCTCTATAAGAATCTATCATAAGTATGAGGGGATGATAGAAAAGAACCGTTTGGCATTACGAGGCTTGCCGAGTGATTACAAACGATTATCGAAAGGGACGGATCTGTCCATCCCATCATCACACAAATAATGGATAATTATTCTTGCTCAGCATTAAATTTTGCATTTTTATTAGCCCAAGGTGAGCTGTTGTGATCATCTGGTGTCCGTCGTCGTCCGTCAGTCAACAATATGCTTTAAATACCACCCCCTCCTAAACTACTGGGTGGAAGTTCACCAAAATTCGCATGAATGATACTTGCATGGTCATTTCCATGTAGAATACCAGTTCCTAGGTCAACAAAAAGGATCTTTTTTTTATATTTCAGTTCGAAACCACAAGGCATTGAGCTTTGATAATTGGTATATAGCATCATCCAGTGGACCACCACTACCAAGTTTGCTCAAACTATGCCCCTGGTGCTAAAATTGCTCTGTTCTGGGATCACATATTTAACATACGCTTATATAGGGAAACATGAACAAATATTCTTGTCTGGAACCTTGAGCCCTAGAGTCCAGATATTTGGTATGCAACATCACCTAGTAGACTTCTACAAAGTGTGTTCAAATTATGCCCCTATGGTCCCTCCACGGGGATCTTAGGGTTTACATAGGCTTATATGGGTAAACATCTAAATATCTTCTTGTCTGTAAGCACATGGCAAAGAACCTTGATAGTTGGTAAGTAGCACTATCTAGTAGACCTCTACCAGGTTTGATCAAATAATGCCCATGGGGCCCAAAATAGCCCTGCCCTAGGAATCATCTGTTTTATATATGATGATGATAGAGGGCCGGCTATATTGACTTTTTGTGTAAGGAATTTAACTTTTCCCCAAAGCTATAAGAGTGTAAAAGTGTCATTTTTACCCCATCCCTGACCCCTGGGGGTAGGGGGGCAAAGGTCAAGTATGTAAATTCCCCAATAACTTATTCAGTTTTCAATATTTTTAACCGAAACTTTGTTTCAATTTTCCACTTTCGAACTGAGGGTGAGCTGTGGTACTTGATTGTATCGATTACTGATCGTTGCCTTCTTCTTTGCTTCAAACAGAGGAACAGTAGAAATGTTTCTCAAAATGCCCTCTACCAAAATTGTCCAAAATGTTTTGCTCCGCTTAACAAAATAACCACCATAGCCATTAATACAAAAACAAAACAAATCTTTTTAACGACATCACTTGAACTGCTGGCAAACACTCAAAAGAATCTCACCCAAATGTTCTAATACGAATCTCTTAGACGACCAGAAATGCCCTAACAGTTCCGCTCTGCAAAGCAAATGTTCTAATACGACTCTCATAGACGACCAGAAATGTCCTAACCGTTCCGCTAGATGCAGAACAAATGTTCTTGTACGACTCTCTTAGACTACCAGAAATACCCTAACAGTTCCCCTAGATGCAGAACAAATGTTCTTATACGACTCTCTGAGACTACAAGAAATGCCCTAAGAGTTCCAATAGATGCAGAACAAATGTTCTTATACGACTCTCTTAGAAGACCAGAAAATTCCTAACAGATCCGCGCTGCACAACCAATGTTCTTATGCGACTTTCTTAGACTACCAGAAATGCCCTAACAGTTCCGCTCTGTAGAACAAATGTTCTTATTCGACTCTCTTAGACGACCAGAAATGGCCTAACAGTTCCGCTCTGCAGATCAAATGTTCTTATACGACTCTCTCAGACTATCAGAAATGCCCTAAGAGTTCCGCTCTCCAGAACAAATGTTCTTATACGACCCTCTCAGACTATCAGAAATGCCATAACAGTTCCGCTCTCCAGAACAAATGTTCTTATACGACTCTCTTAGACTACCTGAACTGCCCCAACAGTTCCGCTCTCCAGAACCAATGTTCGTATACGACTCTCTTAGACCACCAGATATGCCCTTACAGTTCCGTTTTGCAGAACAGAATGGCCACCAGAGCTGAAAATAGAAAATACTACTCGTGAAAACGACATCATCTCCTTAAAACTGCTAGCCCAAATTCTACATATTATCACACAAACTGTCGTGCCAACTAAGAGGACAGTGACGACTTAATTTCTTTACAATTGCTAAGTAAAGTACTAGCTTGTACACTTCACTTGAGCTAACGCGAATCGATAGATCACATGTGTATTAATCCTATCCTGAGGATAGATTAATACACAAGTGATCTATCGGTTATAGGTCATTGATAAATTTGTAAACAAAACATGAGGTCATAGTCACTTTTGGCTGAAAGGACAGTATATGTATCTAAAATATTCCGACATTTTTGTCGCCGCTGGGGTTGCGTATGGGCTGTTCAACCACTTCAGCCAGTTTTCCCCTTCTTCTCCTGACAAGATAAATATTGATAATCAATCTGTATTTCGTGACCTTAACATGTAAATAGGAAAGATATATTGAACTTTCTCGTAATCAAGAGAAATAATTAAGTCCAATACAAACATTTGTTCACAAACGAATTCGCCAGTTAGTCAATACTGCAGCGAATATGTCAAATATACATGCACTTTTTAATGGTTTGATCAACTTAAACACTTGTCATAGTTTTCAAACCCATGCTTAAATTCATTACTAGACTGGCTCCAGTCCTTAAAACAATTTTTCATCAATGTGTCATACCATATACTTGCAGCTTGTCTTACTCTGATGGCTCTGTTTTAAAACAGAGCCATCAGAGTAAGACTAGCTACAAGTATATGATATGACACATTGATGAAAAATTGTTATAAGCACTGGAGCCAGTATACTTCGTTACATGCTGGGTAGTTTTTCATGATTTTTGTCGTCTTTTGATTTTTTTAATAATAACTATGTATTTAAAAAAATCTTGCAGTGTCAATCAGTTTTGTATTCGTGTCAGATAATGACAGACGTTTTATTGGGCCTGATATGTGTCCAAACTGTTTGCAAAGGTTATAAGTAGACGACACTAGCAGTCCTTATCCCGCTAGATAAGATTTTTATCGTCTGCCCTCTCATCTGCTTAAGTTTTGGATAGCCTTCACTGGGTGTGATAAGCAATATTCTTAGCGTAAAATTGTAAATATTTTCTTACCCTTCAGTTTTTATATGTTTTGCATATGCTGTTATTCTGTAAACGCAATAAGCGATCTCACGGTAGATGTAAGAATGGAAATTTAAACTGCAAAACAGATATGTTTTAACACTTGCAGATTTAAGTATCACCTGAATACATACAGGCCAACATATGGTCCTTTCACGTTTAATTACTCTTTCTATCTCTTCGCCATGTAATTTTGAGTCTAATGAATTATTTGATAGAGCTCATCAACTTTATGATGCAACACTACTTACAAGGTGTTACACTCAACATGCTCGCCCATCATATATAGACTCTGAAATGAATCATATTAGATATTTTATCAAAATTCAATTTATCAACAAGGGGATTGAATTCATTAACTTACACACAGTATATTTAAAGATAAATCTGTTCTCTCTTTTATTCCTAATTATTTTGAAAATAAGGAATAACTTATCATTTTTTTAATTACAATAAACCTATTTGTAGTGCTTGGTATTAACTACAACATTTGTAACTGAACTTGATTTTGAAATTACTAAGGACTCTAAGTATTGCTATCAACCTGCTGGCAGGGTCGAGAAAAATACCGGCATTTTTGAGTAAAGTCCGTGCCACTGGCGTTTACTGGCATTTTCTGAATACTCCAGCATATTCTGGCATATTTTGGCATTTTCAATTTGTTTTATTAACAGCCATTATTTTGGTACAATTATCCAGAATTTATGAAATAAACAGACTTAGTAAAACATTACTCACTGCAATGATGTTTGATGCACCTTAAATATGCCTCATTAGGAATTGTCTCAACTTGTCTCATCTTGTTTTCCATCAAAGATTTTAATTACGGTAGTAATTGTGCAAACACTAGAAAAGCATGTATGATAACCAGTGTTTTATGAATATGCCTGATAGAGCAGATAATAATTGTTGTCCTCTATTCTCACCTCTTGGAATACACTGTAATCTAAAAATCATATGCCCCAGGGCTTGATGTAACATATTCTTAAAATGTTTTGTCACTTCTCTAACTACACTAACTAAATACATAAATTTTATTTCACAAGGATGTGCTTGTGCCCTTTTGTACATGAAACGTATATAAATATATTTTCAAAGGAGACGCTGTATCTAAATTAAATATATAATATGCAAGTGTAATATTAATTCTATTTAGTGATTGATTCCTGTATCATTCGTTTGCAAATAAAGTAAGTGTTTATTTTCACATGTTTTAAAACAATTTTATGCATAAATGCCAGTATTTGCCACTTAAGTGGTTTTTTGGATATTTGCCATTCCTGTTTTTTCCGGCATTTTCCACTGGAATTTACCGGCCGGACAAAAACTTGTCCCATCCCTGCCTGCTGGTCATATAGTCACTGGGGATATAGAAATCATAACTGATTCAAGAATTCGGTCTATAATATGTAAGGGACCTAAATAAAGGTTTCCTTTGTCAATAGACTTCAAAACATGTCATGAGGAGATTGCTTGCGCCTTACAAGAATTTTGAAATCGCTGGTGTAAACAAGAGCATGTTGAATCTAATGCCTAAAATAGCTGGAATTTGAATATTTTTAAAATTATTGATGGTAGAATTTCATTTTATTGCAATAATTTAGATATTCTTCCACCTAAACCTAAATTTACTTTTAAAAATTTGAAGAAATGTGTCCAGGTTTTCCATAGGAGGTTTATTTTAGCGCCCGCAGATAAGCTGCTAACAATGCTGAGGTTGTTTGAAAAATGTAATACATTAACACCCTAAAGCAAGAACTTAGCACTCAGATAAAAACATAAGAGCATAACAGGCTCTTTGGTACCAGTATAATGCATTTAAGCCCCCCAGTGGCTTAGGCTGCTGTCCGTTCTAAGGCGGTGGTTCTGTTGTTGTTGACTTTTTGTTTATTGTTACTCCCATTGTGGGAGTCTGTAATTGTTCTTTGTTTTGTTGTACGTTACTTTATGTCCATTCTAGTATTGCAATCATCTTGATGGGGAAGAGAGAGCTGATTGCTTTGCTTAATTTGTCTTCCTGGTGTCTCGTGATGGTTGAGCGGCTCTTCCTCGCGGTGCCACGGGGTGGTCTGCAGTTTGTGATCGTGGTATTTTCTGATCATACTCACTTACTATTTTTCTATGAGACGTCTGTCGTTGAATATGGGGGCTAAGTTTGGTCTGTTTGTTGATGAGGATCTTAGCAAGCTTCCTGCGTTATACTGGTTACCTTAACTTCATGAATGACCAAATAAGTCGCGTTTTATTGCTTATTCTACTTTATATACTACCACAGAGTTATCTATACTTTTGACTTCTTGCCTCATTGCGATTAAAATATGTTATAAAATATTGTACAACAGTTTATGAAAGGAATGTAGATGAAGTTCTAAATTAATTAAAATCAAAAGGTGTTCTAGCATCTTGTAAGTCTACATATGATTTGTGTACTCTCTATACTACGTTGACTCATGATCTAATCAAAGAAAACTAACGGAGTTGATTAAACAAACTTTTAACAGAGAGGACTCAGTTTATTTGGCTTGTAATGAGAACCATGCCTTTTAGCGTTACTTCTGAACTGCCTAAACGATATAAGTTGTGGTTATGTCAGAAAATGTGTGATGCCCTCCATTATCTTTTGGACAATACATTTATAAGATTTGGCTCGAAATTATATGGACAAATTGTAGATATTCCAATGGGTACTAATTGTGCTCCTCTTATTGCAGCTTTGATTTTGTTTTGCAATGAGAGAGACTTCATTTTGTCTCTGTCTGACAATAATCACACTGATGTTATTGAAACATTTTTAGTCCACCTCAAAATATTTAGATGACTTGCTAAGTATTGATAATCCTTATTTTAAACAAATGGTAGGTAAGATATATCCCACTGGGCTTCAGTTAAATAAGGCGAATTCTTCTGACACTGAAGCCCCGTTTGTGGACATGCACTTGTCCATAACGAATGGCATATTTTCATCTAAAAATTATGATAATCGGAATGTTTTTAATTTTGAAATAGTAAATATCCCATGTCTTGATGAAGATGTTCCTTGCGCCCCGCTAAGTTATTAAAACAAGGCTATAGTTATCATGAAATTTGACAGGCATTTTCTAAATTCTACCACATACACTCAGAGATAATTGTTAAATATAACATTGGTTTAAAACCTCTTATGCAACAGGGCATATCAGAAATGATATTTTATGGTGATTTAGTTAATAAATTCAAAATAATTGTTGAAAACCTAATTTTAGTGATCGATTCGACAAGATAATAAAACGTAATAAAAAAATTGGATAATACTTAGATGACAGTTTGCATGCCTTCTTTATAGCTATGGTTTCCTCTTAAATTGCACGACGTTAGGTTAGGCCTCAGTCTCAATGAAGACTCTGATGCAAAGCTTTAATCGGTGGGTTGGTGCCCGATGCTTGTCTGTAGCAGGGCTCACCATGGCTGAACTTGAGGTTTTCTTTAGCTCTGACCATATGTGAGTAGTGAGCCCTTTTCTTTAATTTAATTTCGCCAGAGTGTGCTAATTTGATTACAAATTGTATCTCTATGATGATACACTGCAATAGATAGGAAGCCTCCATGCGAACTTAACAATTTTCGAGTTTTAACAACAGAAGAATCTAGGGCGAATATTTGGTACCAGTAAAATGCATTTAAGCCTCCCAGTGGCTTAGACTGCAGTCCGTTCTAAGGCGGTGGCTCTGTTGTTGTTTGTTTATTGTTGATGGTACTCCCATTGTGGGAGATTCTTTATTTGTTCTATGTTTCCTTGTACGTAACTTTGTGTCCACTTTAGTTCTGCCATCATCTTGATTGGGATTTGAGAGCTTGTTGCTTTGCTTTATAATGTATTCGTGGCGTCTCTTGATGATTGTTGTGTGGCTCTGCCCACGGTTTGCCTGCATTTTGTGATTGTGGTATTTCCTGCTCATATTCACTTACGACTTTAGATTTTAAAGGCCAGAGATAAATCCCCTTGGTGGACCTAAGGTGTTGGCCCAATGCCAAAAATCAGCTTTTTCAGAGTATGGTCATGTTGCATATACAATAAAAGGAAATGAAGCGACTATACAATTACATGCAAGCAGATATTTTTTTCCTCTCGGAGCCTTGACTCTTGGGGATGGGATCAAAAGGTCATATTTTCAGAAAGTAGTCATGATGCATATCGAATTAACAGGAATAAAGCATAAATTACCATGCAAGCAAATATTTTGACCTTTTTTTTACACTCCCTAATGTTCAAAACATTTTTTGCTGACGGAAGTCATGCTACATATCAAATTTAAAAGGAAAGAAATGTAGAACATTGTGCAAGTAAACTGTTTGACCTTATGCACACCCCTGACATTTTGGAGTTTGGTGAAAAGATCATACATTAAACTTGTGCAGATTAGTATATTTTGAATGAACTTAGTGACTGGAAGGCTTTGGTAAAATGGTATTTATATTTTATGGTAAAATCTTCTCTCAAGTTAGCGATCCAGACCAAGGACTCTCTTGTTTTCTGTTCTGTGAACCTAAGTCAAATTAACTTACTTGTTTCATGATATTTCATATATTCAAAGACAAACATTAAGTAGCGGGGACATAAATTCTCTGAATATGCTTGCTGTATTTATTTCCAGTCATTGTAACGTTATCCAAGATTGTTATTTTGTCTGAAAATGATCCGTTTCAAGCCTGCTAATAAATAGAGAAGCGTGGTATAATGTGTTGCCAATATACCGCCTCCGCTTTGAGGATTAGAAATAAAAAGATTTATTGGAAGTCAAGTCAGCTATAAGAATACTGAAGGCTCCGATGTCCGTGCGCTCGTCCGTCCTTTGTCAGACTGTTCGCATCATTTTCAAACACCACTGTGCCAGTTCGAATGGAGATTCCTCAGTGTGATACAGTTAAAGTTTGACCAAATTAACCTTTCACGTGACCGAGTTGGCCCAAAAATACCTCACAAATATTCTACACTAAACTCGATTTTTTATGTTTTTCACATTGATTTTCGGCGATAACTTTTTCATTATTGATTTTAGCCAACTGTGTTCGCGATGAAAGTTGTAGAGAAAAATTAGCGCCGATTTCTCCAAGAGGTCCGAAGTTTCTGGCACAAACAGATTTTTGTGTACATAGATGAAGATTTTGCAATAAATTGAATTCAGCCCAATTTTCTAAGTCTTTTATTGACAGGTAAATTTCGTAGAGGCGTGACAGAAAGGGTTCGTCTCAAAAGAATATTCACAAGCAGTGTATATACAGTTATTCAATGGTTGTTTATAGAATAATCCTGCCGTATGTAGACTCAGAATGTACCGTGCATATTCAGAATCTACTATGAGCATGACTATTTGTAAGTACAGAAGCTGCGATATTGCATGACGGGCCATTTTTCTCTTATGCACGTGCTCCTAAGCGGACAGTTTCGAGATGACCCAACTAGCTAAACGCACGGGCGAATCAGGCGGGATTTCCAATATATTTGAACAAGCCATCCTTCGCCTTTCTTATTGAATCGGGGCGGTGCAATGTAGCTTTTTGACTGACATATTTGACTTAGTTTATTTGCGCTTTGCTTAAAATGCTCAAAGAGTGCATCTATGCGCAGAGTTAATTGCAGCATCTATGATATTTGAACCGCTTGGAGAAGTTGGCGCTAATTTTTATCTACAACTTTCATCGCGAACATAGTTTACTAAAATCAATAATAAAAAAGTTATCGCCGAAAATCAATGTGAAAAACATAAAAAATCGAGTTTAGAACCAATCTGCCGAAGACTCTAGAAATTAACGTGTAGCATTCGGGGTATGACCCTACCAATAGTGTTCAAATGATGATCTTATATTGATCTCGACCTATTTAATGACTTCGTAAAAAATTGATTCCTAATGCATTTACATTTAACTGATTTTTCTTGTGAAGTTACAGACACCGCAGTAGCTAGCTATTGTTACCATAAAGGAGACAATGTCTACAATGGCGTAGTTCCCGTTACGCAGGTACGCACGTACGTTATAAAAGTAGCAACACTCAGGAGAGATCACCTAGTGTGATAAAGTGATTTTCCATACCATAAGGAACTGCTCTTAAAGGAAATAATTAGCTCCCTCTGAGAGCAAATTCTTTCCTTTGAGAGGAGTTCTCATTTTGAAAAGGGACCCAATTGAAGGGAATCACTGCTTGACCCCGTAGTCTCCCTTTGATGTGCCTAACTTTAAGCGTTGGTCTAAATATTTGTACTACAGTACAACCTCGAAATTTTGTCTCGCTAATTCGTGCTAATTTTCGGACACAATGAATTCAGAAAATATAGGGCCTACTTATAATCTAGTTAAATACCTGTCTTTAATAAACGAAACGTCTCCTTGCGTCTACGCGCCAAAAACTTATGTTTGATAGAATAAAACTCTGAAAATAATCATTTTAGGGATAATATACTTTTATGTCTACCATCCTTTGATTCAAACTGCTGATAATTTTAATAAGACATCTAGTCCTTAGGACTTCGAACTAACGAGATTCTACTGTATACATATGTTACTAGAAATTGTGTTTAGGAAACACTGTGTCACTAACCTTTAGCTTGTCGATAAGGATGATATTACCATCATGTGTCCGCTAATCGAATTTGAAGCTCCTACCCATAATAATTTTTGAGATATCTAATGGCCAAATTTGCAAAGAGTAAAAACTTGAAAAAAAAACACAACATCAAAAAACCGCAAGGTAATCTACGCATCGTCATCTATCAGCTGACCAAGATTGAAGCTCCTAGCTATCATTCATTTTTCGAAATAGCTTGATAACAAGTTTTCAATGTATAAATGCAAAGGGCATAACTAAAGAATAAATTTTAACAGAAAATCACCAGATAATCTACTCATCATCCTCTATCAGCTGTCAAAATTTGAGTCTACCAGCTGTACTATTATAGAGATATGCTTATTTCAAGTTTCCAATATCCAAATTTGCAAAGGGCAATAACTTGAAAAAATAATAACTTTTTTCTTTAAATTCACCAGCTAATTTACTTATCATCCTCTTTTAGCTGCCAAATTTGTCAATGCACCAAATTTGCTAAGGGAAATAACTCAAAAATTAGATCACCAGGTAATTTGCTCATTATTTATTCTAAAAACCAATTTCAATTTTCGACGAATTGCCAAAATATATCATGCAGTATCTTGTCACAGCTTAGGATAACAAATAGACGTGCACATTTTCTAAACTGTTTGAGGTCATGGGCAATAATTTAAGTAAAACGAAAGACGCTGGCTGAAGATTACAACAATTTTAGCTCGATATTTAGGACTAGTGTTATTCTTTCGTCTGTTTAGAATATTGGCCAAATGCTGAAAACTTCCATATGAGATTATGAAAAAATAAGTGCGGTGACATATCATTTTTCTTCTTCAATCGCTGTAGGGAGCGCAGTGGCTCAGTGGTAGAGTGCTTGACTCGAGACCGAAGGGCCGCGGGTTCGAGCCTCACCGTCATCACTTCGTTGTGGTCCTTGAGCAAGACACATTTATCCTAGCTTAGTACTGGTTCAACCCAGGAAGACCCGTCCCTATATAACTGAAAGATTGTTGATGGGACGTAAAGAATCAAATCAAACAAAATCTTCAATCGCTATTTCAAGCCGACTTTGTACAGAGCGCGTCATTGCCTGTAAACATCAACTCAGTGACGCCATCATCAAATAGTATACAGTACGTCGCTAAATGGTATGTGAGAAAAAGAATTGATCATTACTATTCAGTTGTTCCAGAAAAAATCCCAACCCTCGGGTCCAACGTTAAATGGGGAAACTCGGCAAGCTTCGTTTCCACATTGGAACCGTGGGCCCTCGGGTTGGGATTTTCCTGTCCCCGCTGAATAACGGCCAACGATTGATTCTATTTTTCTCACATACCCGTACCAGCCTGTGGGAAAGACAAACGACGAACAGCCATACGTAGGCCACATGTAGTTCCAGACATTGTAATGGTAAAATGACGTCACCATGTCGCATCTTAGCGAATGCAGGATTTTCTGGAAGCCTTTTTTCATGTTTTTCCAATATAGTGTTGAGCAATTTAAAGAATCCATTTTTCGTGTAAGGGTGGGATAGAAATATCATTCCCTCGCGATCACCGTTACGTAGTCATCACTCGGTAAGCCTCGTGAAGTCAATCGGTGATCCTCTGGACGGGGTTTCTATTCCATCCTCACACTCATGATAGATTCTAGATTCTTATAGTCTAATAATTGTCGTATGTTTGGTTGCTGCCTAAGACGTCTACAAATGCCATAAATTGAGTATTAGATGTAATTTAATTATGAAATTGTACTAAACTAAGCTAATTCCTTGAAAATGAATATTTTATGACAAATATTACTAATAACTAGGTTAACCAGGGGCGGATCCTGGATTTCTGGAAAGGGGGTTCATATATACAGGGTCTTTAAGGAAAGACTCTGATATATATTAAGGTGTGGGGGTTCGCTTTGCTGATTTTCTCGTTTTTCCTGAATATCTCATGAAAATGAAATAATTTGGTCTCACTGAACACGCTGGGACCAAATTATTTCCTTTTTATAGGATATTTAAAACGGGGGTGGGTAGTGGGGCTCGAGTGAACCCGGGTTCGAGTGAACCCCCTGAATCCCCTCTGGATCCGCGACTGGTTAACGAATGATATAATATGTAGCAGAAAAAGAACAAACATAAAACACTTTTCTTAAGAACGATCGCAGAGTCTGCTGTTTCGAATTTTGTAGCTTTCTATAATCATAGGAAATGTTTATTCTTTTTCAAAATTATTCCAACATTACGGAAACATCTCCGTACGATAGCGAACTCAAAATTGCACCCACAACTTTGTAAAATTCGGTAGTGATTTAACATCATAGAAACTGATCTTATCTATCCAAGTTGTTTTTGTTTTTCTATCTAAAAAAAACATTTCTTAACTCATTTAAGTTGATTGGACTATCCTACCCGTATCGTTGGGATATGCACCGTTCCAATTTTAGTGGTGTTTGGTGATATTTGGAAATGTGTTTGCCTTGACCCAAAATAACAATGTCCCCTTTAAGTTAAGTACTACCATAGTAAAAATTGATTTAGGAAACGTAAAATAACATTTCAAACTTCTTGTTCTGTAGTGGCGCAGTTGAAAGAGCGTTAAACTGTAAATGGAAGGGTTGTTAGTTCGAGTCTCGCTGCCGCTGTGTCCTTGAACAAGACACTGTATTCGCTGCTTAGTATTGAATCAACGCAGGAAGCCCGTCCCAATATGACAGAACAATGTTGACTGGGACGTAAATAATCAAATCAAACAAATAAAATGAATATCTCTATGCCATCTTTGACCATATGTACAACACTGAGCCTGGTAATTTATCAAATATTTAAAATATCATGTTGAAAAAGCAATCCTTATCTTTTAAGGGGGCATTGCAATTTGGTACCAGGGACTACAGTTTGACATTATACTATATTGCAGGTTGCAGACTGAAAATGGTTTTTGGTCGAAAGAAAAAGAATCACCACGGTCTTGCTGTAAGTACATTTAAGAAATAAATTCGATTTTTGGAATGTTCATGGAATCATGAATACTTCGGTCTCTTGTCCGAGAGAGGGCTTCACGTAACTTTGCAAGAGATCCGAAGTATTCATGATTCCATGAACAGACTAAAAATTGAATGTATAGAAATTATTTATAATTTAGGAAAACAGTTTTGTATTTAATACGTAATCGTATTAACGCTTTTGTTTGAGTGTAAAACGGGAAAGCAGAACAGCCAGTGTGAACAAGGACAATCAATGGAGCAACAAAATGCTTGATTTTTACATGCGACTCAGGTGTGGCGCGCTTTCAATCACAACACCAGTGTCACTTCTCGCAAATGAATTTGGTGTTCGAAGCGTATTGCACGGGCAGGTGAGCTTGGCAGCTGTCAATCAAATGTATGTATTTCATGAGGCTATGAACGGTTGCCAAAATCTTAAGATTCATTAAAGGCTTGCTTTGAAAATGTAAATTCTTATACATGTAGGTCAGCACATGAAATGTGGGAACTTAGCGCATTTGCACACACGCCCCCAATAAACGCACTTGCTAACGTATCCAGTAGCGCTAGATCTGAGTCTTTATCTACATCGAGCTGCACCGGTTCTGGTGAGTCTGCATTTTGCGCAGACAGGCCTGAGACGCCACTGCTAGATAATGAAATAAGTACCAAAATCTCGTCGTCTCGTCCAATCATAATGAGTGGATATTACAATGCATGTTAGCTAAGAAATAAACCATTAAAATACAACGACGATATTTTCATTTTTTTCCGCATTATTAAGTAAGCATATCATGAGAATCCAGTAGCGGATCCAAAAGGGTTCAGGGGATTCGTTTTTAAATATTCCAATGAAAATGAAATAACTTGGTCTCAGCGAGACCAATTTATTTCATTTTATCGGACATTGAAGTAAAATGAGATGAAAAGAAGATAAAATCAGCAAAGTGACTCCCAAACACATCTTTATACATGTGACCCCCCCTTTCCAGAAATCCTGAATCCGCCCCTGGAATTGTCCGCTTGCATCAATGTAATGGGGATCTCTTTTTTCTACGACAGAATATCATGTCATTTGAAATATACTACAGTCATAAATGACTGTATAAAGTTAACTGGCAATTTGGTAAGGGGGGACCTATGACTGTCTGTAATGCAAAGAAAAAATACCATTTACCCGTCAGTTGAGACTATTCTTGTCTGCTTATCTTCTTGAAGCGACTATATTGCAAACAATATGGACCCAGATCAGCCTGCTCCCACAGGGAGCAGTCTGATCAGGGTTCATATAATTTGCTCTCCTGCATATCTTCTTAAAGCGACTATATTGCAAACAATACGGACCCAGATCAGCCTGCTCCCATAGAGAGCAGCCTGATCAGGGTTCATATTATTTGCTGTCATGATAAAATCTGGTCTAAAGAGCACTTGAATATATGCAGCAGACGTTACTGAAAATCATCCAACATTTTCAGGACAAAATAAAGGCGGGATACGGGTTAATTCAAACGTGGATTAAACGAAACTTTATTTTTACAGACTGGACATCTATTTTATTGTCTGTTATATGAATATCAGACAGGTCTGAATAACTTATGTACTTGCTATTACGATGGCGCTTCAGTAATCAACTAACGAACTATAAGATCAAAGAGTTTTGCTCTGTTCCGGTTGTAATTAATTTTGTATGGCTTTAATTGTTTTCACTATCAAAAAAATTCCTTATATTACAGGTTCAGTCACACAAATGACAACATTACAACTGTACGTACACTGTATACATTATTTTGAAATAAGTCATCAATTTCTCGTGTGATTGTGCGACGTTACATGTTGGTACATACATGTATGTGAAATCAATACAAACACTACTGCACGTAACTACATAATACGTCACATTATAGAGACGAATGTCAACTAGTTTGATCATTCACAGCGTTTTTCTCAAAAATACCAAAACAAAATACCCTACCTAAACTAAACCAAAGCTGGGATTAATTCAACTTTTCGGATAAACTGTTCAACCTTCATGATGTGATTTAGACAGTTGGCGGTTCTAAAATTCCACATGAAGCCTCACAATAAATTGCGTGATGTCAACTGAATTGCAAAGTAAGAAAGATGGCAAAGATCAGGAATCGAATCAATCAAGTACCACACCTGACCAAGGATACCACATGAAAAGTGACAAAACACAACTAAACATCCCAAACGAGAGCCAAGAGGTCAGCCCTTTCCCAGCAGATGACCACAAGACAGCAATGAACAGACGCAAAAACATGACAAACAAAAGACATAAATAACACAAATGATCCACAAAAGAAGTACGCCTTGGAACTGTCAGCAAAACTATTTTACTGGAGGGTATAAACCAGTTTCACGGCGCAAACCTCGCCCTCGATTCTGAGCCTCGCATTTTATCTTTTTCCCAACTCGTTTAATTAATTCAATAATACATGACCCCCCCCCCGCATGTTAGCATCTATATATGTGAGATACCCTATCAAAATCAGTATTTATGTTGTAGGCCCTAGCTACTGCTACTATTAAACTCGCCAAAGCCCAAGTTGTGCTAGATAAGACAGAAGCTGCCCTAGAACGAGAACTTGAGAAGGAAGCGAAATCAGTCCCAAAGACAAAACTCCAAAGGTAGGCTTAATTTACAATCAGAATCCAATATCTCTGAAGGACCAGATGTATTGTGGTTCAAAAGATGTAAACATATGTCACGAAGGCTTGATTTGATTCTTCACCTCGCCTCGGTGAACATCACTGTTCTCGGGTTGACAAATCCTGATATTAACCTCAAAAGAATGCATCAATCGTATAATGTGGATGGAAAAAAGTAAAAATTCATAAGATAATATAAAAGGAATGATGATGATGAGTTTGTATAATGATAATACGTTGCAATACAATTGTTGACAGGAGAGCCCACGTACAATATCTGACAGTTTCAAAGAGCTATTCAGATAACTGTAAATGTTCTTTAATTGGACAGAATACATTAAAGAATCTGTATTATGGTCTGATACAAATGTAAAGCAAAACATGATTTTAAAAATTAGATTTTGTTAAAAAGATTTATTTGTCTTAAAAATGTCATCATACTATCAATATGTATATCCTGAAATAAATCTTTCATGTTATCAGCAATTATTTCTTACTTGTGCAAAGTCGCCACATTCCAAAAGGAAGTGACGTACAGTGAATGGTGCGTCGCAACCAACACATTGTGGCTGCTCTTCACCTTGTAGTAAGTATGAATGAGTGACTCTTGTATGACCTAAGCGAAGTCGAGCTAAAACGACTTCTTCTTTTCTAATGTTTCCAACAACTGATTGATATTCACCAATAGATAGTTATGGAGTGTACAAGAATGAACATTATATGCACGGCATCAATTTATTTTTTGCTGAAATAATTATCAAACTACCGTGAAGATATTCAATTGAACATGGAAAATCTTTGTCTGTTTTGAAACCCTGCATAAATGTATAAATACAAATTTTGAAAAAACGTGTGATATTCGATTTTTGTTACAAAATCATGAGTTTTCGTGACTGATCAAAACTTTTCCCTGTCGTCCTGAACTCTTCAGGAAGTAACCCCATACATCTTGAAATTAATTGTGTGCCCTTTTCACTCAAAATTTTCAACATTTATTCATGTAAAAAAGTTGAAATGAAAATAAGTTGACTCCTATATAGATGTGTTTTTTGTTGAACTCACCATTACAAACTTTGGCAAATAGCATGATTATTTCACAACTTATCCCTAAATGATGCATTTTTTTTAATTTATAAGCTTTATTTACATCACATAACCTTAGTCTAAAATATTTAGCTGCGAAGTTAGTGTATACAAAATAAGCATAAAAGAATCAAAGGGCCATAAGGCCGTAACGAAGAAACGTAAAACAACCGTAATTGTAAGCGGCACGTAATTGTAAGCTGCTCGTCATCTTTACCTGATACACATTCTGATAAAGATGGAAACAAGATTTTTTTCATATAATCAAATGGGGCATAACGTAAATTTGAAACATGTGTGGGATACATTGTCTTGACCTAATGCACATTTCTATAAAACATAACATGAGGATATTTTGAATATATATTGTTTACAGCCAGGCAGACGAACAGCGCCATGCCACATTTACGCCCGTTATTTTCAAAACGGGATATATAAAATTGTATTTTTGATTTACCTTAAGCAGACATATTTTACTCAAAAATGTAAAAACGTCAATGTTAACAATAAAAACACATCTGTATGAATAAATTCATATCTCATCAGACTTTCATCCAAACGCATATCAGAACCAATATTTTATGATTTTATGGTGATTTAGTTTATAAATTCAAACGTATTGTTGGAAAACCTAATTTAAGTGATCAATTCAAAAATATTATAAAACGTTATATAAAGGCTGGATATAACTTGGATGTCATGCGACAGTCTGCATGCTAGTTTTAAACCCAATCACGGTTTAAAGCCATGGTTTCTTTTAATTGCAAGACGGTGGATCAGGCCTCATACTCTATGACGGCTCTGACGTAAAGCTTTTATCGGTGGGTTGGTGGCTGCTGCTCATCTATAGCTAGAGTCACCGTGGCTCAACTTGGGGTTTTCTTTAGCTCTGACTATCTGTGAGTCGTGAGCCCTTTTCTTTGTTTCATCATAGTGTGTAAATTTGTTTAGAGTGTTTCTCCATGATGATAAATTGCATTAGTTAGAAGGTTTCTATGCGAGCTGTTTGTCTGCGGCTTGTGATTGTGGTATATCCTGATCATACTCACTTACTATGTTTTTTATGTCTATTTGTACCTTATGCATTTTATATTTTAACAGGGTTCGGAAAAAGGGAGAGCATTTAATTCACTCTAAACATATTCTTCTCCTGATTGTGCTATTGAACCTGATAGACTGCTTACTGGTGCTGGGTGAACTCATGCTGGATATCAAATATGTCACAGGTATATACATGTAACAATAGAACAGCTTATCAGCTTATGCTTCGATACACAACTTCATTTACGTAAGAACTGGTTATTGCAATGGAAACAATATATCTACTGTAGGAGCGGCTTTCAGTATGTAATGGATGCAGGTCAATGAATCCCAAATAAAAAGATAAATTCGACGAATTTATACCCCCCCCCCCCCCGACGAAGGGTTATTTGAGAGAAACATGTAAATCACAAGACATAAATCCCATTTATCTAACCCTTAGTTCACCTTCAGTATTATTCAGATCATAACAAACGCCTGTCAAGTATATTTTAGTGCTTAGTTTAATAATAAGTATACTTACATCTGCACAATTTCAATATATGACCTTTCAACCCAACCCCAGAGGTCAAGGGTGTGTGTAAATTCAAAGTGTTACCTTGCATATAGGTCTACACTTCTTCCACTTTATTTTGATATGCAAAATGACCACTTTTAGAAAAGAAAACAAATGACAATTTGAACCCACCCCAGGGGTCGCTGGTGTGTGTAATGACAGCATATTTGCTTTCATGGTGCTCTGTGCTCAATTGCCTTTAATTTGATATGCAACATGACTACTTTCAGAAAAAGATATAGTTTGACCTTTTGACCCCATCCCATGGGTCGAGGGTGTGTATGTGGGCAAAATATTTGCTACCATGTTGCTGCCAGCGTCGTCAGCTTTAATTTGGTATGCAACATGACTACTTTCAGAAAATATATAAAGTTTGACCTTTTGACCCCACCCCCTGGGTCAAGGGTGTGTCTGTGGGTAAAATATTTGCTACCATGTTGCTGCCAGCGTTGTCAGCTTTAATTTTATATGCACCATCACCATATTTTGAAAAAAGTTTAATTTTGGCCTCGGCCCCGCCCCCGTAGTCCACCAAACAGACTTGGACCAAGGCCTTCAAACTAAATTTCCATGTGATATGTTTTATATATATGGCTGCGCTGCCTGCATGCAAAATTTCAGCAAAAATATTAACAATTGCCTTAGTTATTGCGAAATTTAAATATTTGACCTTTGACCCCTTAGGTGGGGTCAAAGGGGGTGGGGTAAAACTTTGACACTGCCATGCTTATCTACAGGCACTTGGCAATCATGGTCTATATTGAGAAATTGTTAAATATAAAAGCTTTGATGAAATGTGAAGATCATCACACAAAAAAGCTAATATAGGTTTTGCCTTATTATTGGCTATACCAAAATAAGGGCAATAACTCAAGTGTAAAGGAGTCGATTTTGACCAAACTTATAGGATATCGAATGTCTATAATACTTATTATTTGTACCAAGAATGAATCAAATCTGACTGATAGGTACTGAGATATGGTTCCGGACAGACAAAAAGTGTGGACGGACTGACGGACGGACGCACGGACGACGCCAAAACTATATCCCTCCGACTTCGTCGGGGGGATAATATATTTGCACGCACTTCTATAAAAAAAAAGATCTGCTTCTGAGGTATGCAAATTTTAAAATTGCAGCTGTCCAGCTGCTTTCAAGATATGGTACTGAAATACACTGCGATATGAAATGAAAAAGTGTTTTCAAACAGAAAACTACATGAGCTAAAGATATTTTCAGCCTGTTTCTTCGAGTGATGAATATCTATATGCATGAATTGGTGATTAATAACTGCAAATATCTTTGATAATGATCTAAAATCTATGAACTAATGAGGCTGCCATTTGGGTTAAACTCTAGCTTGATGCTACATTCTCTGGCGTTTAATTCACACATTACTTGAATGACTACAGTGCAAACATGAATACGAAAAGCGCTTGTTACATTTGTGAGCCATACTCAAATGCTTATTTTTCGATACAGTTCGAAATTTTGTATCCAATGACTTATCAACTGTTACTACATTCATAAATATTTTCTGATCATATCTTGGAAACCGTTTCAACAGTTTGCGCACCTCAATGAGCAAATGTGGGCCCACCTAGTGCTTTCCTTTTTTATTATCAAAATATTTCGCAGAGAGCGGAATGCAGATGATTTTGAAATTCCAATCATTCTGCTGAGAAGTATAACTTGCATATGGTTTAACTAAACTTTATGTTTTAATACACGTTGGACTACTTGCGGATTTAGATCTATCAGATTTAGGAGCATTTGTAACAGACCGCAACGTCACGCCTGACAGTGTATGAAATTCCTAACCCATCTGCAAACTGTAGAAAAGGACATTAAACTACTACCATAAACAGTACATATGTCTACAACATTAATTGTTGTTGAACCTCTGCTGATTAACAAGCGAGTATTAATGTAAGCCCTGATTTCGTTCGCATTTTCAGCGTTTCTCCCAACCATTTGGCCTTACCACCTATGAGTAGGGTTTCTTTTCTCACCTATATATTATACATGCACACGCACATTTAACACTCTGACCGTACTTAATCCAGCTGAATATATCCGAGCTATATACTTTGTATATATTTTATAAGAAAGCAAATACAAACTTCAATTGTAAAGAACTGTGTATTTAGTTTATGGTGTATATCTGTCCTAGTTGTTTCCCTTTGGTCAGCTTGACTACATCTTGTTAGAATGATTCAATTGAGCAAACTCAACACAATATCATTCTGGATGCGTCTTCCAGAGAAAGTCATGATTGGCTATTCAAATATTATTTCTGCAATAAAACATACGGACTTGGAAGCCCTGTGCTTTCCTTTGGCATGTATCATTTCGTCTGATTCATCAATTATTTGAAACGAAGCTTATTGTTTGTCTGCGATGAAATATTGAATAAGCTATGAGCCTTTGTGCGGGGTAAACTACTAATATGTTTAAACGCCTCAGAGAGAGAGAGAGAGAGAGAGAGAGAGAGAGAGAGCGAGAGAAGATAAGATAAAATGAGATAAGAAATTTTATTTAAAGATGGCATGACAGTTCATAACAGTAAACATAAGCTCTAATGAGCTTTTGACTGTCTATGGAACATACATAATTATAAAATAGAGACATAAAATATATATTTATCATTCCATCATTTATCAAAAAAGCAAACAAACAAAAAAAAAAAAAAAAAAAAAAAAAAAAAAAAAAAAAAAAAAAAAACAGCAGACATCTAGGACTGAGCCTTAAGTGATTGGGGTTAGGTCCCATCCACGAATAGCCCAGCTCCAACTGAGGAAGAAAAACAACTTTTGATTGAAAAAATTCTTTGTCTGCTATTACATATATATATTAGCAGACATAGTTAAAACAAAAAAATAAAATAAAATAAAAAGTCTGAAAACTTTACAAAATATAGGCAGAAAACATATAAAAGAACACTTGGATTATATCAATAAGCATACAAAAGCAGAAAGGCATAAAAAGCACAAATTATTGACACAAGACTAGCACAACTTGCTAACAGCAAAATGAGAGTTTTAAAATAGATAGATTGGTTTAAAACTCAAAACACATCTTATCTGAAAAAGTAAATTAAAGCATAATAAGCTCTGAGTAACTGCTTATATAAACATCATAATAAACGCAAAGCACAAGCATTACATCAGACAGATCCACAGAACAGCTACCTGCATATATTGCGTTTGCACTCTTCCCCATTCCAATGTGCAATCAAGAATTAAAATTGCCAAAAATCATTTACCATTCTAAATTTATCTGGGAAGCTGTTCCATAGAACTGCTGCAGCATACCTAAAACTTTTCTTACCAAAATTACTTGTACTAACTTGAGGTACCTGTAAAATATTATTATATCTAAAGTTGTTGTTGAATTTTCTCTAAGATCGATTAAAGCAGATAATACAGGAGGTGACATGTTATTAAGGATTCTAAAAGTTTCAATTGCCGTGGTTTTAAGTCTCCTTATATATAAAGATGGGATATTTGTTTTTGCAAGTACGTCCACATAAGCTGAGTCAAAATCATCGTAAACAAATCATAAAGCACGGTCTTGAATTTTTTTCGAGTTTCCTTGAGTTATTTTTATTGCGAAAATGTCAAACTAGTGGACAGTAGTTGAAATTAGATAGAATAAAAGTATAAAATATAGTGAGTCTATATAGCTTAGATAAAAAGGACTGAGCCTATTCAAGACATTTAACTGCTGACCTGCCTTTCTGCATTAAGAGCTAATATACTGATCAAAATTTAGTTGATAATCTATATCCACTCCAAGGAGTTTCACCACCTCTTCACATTTAATTTCAGAATCAGAGATTTTGTAAACACATTTTTTACCAAAAGTTCATTTCCCCACTACAATGGACTGGAAGTTATCAGGGTTTGCCTGCATAGAGTTATCCTGAAGCCAGTAGAATAACATTTGGTTTTCATGTGTGCTAATATTGGATCAAATCCCTATCCAAACTAATAAGAGAGAGAGAGAGAGAGAGAGAGAGATTCCTGACTGACTATTCAAATATTATTTCTGCAATAAAACAAGGTTTTGGATGACCTGTGCTTTTCTTTGGCTTGTTCCAATTCGTCTGATTTTACAGTTAATTTAAACGGAGCTTATTTTTTTGTCTGCAATGAAATATCAGAGAGAGAGAGAGAGAGAGAGAGAGAGAGAGAGAGAGAGAGAGAGAGAGAGAGAGACGTGACTTGCTATTCAAATATTTTTAGCAATAAAATTTTAGAAGGCTTTGATTCGATGCCTGTTTTTGCTGTCACCACTGAATGTGGAATGGAATCTAACCATTGTTGTCTACATGTACGCAAAAATACACTAACTATGGCTTGTAGGTTTCACATGACGCCTGGACATAGTTATAACAATTTCTCTACAAACAAGCTCCACTAATCACCGGTGCTCCTATCAATCCCAAAATCCCTATCCATACCAATTGTTGGATATGATGAGCAGAGGTAATTATGAAAACTTTTGGGATTAGATCTAGTCTGTTAAGGATTTAGTAACACCTAACGTTGTTGAGATAGTTTTGGGATAGTCCTAGCCAGGGTTGCGCCTGGTAATATTTCGTAAGGCAGTCTTGGAAAAAACATTATAATTCATTGACGTTCCAAAAGCTAATGGTACGTACAAGGAAGTCTACATATTAGCACAAGGTGCTTCTGGGGAAATGTATTAACTCCAGATGCGCGAATTCACACGAAATCGATCGTATCGCTGTCTTTTTAACAAACCATGTTTTAATGAAATTGATAGTGCAAATTTTGCAGTCATTAAATATTCAGTTATTTGTGCCATCAAAACACCCATAAAACGATGCCCACTGAAATTTTGGAAGCACAGAAGTGTCCATATTCGATGTCATAAGATATCAACTGTGATACGTTCTAATTGATGGTAATTATAGCGCTAATGCATGGCGGTGCATAGTCATATGTGCTAATATATGATCAATATTGCACTAAGTTAACATCCAGGACTGCAAACAGTTCGTATCTTAAGATTTAGAAACCGCTGGAAATGGAAAAAATATGAAAAGTGCAATTAGTGTATCAGAAAAAGTATTAAGGCTATCACATACCTTTCAAATTTATTAATTGTTGTCAGCTCATTAGCAAAAATAATTGGTCAACTGCATACTTGTAAAGAAAGGCAAATCTACCCATGCACTGGTACCAGGGTTAAGGCAATTATCATTTTATTTTATTGTACATGCGCGTATCCAGAACGGTTTGTCAGAGGGCGTCGAACTTTGACAACTTTTTTATAGTTGATGAGGGGGGGGGGGGAGGATCAAAATAGCACTATAAGCTGTGACATAATTCATAATAATACCACTATATAACATTTGGCCGGCCTGCCGATTCAGGGGAACCGGACCAGTATTGCTAATAAACCCTATATTTTGTGATTTTTTTTGGGGGGGAGGGAGGGGGGGGGGGGTCTGGACCCCCTGTTCCCCCTCTGGATCCGCGCTTGTTGTAAAGATTTGTAGTTTGGGCCGTTTTCAGTTTTCAGCCTTATTTCAACGTTTAGTAGAAAGGCCGGTTTCCATATAAGTATCAACTCTTTACCTTGTGTAGTCCCATCATTTTACACGGTTTTAAATTTTTATTTGCTATTCTGTTAGAAGCCTATACCTTTAAGTTTTTTTTTTTAATTTTGGTCTTAACCTCTGTTTGAGATACTGTAAATCACTTTATATTCACGGCATCAAAATTTGACGATTTAAAGGCTTAGTTTATTTTGGCGGTTTTTCAATTCAAAGTCTTTTAAAATAGTATCCTTTCTCATAGGGGCAACATTTAAACGAAAGAATATGCTCCCCATCTATGGGGAGCATATTCTTTCCTTTAATTGAAGCCCCTATACAGACGTTGTTTCCTCGACTTTGAAACATACTACATCGTTCAGAAGTTGATGTTGGAGATATACCTGTAGATACCAACATACTAAGGATGCGTGTCTATGTATTGCTTATTTTGTAATTGAATTCGATTCTGTATTCACGGTATTTTGTTTTGACATGTACCGCCAATAGCGCCAAACAAAAAAATACCCGCCAATTTTAAATGTTTTACAAAAATCAAAAGATACATCATCGGAAGTTGCAAGGCATAATAAAAGCATTACTTCAAAATAATCATTATGTTTGCCATCATTTATTCCAGATTTGTTGACAAAAGAACATTACCGTTCCAACAAGTTCATAGAGTCGATGAGCGGTCTTTATCCAACGAGACTTGGCTATCTGCAACCAGGTGATATTGAAATATTGGAACACGAGATTCTGGAAGCACACCTTACATGGGACTCACATGGTAGCTCACATGATGACCCACATGGAAGCTCACATGGCTCATATCCAGCGAATATGACAGACAGTACACCACTAAGTGTTACGCTGACAACACAACTAAATGTGACTCCAACAAATGCCTCTCCATCATCTTATAATCAAACGGAACACCAGTCAAGACGAAGACGGGCGGTTGGTACCTGTAAGTACAACAGCTCATAGGTTAAGATAAGCAAACTTTTTCAGCGGAAAATTGTAAATATTTTCTTATCATAATTTTAAGCATATCGTTTTGGTGCTCAAAAGAATCGTCTCATTGAGAATGATACTTAAACAGTACAGTAAACCCTCTAAAATTCGAACTTCGATTTTTCGAAATACTCACTCGAAGTACTGATAATTTGAAATAAAACATCTAGTCCCTTGTGAGAGTCGACTGTATTTACAAGAATAAAACGACTCTAAAGTTTAGATAAGAAACAGTTTAAAGTTTGTATGATTGCTATATTAACATTCGCAGAAAATGTACTAAATATGAAAATTTGCATCTGGCATATTTCATACTTTATATATCTTAACTATTGCAATTGCATTCGTGGCTATCCGGATGAGCTCAAAGGTTTACGTTTGGTGTGTGTGTGTGTGTGCCTTCGTCTGCATTATAATTCTGTTCTGTGTGTGTGCGAGGAGCGAATTCTCTGGCGAGAATGCACACGCTTCCATAAGCCTTCTATGATTGCCTAGGTGATATACACCAACATCTCATATTCAAGTTTAATTGTTCATGTATTTCTATCTGGATGGAGTACACCTTATTTTTTGTCTAAGCCTTCATCTTTATATAAACTTTATGTACCTGTAAACTTTCTTTTTTGACATTGAAAGGAATCAGAGGAGTTCTATATAGATTGATTTGAAAGCAAGGCGTTGTCTGACGAACTGGTCACCAATTATACTTACATGTAACTATTTGGTATAATGTTGGTCTTTAATTGAGCCTGGCTATGCTGACAAAATTAATCTTCCACTTCCACGTTTGTTGCCACTACCACTGCACAGATTAAGTAATTCAATCTCTTTTAATAACGCAATTGACGGCATAGATCTTAGCTTTGGATTCGGATCAAAGTAAGAAAAAAGGCAGGATCAGGAATCGATACAATTACAAAAATGTAAGTACCACACCTGACGCAGGACACCGTATGGGAATGTGACAAAAAAGAATAAAACACCAATTGATTTAGATAATTGCCATTTCTTGACCCTGTGTATTCGGGAAACCCCTAAACGAGTACTTAATGTTGCATTTCATCAGGGTCTTTACTGTTTGTAAAGGTATAAACGATGTTCAGACACTAATTTGAAACTTATAACCTGTCACCCCCAGATACGTACAATGTACTATCCCAAGTTTATTGTATCAAACCAGAAGGAATAATCCATTAATATACAACGGGTTGATGGATATATCTGTCCTCTGCAGTAGAATGGTTGATGTGTTATTCCTATGGATACTGATCTTACCGCACTTATGGCTTCTGTAAAGTAGGAGTTTATTTAATAAACGAAATTGTCTGACATGGTCGTATATCACCGAGAACATTTTTGTCATCTTTACTTATATTTTCGAGGCCAGCTCAGGTACCCATGAACCATGTCTTATGATATATACTGACTGGCAAAAAAAAACGCTACAGGTTTTAACTGCTCAAGAATTTTAATCCATATTATATATTCAAAAACAAATATCATTATTTTGAAGAGTGATTATTATTCAATAAGCATCATCAATTGGACGCTGAGTTTACATTTTGTTTTTGAACGGAAACGCCCAACGTCACACAACCCTAATAACACTTTTCACAATAATCAGTCGCATACAGGCTATACGTCTGTTAAATGACACTCGTGGAATACGCTGTCACTCTTCTATCAAGGCAGCTCGTAAATGACCCAACGTCTGGGCTTCTATTGATGTTTACGAACCCTTCTATCCAACTGGTCCCATAAGTGTTATATTGTTGACAGATCTGGCGAAAGAGCTGGCCAGGGTATCACATCAACGTTATTTCGTCTTAGCTAGTCCATATTTTCCCGCGCAACGTGTGGACGGGCGTTATCCTGCTGAAAAGTATCATCGTTGGCTCTGGTGAATGTCTTGATGGTATATATATTACTTAGCATATAAAGTTCCGTTAACGAACACAAAATCTGTCCTCCCATGTACCGCGAGACTGCCCACACAATCAAACTGCCACAGCAATAACGATCATGTCCCACAACGATTTTTTCACGGAACCTCACCCAACGTATGCGAAACACGCTCGTCCGGTCGTCAACACGTCGTAGCAAACATCTGGACTCATCTGTGAATAGGACACGTCCCCATAGATGAATCGATCATATCAACTACCTACGAGCCCATTCTTAATGTTGACGTTAGTGACGCTGCGTCAAATGAGGACAACGGCATGGCCTCCGTGGACGAATGCCAACAGCAGTAAGTCGACTTAAACTGTTCTGGAACTTATACGACGACGAAAAGGCAGGTCAGCAGCTTGCGAACCTCTTCCCTAAAATACGTTATCAAATGAAGCGATCTTGGACATGTGACGCAATTCGTGGCCTCCCAGGTTTTGCTCTGTCGTCGGTGCTTCGAGTTGTTCTTAACCGGCTTACCAGTTTATTTATCGTGGTTCCGTGCACACCAAAGCGCCTTGTTACCTCATTTGGGAGAGCATACATGTACCAATGGCTCCCTCTCTAATGACTTTGTCGAGACGTCGTGGCATGTCAATAAAATTCAATAACTTTAATGTAGTGTACTTTTCTCAGCAATGATATGGCGTAGATTGCATGCATATTTTAAAAAACGAATTTTGATTGTATCTTGCTACTTAAATCACGCAAGTTCTGTTTTTGGACAAGCACGTGTACCATGCTTGGTATATGTGTAAATGAATCGACCCACCTGCGTTGTCATTGTGTATGCGGTCGACAATTTGGGAAACATAAAAAACTGCAGATTTCTTTGCTTTTTCAAAAAAATATTTAAAGGTTGTAGCGTTTGTTTTGTCAGTCAGTCTATGTAGAAAGGCCTAAGTTCTGTAAAGAGCTTAACAACTATGAGCGGATTCAGAGGGAGGGTGGAGCAGGGCCCCGGACCCACTGGCCCAAATCGCGCCTTCATAGGCTCGCCAGTGAGGAACGCCAAAATGACGTTTCACACTTCTGTAAGATATGATGACTAAGGAAAACAAAACCACCCAAAGTTTGCCAGGGCTACTTCTCACTAGCCACTGGACGAATTTGAGAAAATTTAGGTGTATGGTATGGATGCATAGTTTTGCTAGACAGTTTGAAATTTGAAATCACGGTTGCAAGGGATGACGCGGAGACATGCCTTCTTAAAGTCCTTATATCTCAGAAACCATTCAGATCCCCACCCAAACCATATTTATTCATGTTTCTCATAAGACGCGTTTAATAACACTGACCTGGAAGTCCCCTTTGGGCCTGCCTGGGTACATCCCCCCCCCGTTTACTTCATAAAGGGCTTAATGTCACGGAAACTGCTCAGATCACCTACCCTAAACCATATAATTATAATGCTATATCGTATGATAACACGCACTCAATAACACTTACCAGGTTGTCTCCAGGGGGTGTGCCTCGGCATGTCCCACCCCCTTCAATTCATAAATGGTTTACTTTCGCTGAATCCTCTCCGATCTCTATCCTTTATGTTCTTACGATAGGGCACATTTAATAACACTGATTAGGATGGCCCAGGTGCGTGTCGGGGCACGCCCCACTCGTTAACTTCATAAAAGGCTTAATATCTCGCAGACAGTTCTCTATCCCTAAATCATATTATAATGATAATACTTAAAATAAAATGTATTTTTACATCACTGATTAGGATGTCCCCAGAGGTCGTACCCCGGCACTTAGGGCGGGATTTGGAGACTTAATAATCGGCAGAATTTAATTATATCTTGTTGTTAATGTTATTAAATGGCGCTTAATACAGACTCGTGTACTTTTGGCGAAATATTGACGTTTTCAAGCCAAAAATACATTTTCTAAGCTACTTATGTATCAAATGATAAATAGAACCTATCATTTGTGCTTCTAACAAACTTGTATATTGCGAAAAGGCGATATTTTGTTTATGCTGTTTTATAACACAGCGAATGGTGTATCATTGCAAGAACTAGCTAGTGCAACCGTTATACTTTAAATTCAGTAATCATGCGCGGATCAAGAAAGTTTTGTCAGAGGTTGCCGAACTTTGACAACGTTTATTTTTTGTTTTCTTTGGTTGATGAGGTGAGAGAGTATCCAAAAACCACTAAAAGCGGGCCTTCATTGGCCCACCAGCGAAACGCCGTTTTAATGGCGTTTCGCTGGTGGGTCGATGATAACCCAATAATGAATGCCTAGCTATGTAGCTTCTGACTCGAGGACCAGGTTATTTTAAATTAAATAACAGTTTGTTACTTGATAAGGAATACCAAGATATTGTCAAGAAAAGTATAACAGAAATTTCATTAATAAATAGAGATACAAATCCGAATACTCTTTGGGAAATAATAAAAGGCACAATTCGAAATGAAATTATTAAATTTGCAACCCATACAAAAAACAAACAAACTAGGAAACAAGAAGAAACCATAGAAAATGAAATTTTAAAATTACAGCAGAATATGTCGGAAACATCAGATCATGAAAAAATTGTAACACTAAAAATAAGTATACAAGAAAAAAATGATATATTAGAAAAAAATAGCTGAAAAAAGAATACAAGGATTGATACTTCGCTCAAAAGCAGACACAGTTGAACATGGAGAAAAGAACAGTAAGTATTTTGCAAGTTTGGAAAAGAAAAGGCCAGAAGCAAAAATTGTCTCAAGACTGAAAATTGATAACACAACTAATACAAATCAGAAGGTAATACTTTCAGAAATTGAACGTTTCTATAAGAATCTCTACAATAAACGGGAAGTGGGACATTCAGCACATATTTTTTTTGATGACTCAATTAGGAAATTAAGTAACTTAGACAAAAAAACTGTGAAGGATTAATAACTGAAGCAGAATGCGGTCCAGTGGTCAGTTTATCTGTGGCAGGCAGCGTACTGCTGTAAATGTGCTAATGAAGAATCCTGCCATTAGCTGTGATAACACGCAGTGAGGGTAGGACCAGCTAAAAATAGTTACCCCTCCCTCCCCACCCCTACTTTATAAGCTAAAAAGTAGCAGTTTTATTTTGCAAAAAAAAGAGTTATGTTGGTCCCTTATAAAGAAATGAATTCATATCAGTGCGCCAATATCAGCATGGGGTTGATGTTTTGGTCTCATTGCTACTTTACTGGGAAAGCGATGTGTACAAAGCAGCCAATGTCTGATCCGAATATAATTAACGTGTGCAGCAGTTTAATTATATGACATAAGATATAATGGAGTCATGCAGATGAATCATAAGTAGTAATGGATGGCACTCTGGGTACGCCGAATTTTTAGCCTGAAAAGAACTTAGAATTTTTCAGGCTAAAATTCGGCGTACCCATAGATGCCTATCCTGGTAAGCTTGAGTGACTAGCTGTGAATAACTTAGTTTATTTTTAGGGGTATTTTGGCTTGGTCTATGATTGTGATAGTTTACTGGGTTGTTGAGAATAACTTAGTTTATTTTGCACAAAAGCGCAGGCTGATCTGTGAATGTGATAGTTTTTATTTGTAGGGTTGTTCTGGCTTGGTCTATGATTGTGATAGTTTTCTGGGCTGTTGAGATTAACTTAGTTTATTTTGCGCAAAAGCGCTGGCTGATCTGTGATTGTGATAGTTTTCTGGGCTTTTGAAAATAACTTAGTTTATTTTGCTCAAAAGCGCAGGCTGATCAGTGATTGTGATGGTTTTTCTGGTCTGTCATACGTTGAGTATTATTAGATAGTTTATTTTGCGAGAAAAGTGCAGTTGTGATAAATTACTGGTTCATTTTTATATAGTCTCTCTTTCTCCGGCACGTATATACTAGTATTACTATAGACGTGCCGCGGAGAAGGGGAGACAGAGAGCAGAGAAAAAATCGATGATGTAATGCGTGGTTTATAAAAATCGATGACGTTATGTATTACGTAAATAAGATTCTGATGACGTCACAAAAACAAGTATGACTTTTTTTAAAAAAAAACCCAAAATTTAACTTTTTTAAAAGAAAATATAACATGTGAAAAATTGAGTTCTATGTTGTAAATTTATGCAATTTTTCTTGCTCAATCAAGACCTTAATCACTCTGTAGTGTTA
The DNA here is from genome assembly GCA_964019695.1 of Loripinus fragilis. Classification (NCBI taxonomy): domain Eukaryota; kingdom Metazoa; phylum Mollusca; class Bivalvia; order Lucinida; family Lucinidae; genus Loripinus; species Loripinus fragilis. The sequence goes on from OZ026519.1 coordinate 30,433,257, forward strand.
ATGTGTGTTATAGTCAAGGCTACTAAGTTCTATGCGTCTTAGAGTCTCTTGGTCAATCAAGACTTCAACTCTTAGAGGCATTACGCTGTAGCGTTAACTAGTGTATATTATTTAGCAAGTTTAGTGGTATTCTTTCTAGGGAAGTGGTAGCCCTGAATAGGGCTGTTTGTTGATTGTCTTGGTGATTTTTAGCATTTCCTCTTAGTAATTCTAATTTTCTTAGTTGCTTTTCCAACTCCTATGTTTTGACTGGTGTCTTGATCATTTGTCGTAATGTCAAGTCTTATGGGTATCTGGATGGATGGCATCTCTAAAGGTTAGTGCTGTGCACGTTGCTGAGACATTTCTTCTAAGTTCTTCACTCTAGATCTTAACTCATTTAGTTCCTTGAGTAAGACTTCAATGACTTGAGTCTTTGACTGTTGTTTTTGCAGCATCTGTTGAACAGGCTGAGGTATATATGCTGAGGGTGTTTGTGGCGTATATTACTGTTGTGTCGTATCGCTAGCAAATTTCTCATTCACTGCTGATAGCAAAAGGTCAGGGTTGTTGATCATATCATCTATTGTCAGTGATGACTCCATGATATGAAGTGTGCTCAAGCCTTTTATACTTGTCAAGCGGATTGACCTAGTTTAAAGTTCCAACGCTTCAAGAAATCAAGTCAACTCTGATTGGGTGAAATAAATGAACTGACCAATCAGTGTATTGTTGCTCTCTCTAGCGTAGGAGTACAATGTAGGTTAATCCCTTTGGAAACTATAAAAGCTCGTTTCAAAACTCAAATTTGTATTCTGTTTTTGTGTTAAACAACAACAACAAAATGGCTTGCAATTTGGATTCGCGTTTGGGGCAATTGGAGGAGCAGGGCAAGACTATGGTTGATGCTACTAAAAGGTTGCTGGAAACAGTGAATGCTGTGAAGGATACAGGTGAACTTCTTCTACAAATGATTGAGAATCATCAGAAGATGTTGGAGATGAGTCTAAGGGTCGAAAATTTGATTAATGATGCGAAAATGGAAGTGAAGGTGGAGACTATTAGTGACGAGGAGGAAGATTGGGGGGATAATCCTCCCCCGACACCTCATCCTTCTGAGGATTTGGATGCGGAGGCAGACCATCCTCCTTTCTACATACCAGTGAGAAGAACTATAACTGTAGAACAGTGGGCTGTGCGATGCCCTGCATGTGGTGGCCGCCCCAGTAGATGCCCCTGCTCCTAAATTTTTGTCTCTGTGGTAATATAACCTCCAAACCGGCCCTTTTCAGGGCCACTCATTTCTTCAAGAAAGAATAACTTAATATGTTGCACTTAGTTTTGTATGTAAGGCTATGCCTAAGATATGTGTGATTGTAGTATTTCCTAACCATGTTCACAGTTATAGGGTGATTATGGCGTGATCTTTAAATGGACCAATCAGATTAAAGTTGCTCTCTCTAGCGGAGGAGTAGAATATAGGTCAAACCACTTATCCAACTATATAACCCAACATACTTTGTGCCTCTCTAAAAAAATGAAGTTCTTTGAAAAATTCAGTTTGACTAAGTTGTGTGCTGCTTTGCAGCAAAAAGATTGGAAAGAGTTGGAGAGACAGCAAAATAAGTTGGGATTAGAGCAATTTCTTGCTCATAGAGGGATTGGTTCCAGAAAACCTGTAGCCATTGTTCAACCTATTTTAAAATCTTCTAAGTAAGAAATATTTTGTTACTTAGGAGACTTTAAAAAACAAACAGTCCTTTTCAGGGCTACTCAATTAGTTTCGTTAAAGAATAATCTCCAAATAAAAAACAAACACAATTTCAACACCGTAATTTTATTTACAACTTACACTATCTTAAAAACAGAACTGATCGTCACTATAAATCCTTTAAGTCCAGTCTTTATTGAATATGCACTATAGAGTCACTGTCTGGTTCATCATGAGAAATCGCTTTATCTCAGTTCTCCGCCACCATCTCTGTACAGGATCGAGGTGAGTGAGAGTCTGATTTACAAATGAAACAATATGGCTTCTTCCCTGTCTTTGAACGAGTGTCTAAGCGTCTTCTCTTAGGACTGATATCAGATATATCTGGTTCAGGAGCCTTTCGTTTCCTTGAAGGCTTCGCTGTAGATACTGAAGACTCAGTCTGTTGCTTCTCTGTAGATATAGAAGACTGTTGAGATGTAAAATCCTCTTCTCTCTTAGGACAATTTGGAGCCCAATGGTCTGCAAGTCCACAGATAAAACATTGTCCATATGCAGGCTTCTTCTTATCTGTAGACATCTGTTGTTCTCTTAATTTCTTAGCCTCTGGACAATCTCCTATCCAATGTCCCGTATCATGCAAATTGGTGACATTCTCCATAAGGTGGCCTAAACTTGTCTTGTTGTCTCAAACTATCTTCTAATGGCTGCATCAAAGCTTGTTTCTCTTGAGATAAAAGTTTCTTCAATGATACACAATGATAGTAGATGCTCTTCTTATCATAGACTTTAGCCATCCTTGGATCTCTACTGTTTATCTTTACTCCTTGAAAGTCAGAAGTGAAATGATTCTCTCTCACTGGTGTCCAACTATTTATATTCCAGATATAGTTTTGTCTCTTCTATGATTGTAGAGAAATTCGATCACACTAGGATTGTCAGCGACACATCTTTTCCAATTCTCTAATGTAATCAGTGTCTCTTTTTCCATCAAATAACTGATACTGATCCACCAAAGTTTCTTGAAATCTTCAAAAGTTTCAGGACTATTGAGTTTCTGTTGAATCTCTTCCAAAGTGATCTCATCATGAGAAAATAAGATGTAAATGCAGAACAATAATCTTCTATAAGGTCTGAACTTCAATATCTTGGAAAGTGGAATTTCCAGATATTTCTTCTCTCTTGCTTCTTCCATGATGTTGAACTCAGATATGATGATCAAAATGACTTGATCATTCTTTATATATCGTGATCAAGCTATCTATGTTTGAAATGAGATCTTCATAATCCATATCTTCTTCTTCTGAGGCTAGTTGAATTTCTTTCAATACTGCTTCGATGTGAGAAATCACACTTTCGCTGTTTGCCACTTAAGTTACCCAATCCATATAGGTGACAGGAGTGTCATCAATGATTCTCAACATCTCTCGAGCATTACGTTTAGTCCAAAATCTGAATGTATCAAATGTCTCAAATCGGTTTAACCAGTTCTTGATTCCTGCTCTCGTTTTCAAAAACTCGGCACTGGATGGTTCTAATGATAAGATGTGGTCTAAAGTTAATTTGTAGACATCAAAATGTAAAATTTGATATATGCACACGGGTAGACTTTTGGTGATCGTATACATATTCAGTTATTCAGCAGATAATCAGATTCACAACTTGGAAACTTCAAAATAATTTGTGGTTCTATCTGTCTTGGAGTATAATGTCCAATGGCAACGTTATATGAATCTGGTCTGTTTATATACCTAATCAGTTCACTGGTTATAAAGTGGTTAATCCCTGCAGCTGTTAAAGATGCCACAGATAGAGATACATCTTGAGTATTCCATGCAGACAATAACCATTGGACCTGATGCTTAGGAGTTTCTTCCTTTAAGTACAAACATCCATAAAACTTATTACTGTCATAGATAATTCCATTCAAAAAATACTTGATATCTGTGTCACGAGTACGAATAGAGTAAAGTTTATCCACTGTCAAATTCTTCATTCTTACAACCCAAACACGAGCTTTATCAATACTGTGAAATTTGGAGTAATGTATCTTGAGCATCTCCGTATGAAATCTTAAGCGCATCTTGCCAGGAAGATTTAGTAATTCATCCATGCTTATAAGTAGTTGGCCTAGTTTTTGGTGATAGATGTCCTGAGATTTAGTCTCTAAAGCATTTGACAAGCGTCTCAACCTAAGTTAAAACCATCCTTCTTGAATTTGCTTCCTGAATCCTAACCCTTTAGCTGAATTGTACATCGAATAAGTCCATATCATATGTCGTATTTCTATCGGTAGTTGATATGCCATAATTGATTTGCTTTCTTAATGTGTTACCTGCAGATGAATTAGTTTTAATGTGATAAGATAGCAATTGTTTTCAGCTTTTATAGGGTGCACAAATTTTGAAAATCGGTCCACGCAAACTCAAGTTATTGGGAAAATATGATTTTACTTTTTAGAAATCCGGTTCTTGCTATTTCATGCCAATAAATTATCTCCCTTGAATAAGAAAATTTTAACGGTAAAAAATATGCAAAATTTGTAATATCTCGGGTATTTTTTATCCGATTGACTTCAAATTTTTATCATAAGATAGCTCTTATATTCAAGTTATCAATTTTACATACTATAAGGCATGATAACTTTTATGGGATGGTGTATGCAAATTTGAGACACCATTTCAAACTCATTTTGTTATAGGATTACTTTATATATGAATCGCAAATATTTGCTTATTAAGTCAGTAGAGATATATGTTGAACAAATAACTGACCACTGGTACTCTATAGTCCGCCGAGGCCCATAGAGAAGCTTTGTGCTTCAGAAACTGTTGAATATGCATGTAAAAAGGTAGAGCAGCTTCGGCTGTTTAAGGGCGCCAGCCTTTAAGTTGGAGTGGCTCCGCCTCAAATTCTCTGGTCCATAGAGACATGCAGGAATTTGACTTGTATTTGAGACAGTTTCAATCGCCAGGGATTCCGAGGTTAGGATAGTACTGGGGGAGTAATGGTGCTGTTTATACAGTGCCTGATACTTCTTGCGAATTTTCAAAAATTGTAGTCTCGCCTGCACTTTAGACCTAGCTAAAACTATGTAGTCTCGCCTTCACTTTAGGCCTAGCAAAAAACATGTAGTCTCGCCTGACACTTTAGGTCTAACAAGATAAATGTGATCTAGCCTGCCAGCTTATACCTAGCTAAAAATATGTAGTCTCGCCTGCACTTTAGACCTAGTAAAATAATATGTAGTCTCACCTGCAAATCTGAGTCCTGTAAAAATTCATTTAGTCTCGCCTGACACATTGTAATAAAAATCAAGTTCTCAACAGAGAAGCAATGAAGCTACTGGATCAAGCGAAGATTCCTCATACTAAGCCTTGTGGTATTGAGGAATACAAGAAAATCCAATCTGTGCTTGCTCCCAAGTACTTGATTAAAGTCCATTCTCAGTATCCTAAAGATGGACTAATATTCCCACTTCAATTCAAGAAGAAGCCTGAGACGAGAGTGATCCATATATACTTTAATGGAGTTGATCACTATGATGCGATTACCAAGGTGACAGGATTTCTTGGTGCTAGCTATTACTGCGAGTATTGTGATGTTGGATATACAAACAGAGGTGCCCATAGATGTGCTGATTGATGTGAAGATTGCCATAGTAACATTCCTTGTATCCATGGTGAAAAGATACGTTATATGGACTGTAAAATGACTTTTCGTAGTAGAGACTGTTTTGCTAAGCATAAGGCAATGAAATCTAAGCAGCATAAATCTATTTGTCATCTTGTGTATAATTATGGTAAATGTGGTTTCTGGATTTTGGGCAATAAGAAAAATCATGTATGCCCAGGACAGAGAAAATGTAGGAATTGAATGTAGAAAAGAAATTGTTGGACCCAATCATCAATGCTATATTCAAAGTTATGAATGTAAATCTGAGATGACTGAAAATGAAGGTGAAGAAGAGGTTTCTCAACCTAAGAAATCTCGTTTCATCTTCTTTGATTTCGAGTCAAATCAAGAAACTGGTACACATCAGGTGAATTTCTGTGTTGCTCTTAAAGCTTGTGATGATTGCATGGATTTGCCCATAGGTACAATTTGTTTGACTTGTTCAACACAAACAGGTCTGAGAGAATTTATCTTTGAAGGCATAGATACTTTACCACAATTTTGCAATTGGATTTTAGGAGATGAGAATAAAGGAGTGACATGTATTGCACATAATTTTGGAGCATATGATATGATATCTTACACTATATCTTAGAATATGGTACAGTGAAACCTTAAGTGATCATGAATGGAAATATTATACTTAGAATGAAAGTAGGACGTGTCACATTCCTTGATTCTTATCAGTTTTTGCATATGAGACTGGCTAATTTCCCGATACTTTTGGCTTGACAGAGATGAAGAAAGGTTACTTTCCCCATCTTGCAAATACACTGGCAAACCAAAAGTATGTGGGACCTTACTTTCCTGTGGACATGTACAATCCTGGTCAGATGTCTGTCAAGGATCCCAAGGTATTTTTAGCTTGGCATAAAGGGAAAATTGAGAGTGGTGCTATATTTGACTTCAGACAGGAGATGGAAGAATACTGTCGTAGTGATGTTGATATTCTAAGACGAGGATGTGCTTGTTTCAGACGAGAATTGATCAACATTAGTGGACTTGATCCTTTGTCTGAAGCTTGCACTATTGCTCAAGCTTGTTCAAAAGTATGGAGAAAAAATCATATGCCTGAATACAGTATTGCCATCGTCCCACCTGAAGGCTATCCTAATCAAAAGAATTACTCTATCAAAGCTGTAAGATGGATTCAAAGTGAAGCTAAGACACGTGGTATCGAGATCAAACATGCATTGAATGGTGGTGAGCAAAGAATCAATGGACATTATGTGGATGGCTACCATGAAGAATCTCGAACTGTATTTGAATTCTATGGATGTTACTGGCATGGATGCCCTACTCATTTTCCAGACAGAAACAGAGTTCAACATCATCAGTGTTTGACCATGCATCAGTTGTATATTTTGACTATTGGCAAGAGTGAAGAGTTAAGAAGAGCTGGATATCAGGTGGTGGAACTTTGGGAATGTGATTTTGACAAGAGATACAAGGAAGATCCAGACTTTATATCTTTGGTGGACTCAGAATTTACAAACTTAGACCCTTTGAGACCAAGCGATGCTTTATTTGGTGGAAGGACTAGCTCGACCAAGCTCTATCAGGAAATTGATGAATCCTCCAGTGAAGAAATCAAGTTCATCGATGTGTGTTCACTCTACCCATATGTTTGCAAGTACGGACTGTTTCCACTTGGACACCCTACCATCTATTCTCAAGAGAATATTGACAAAGACAACATCAGACAGTACTGTGGATTGATCAAGTGTAAAGTGTTACTACCCACCAATTTGTACCATCCAGTACTTCCTCAGAAATGCAGTCAGAAATTGATGTTTCCATTGTGTAGAAGTTGTGCTGAAAAGACAGATCCTCATATGAGATGTACTCATTTACAGGAAGAAGATAGAAGTTTTACAGGGACTTGGGTTACCATCGAATTGTTTGAGGCTTTGTACAGGGGTTACAAGTTATTGGACGTGTATGAAGTCTGGCATTTCTCAGAGACAGCTCAATATGATAAAGCATCTGGAGAAGGAGGGATTTTTGCTGGCTATATCGATACATTTCTTAGAATCAAACAAGCAGCAAGTGGATATCCTGATTGGTGCATGACTGAGCAAGATAAGATCAAGTTCAAGCAAGATTATTTTGAAGCTGAGGGAATCAGATTGGAGAATGCTGAGAAAAATAAAGGAATGAGAGCTATTGCCAAGATCATGTTAAACAGTCTCTGGGGAAAATTGGCACAGCGAGAGAATATTACAAAGACAGAATATATCTCAGAACCTTCCAATTTTTTTGATCTGGTGACGAATCCAAACAAGATTGTCAAGAATGTGGACATTTGCAGAGAAAATCTTCTACTGGTCAATTGGGACGATACAGAATCTAGTGTGGAGCCGCATGCTTGCAGTAATGTGATTGTCGCAGCCTTCGTCACTACTCAATCCAGATCGAAGCTCTATGGAATCTTGGAAAAGCTGAATGAACGTGTACTCTACTTTGATACAGACTCTATCATTTATAATCACAAACCCCATTTATGGAACCCTACTATTGTCAACAACAGACTTGGAGAATGGACAGATGAAGTGCCCAATGCTAGAATTGTGAAATTTGTAGGCATGGGACCAAAGAACTATGGCTATGAATTTGTAGACAAAGATGGAAAGAGGAAAACCAACTTGCAAAGTGAAAGGACTCACTTTAGATTACAATACATCTCAAGTCATTCACTTTGATCGTAAACTCAACTGGGTGAAGGGAGAACTTAAAGACTTCAGAGAAACTGTCAACTACCATCGGATCAGAAAACATAAAGACAAGACTGTGGCTACTGAATTGCAATCCAAGACTTATCGCTTCACTTATACTAAGCGTGTCATTGTTGGAGATGGATATACTGTTCCTTATGGGTATTTGGCATAGAGTAGTTCTGATGATCATGTATTATTTCTGATAAACATGCACTGAGCTGTGTCTGATAAACATGTATTGTACAGTTTTTTTGATGTATTAAACTGTTTTTTAATTATGTATTAAACTGTTGGTTCATGTTCATTAAAATTTGAGTATAAATAAAGTTGTCTTTTTTATTTTTTCACAGTTAGCCATGATGGCACTTTCTACACACCAGTTGGACTCAAATCAAGATATTGGAAGTTTGTTTTTTAAACATCCTTCTAATATTTTTATTTCTGGTCCAAGTGGATCGGGTAAAACTGAATTTGTTAAAAAATGATTGAGTTTAAAGAAGATTTATTTGATATTTTACCCCAACGTATTGTTTGGTGTTACAAGGAATGGCAAAAATCCTATAATATCTTACAAGAACGTGAGGGGTCAAACATCAAATTTATTCAAGGTATTCCCGATGATGAAGATGAAATAGTCACTGATCCCAGTGCAACTCACTTGGTGATTTTTGATGACATGTTAGGAGATAAAGATGAAGAAAAAATTAAGTTATGGTTTACTAGAAAAGAACACCATAGAAACGCAAGTGTGGTGTACATCACTCAAAATTTATTTCAACAAAGTAAATCTTCTCGCACCATCAGTTTGAATGCTCATTATTTAGTTTTATTTCAAAGTCCAAGAGATAAGATGCAAATCAAAGTATTGGCCAATCAACTTCAAGCTCCACATATGATTCATGCGTTTAACGATGCCACATCTATACCTCAAGGATACTTATTGGTCGATTTGAAACCAAGTACACCTGATTATCTTAGATTCAGAACACATATTTTTCAAAACTGGTTTACAAAATCAGATCAACAAGGACCTGTTGTCTATTTTCCAGGAGTATAAAAAGGTGTGTTTGAGTTCAAATCCATCATTTGTGTCAAAATGGCTCAACAAACATCAGCTAATCTGATACATGCTCTGTATAATTTAAGCAGAGAACATGATAGTCATAAAAGAAAATCACTCTTAAATGCAGGTTTAATTGAAATGATCAAATGGTTTTCTTTGGCAGCTCGAAAATTTGTTCAGGGTAAGATGAAATTACCTAAACAAACTCAAAAATTTATGGATATACATCAGGATGATGTTCGAAAATTAGCAAGTGCAATTGTTGATCCTGAAGTCAAACGTAGTATCATTTTAAAACCTGGAGGTGGTGGATTCTTTGGTGGTGTGATCATTCGAAGTCTGATTCGATGGGATGGAAATAAATTGATGAAAAAATTTAACAAGAAAACTAAACCTAAACAACCTAAGAATAACTCAGTGAAAAAACCTAAAAAACAGAAAAAAAGAAAGGTTGATGATCGTTTTGTAATAAAACGTAAAAGTAAAAGTCCTGCCTCATGGCAAAATTTAGGTCTTGATTCTCCAAACACAAATGCAAGACGATCGTCCATAAATTTAGCAAGATTTACTCCTTTGAGAGAACAAAATTTGTTAAAAAGACATGGATTTGGTGCTACCATGCACATGTTAAATCCAAACAAATATCCATCGCCACCTCATTCTGAACGTCGACGACTTCATTTTTAAGAAAACTATAAAAGGACTGTACATCAAATTTTTATACACACTCATAAACATGGCTGTAACAACAACACGTCGTAGGAAATTGCAAAATAAAATGAGAAAAAAGTCTCTAATTAAAACTCATGGTACATTTTTGGAAGGATTGACTCATTTATCCAATAAATGTCGTAAGAAAATGATTCAAGAATCTCCTAAAGAAGTCATTGATTGTGTAGGGGAATGTTGCATCAATCTTATAAAAGGCAATGTACGTCTGACAAATGCTCAAAAGAATCAGTTACGAGCTAGAAAGCAACATATACGTTTACTGAGTTCTAAGCAAGTTCCACTTGACACAAAAAAGAAAATTATTAATCAAAAAGGTGGAGCCTTGTTAGGATTATTGTTAAAGCTTTTAATTGCTCCTATCATAGGTTCTGTCTTGGGTGAAATTATCAATAAATAAAAAATATGGATGGTCGTAAAATGGCTATTGTGCCATTTAAACTTTGGGAAGACATGAAACGCTGGAAGAGGAACAAATTCAAAAAACAAGACTGCCTCCTGATCCTTATGTATCTGCCACAGCCAGTCTTCAAAGAGACTTATCTTCTGTCATGGCCAATGAAGATTTGTCTGAAGCTGAAAAATCTCAATTGTATAGCCAAACCTTAAAGAAGAAAGAAACATCTCTTTTTCCCCAATCTGACCCTAGTTCTTCCAAAATGAATCAATTGGTCATAGATAGTGTGCCTTCCACCATGAAACGTAAAGCTCAGCTTTTAGTTTCACTTCTAAAAACTAACCCAAATGATGTCCTGGGAAGATGATGGTACAGTTAAACTTTATGGCAAATCTATTCCAGGGTCCAATATTATTGATTTGGTCAATGATGTCATTAGACATTGTAAAGGCAGTGAACCTACAGGTTGGCAAGCTTTTGCAGAAGGTTTAAGAGACATGAATATTCCCCAAGATGTAATTGGAAATAGGGAAAGGTGGGACTGGATGCATCGTGCTCCAGAAACTCCTGAAACAGATTATATCACTCCCAAACAAAAACGCACCATTAGAAAAACAGCAAGTCGTATTCCCGTTTCTGTCAGGTCTGCAAAGAGTTTGGGTGTCAGAAAACGTATCAAAGACCATTTTTCCTCTCCGGCACTTTTATCTGCCACCAAAAAACGTATAAAAGAAGAATTTTCTTCTCCATGGGTCAGTTACAATGAAGCTTGAACAGTTGTATTACAATCCTAAAAGTACTGCTGCGTATGCAGGTGAACAAGCTTTGTACAAACTTGCTAAACAATTATCCAAAAAAGTAAAACTTCAAGATGTTAGAGACTGGTTAAGAAAACAACAAACTTATACTTTACATAAACCTATTCGTAAAAAGTTTTTGCGACGCAAAACGGTAGTGGCTGGAATTGATACTCAATGGCAAGCAGATTTGGCAGACTTATCAAAATTATCAAAGTTCAATAACAAGCATAGATATTTACTTTGCATCATAGATGTCTTTTCAAAATATGCATGGGTGGTACCTATTAAAGATAAAACTGGGAAAACTTTAGTCATTGCTTTCAAATCTGTGTTAAAAAGTGGACGATGTCCAAAGAGTTTGCAAACGGATAAATGAAATGAATTCAAAAATAAAGAATTTCAAAATTTCTTGAAAACTATGAAGATTCATTTCTTCACTACTAAAAATCCTGAAACCAAAGCCAGTATTGTGGAACGTTTTCAAAGAACTCGCATGTGGAAATATTTTACTCATCATCACACTTTGCGATATGCAGACATTCTTCCCAAATTAGTACATGGTTACAATCACGCTTATCATCGAAGTATTAAATGTGCACCTGTGTCTGTGACTCTTAAAAATGAACCACAGGTGTCAGAAAACTTATATGGAAAATCCAATTCTAAAAAAGTCAAACTAAAATTGAAAGTAGGTGATTTTGTGCGTATCAATAAAACAAAACGTACATTTGATAAAGGTTATTTACCAAACTGGACACAATAATTATTTCAAATTTTAGCAGTGGTCAAAATTCAGACTCCTATCACCTATAAAATAAAAGATCTTGAGGGTGAATTAGTCAAAGGCACTTTCTATTCACACGAGTTACAACGTGTAGAGAAAGATCAAATTTACGAAATTGATTCTGTTTTAGATCACAGAAAACGTAAAGTAGGAAAAAGTGGGTGAAAGAAATTAAAGTTCACTGGAAAGGTTATCCTTCAAAATTTGACAGTTGGATTTTAGAATCTGATCTTGTATAAAAGCATGAAAATGGATCTCAGAGGATCATTTGTACGTGGTGACACTGCATCAGTTCAATCTGCAGAAGGTCGTGATCGAATTGTTAAAAATCGTTTCACTTTTTTTTGCTCAGATTATTGTTGTATACATGATCATTATCACATCGTTAGTTCAAATCAGTCTGAGAAGTCCAGATAAAGAATTGTGATTAATTTTACTCAGTAGTTCTATCGGTTACATACTACCATCCCCAGGTTTAAAATTTAGAAAACAAACTAATCCAATTTCTGCTGACGAAACAGATTCACCCAAACTCAAACCATGAATAACTTTTATTTGAAATTCTTGAGTGATAGTTCACTCAGCACTTTTTCAAAAAATAGGCAATGTGACTTTAAAGTGAAATTAGATCATTCCATACAAATTGAAAAAGATAATTGGGAAGTGGGTTTGGAAGAAGTCATAACTCCAACTGAAGTAAATAATATCACTAAGGAAAACAATTATGTGATTTTAAGATTTATTGATAGAAAAATGTGTGAAGACATTGATAACTGTATAAACTATGTACCATATGTAGACCAAAAAGTCTATATCCAAAATGGTTATTATGCTTCTCCACGCCATTTAGTTGAAGAAATTCAAAAAAGTATCAATTTTCGATATGGACCGACACTGAAAAATAGCAATGCTACCATTTCAATCACTTATGGTGAAAACAGTGCTCGAGTCAAACTTGATGTTCAAGATCCTACGAAAGTCAATTTTTTTTTTCCAAAGTCAATTGCAGAAATATTAGGTGTAGATAGAAATTATTTTGATAAACCAATAGCAAATGAAAAATACATTTTCAGATATGGTGTGGATTTGAATTCAAAAATTCACCAACTTTACATTTACTCTGATTTAGCAAGCTATACATTTATTGGTGATGTTACTGCACCTATTTTGAGAGTGTTGCCATTTGAAAGTAAAAGAGAAAACAATCATTTACATCAAGAATTTGTCAATGTACACTATGTACCAGTGGCAAAATCTTTCATAGACCAGGTGCGCATTAGTATAAAGGTGATACAGGTGAAAATGTGCCATTTATCTCTGGGAAAACGTTAGTGAAACTACATTTTTGACAGAAAGAATAATGTTGAAAAAATCCAGAAGCATTATGTCTCTTCAATCTGGGAAAGGAGACTTTCCCATGTAAAGAGGCGTTTCAAGACAATATGGCAATGGTTTAGGATCCATTTTTTAAGCTGCATTGAGAACAGTGATTCCTATTTTAAAACTTGTCGCAAAAGCAAGTTTAAAAGGCGTGAAAAAAGAAGCTAAAGATCAAGGGGTTCAAGCTCTAAAAGACATTGTGGGTGGTGAAAATGTAAAAAAAGTTTTAAAACAAAGAGGAAAAACAGCTTTTAAATCTTTTGGTCAGTCTACTATAAATCAGTTGGCTATAAATTCAACTCAAAAACGCAAAAAGCCTCAGTCTCAATCTAGACACCGAACTGTTAAGAGGGGTTTTAAAAGCAGAGCAAAAAGTTTAATCCTATTAAACGTCTGGTATTTGAAAAAGATGTATTTGACAAAAAATGATTCAACAAGGTTCTTGCGATTGCACTAAAACGGAATTGGATATGGAGTCCATTCCACCCACCATGACTACCATGCAAGGCACTCAGTGGAATGATTATCATCCCATCGCTTCTCTTGATAGTCATCATGCACCCATTGAATTTCTAATTCCACCTCACACCGAGTTTTACACTGATTTGTCTCAAGCCTATCTGTATATCAAATTCAGAATCTTACAGCAAACGGGTGAAGATCTTGTCATGGGTGCAAAAGTATTTCCAATTAACAACTTTTTTCACAGTATGTTCAGTGGCATCGATTTGTATATCAACAATAAATTGATCACGAATAATTCAGACACATATCCATACAGAGCATACCTTGGAAATTTGTTTTCTTATGGTTCTGATGTCAAAGATAATCAACTGAAAGCAGCAGAATTTTGGTCTGAGGATGAACCTGGAGCTTTTGAAGATATAACAAATAAATGTATCACTGATCGTGGCAAACGCATAGCAAAAAGCAAATCTGTGGAGCTGCAGGGTAAATTACATTTGGATCTTGCTATGCAAGAAAAGTATTTACCTAATCTAATGGCTTAGAATTCAAACTTAGACTTAATCGATCATCTCCTCAGTTTTGTTTGATGAGTGATAATTCTCCTGCAAAAATCAAAATTGATACCGCTATCTTGAGAGTACGAAATGTACAGCTTCTACCTGCCATTAGCAATGGACTTAATCAAACTATTGCTCATCATAATGCTAAATTTCCAATCAGAAGAGTTGAAGTCAAAACTTTTACAATCAGTAGTGGCACAAGATCTAAAATTGAAGACCATCTTCTCACAGGTCAACTTCCAAAACGAGTTTTTATTGGTTTAGTAACGAATGAGGCATTTAATGGGACTTTGGAAACGAATCCTTTCTTTTTCCAACATTTCGATCTAAGTAAAATGGATGTCACTTGTGATGGACATAGTGTCTATGGAAAACCATTTGAACCTAGATTTGGAAATGATCAGTATCTCAGGTCTTTCCTATCTGTTTACCAAGCATTAGCAAGTCAGAATCAGGTTCAAAATTGCAACATTGATTATGAAGATTACAAAGGAGGTAACTGCTTTTGGGGATATGATTTGACACCAGATCAAGCAGCCCATCAGTCTCATTTGCACCCTATAAAAACTGGGAATCTCAGATTGGAGCTTCAGTTTGCAACATCACTTGACAAGACGATCAACGTGCTTGTGTATGCAGAGTTTGACAACCTGATAGAAATCAACGGACTTAGAGAAGTCACCACAGATTACTAAAGATGAATGCAGGATACTTCATTGAACAGGACTTGATGTACAAACAGATGCATACAGTGCAACAGTCCAGCAATCAGATGAGAAGAGTACCTTACAGAAAGAAGTAGAAGACAATGAGGATATCAATTGTCTTATGAAGACTTTTCTAAAACAAGCTATATTGACTTGTCTAAAGATGGCAGTTGGAGACTGTGCGAAGCATGAATGTCATGGATGCAAAATGAAACACCCAAAAATAGTAAGTGAGTATGATCAGGAAATACCACAATCACAAACTGCAGACAACCCCGTGGCACCATGAGGAAGAGCCGCCCAACCACCACAAGACACCAGGAAGACAAATTAAGCAAAGCAATCAGCTCTCTCTTCCCCATCAAGATGATTGCAATACTAGAATGGACATAAAGTAACGTACAACAAAACATAGAACAATTACAGACTCCCACAATGGGAGTAACAATAAACAAAAAGTCAACAACAACAGAACCACCGCCTTAGAATGGACAGCAGCCTAAGCCACCTGGGGGCTTAAATGCATTTTACTGGCACCAAATCTTCGCCCTAGATTCTGCTGTTGTTGAAGTACAAGAAATGTTCAGCTCGCATGGAGGCCATCTAACTAATGCAATGTATCATCATGGAAAACACTCTGATCAAATTAACACTCCATGATGAAACAAAGAAAAGGGCTCATGACTCACAGATAGTCAGAGCTAAAGAAAACCTCAAGTTGAGCCAGGGTGGTTCCAGCTACAGATAAGCATAAGGCACCAACCCACAGATTAAAGCTTTACGTCAGAGCCGTCATAGAGTCTGAGGCCTGAAATACCACGATATCTGTCTATGGACTTCTCCAAGAGAATGGATTGAAGATTATGGATGTCATGATCCAGCCTTAGAGGGCCTAAACATCTACGATGTGATGAAAGACTTTGACGATAGAATCTGGAACTATCTGTATGGTGACAGTTTGCGACACCCTATGGACTTTACAACAGGGATCAATCACCTGACGCCAGAAGAAAATCAAGAAGCCTATAAAAACTGGCAGTACTTCAAGAAAAATCAAAGTGACTTAACAGAACAGTGGAAGACGTACTGGGCCAAGAAACTCATAGAATCCTATGAAGAAAAGGAACCTGAAGAAAACGAGAACCCAGAAACAGAATAAAATGAACACTGTTGAACTAATCAAAGTCATAAACAATATACCTGTGAAAGGAGAAGTATGTGCCAAGGATTTACTACCAGAGAAGAAACCACTGGATATGAGGGCTTACATTGTAAATACAGATATATCCACAGATTCAGGAGAACATTGGGTGGGTATCTACTTCAGAAGAGATCAAATTATTTACTTCGATTCATATGGAAGACCACCAGAAGAGCAATATGTTCTACCATTTATTGAAAGAAACTCTACAAGATGGATCCATAATACAGAATGTTTACAGAGTCCATGGAGCAAAGTATGTGGAATGTGGTGTATCTACATAATTCACCAGCTCAACAAAGGACTAGATCTAAACACAGCCATTCATCATGAACTATATGGAACTGGAGATGATTTATGCCAGAACGACAGAGATATCGGGATGTGGTTCAGCTATAACTATGCCAGAGTCATCCTATCCCAGAATGGAATGAGACGCATGGCTCCTCCTGACTTTTTATTCAAACACAGAATACAGGCTTGCAAATGTCATAATTATTCAGATCACCTTTCAAAGAAGTATCCTAAGTATAATATGCTGTAAATATGTTAAGGGAAATTATTGTAAACAATGAACAGAGGGACGGCCCTAATTCTCTGTCATTGTATTCAGTTATAGTTAGCGGGGCAAAAAAGTTATAGAAATGTTCACCAGTCTTTGTTGTTCTTTTAAAAAAATCAGTAGTAGTAAGCTTGAGACGGCTAGCTAAACATTAGTTAACGCTACAGAGTGATGCCTCTAGGAATTGAGGTCTTGAGTGACCAAGAGACTCTAAGACGCATGGTACTTAGTAGCCTTGACTATTACACACACCATATATCACCACATACTATACCCCCTAAAATGACTAACTTATCTTCAAAGCTGAAGTTATTTTTTATTCCCCTCAAAAATTACTAAGTTATTTCCCAACAGCCCAGGAAACTATCATAATCACACCCCAAACAGTGAATCAGACCAGGAGCTTATCACAATCATAGACCAAGCCAAAATACCCCTAAAAATAAACTAAATAAATAAGTAATTCACAGCTAGTCACTCAAGCTTACCAGGATAGGCATCTATGGGTACGCCGAATTTTAGCCTGAAAAATTCTAAGTTCTTTTCAGGCTAAAAATTTGGCGTACCCAGAGTGCCATCCATTACTACTATCATACTTGTATGTTGGGTGATCTGAAGAAGAATATGTATCATGATCGAGAAAGAATAACTGTTCCCCCCTTTCTCAAACCTTAAGAAACTTTCGGGTTTCTCGATCCAATACTTAAATGAGGAAGGACCTTGGGGAACTTGGAATATAGTACTATTAGTTGTCTGAAACACTTTAACTTTGAAGAGGATTTTATCAGATGGGTAAAACTTTTTTTATCACGACGCCAAAAGCTGTGTCTCGAATAATGGCAACATGGCATACTTTCGCATACAATTTCAACCACAGAAGACATTAAAGTAAGTAATGGTGCAAAGATCAGGAATCGATACAATCAAGTACCACACCTGACCCAGGATACCAATGGGAAAGTGACAAACTCACAGAAGACACCACAAACGAGAGCCAAGAGGTCAGCCCTTTCCCAGCAGGTAACCACAAAGCACATATAAACAGACGCGCACAAAACATAGTAAACACAAGACAGAAGAAAAACATAAACGATCCACAAAAGAAGTACCGCCTTGGAACGGTCAGTAAAATATTTTACTGGAGGGCTTAAACTGGTTTAACGGCGCCAACCTCACCCTTAATTCAGATGTGGATCAAGACACATAGATATTTGGTTTGCATGAAAGACCCCTAACTTATCAATGCATCATCTCCTAAAACATATAAATCAAGATATAACAAGGAGATAAAGCATGGATAAGGACTCAACAGTAAATTAAACTGAATACCGGAGCAAAAGAAATCCAACAGGTAAACCCCGGTGGGCCCGACAAACAGCCAAAGCATCAGGCCCCTACCATCTCATCAATAGATAAGTCTTTAAGTCGGAACCATCATAGAGTCTGAAGTCCGACCCACCGGCGTGCAATTAAAGAGGAAAGCAAAGTTGCCAACCGTGATTGTGTTGACTACCAAGCATGCAGTCTGTTGCAATACATTAATGTTATAGCCAATCTTTTAATAATGGGAAATTATTTTAATGAACTGCGCTGAAAAATTATTAGAGCCAACAATCTTCGTCAACTTATACACCAAGTCACCATAGAAATCAGGTTCCGAAAGTCCTTGGCGCAAGAGAGATTTAAGTCCAACTTGGAATTTAGAAATCAAATCATAGTATCGTCTATAAAATTTTGAAAATGTTTTGCGAAGTTTATGATACCGATAGCCTTGTTTAAGAAGTTTCTGAGTTAACAATTTATTGCGAGTGTTGAAGTAAGCAACATAGCTAGATGCTCTAGCAAAACGAATGAGTTGAGAGATATAGACTCCATAGGATGTAGAACGAGGAACATCACCATCTAAAACTGGGAAATGGACAATTTCAAAATCAAAGTCGTCACGTTTGTCATAAATTTTGGTAGAAACAATATCATTAGAAATTGACAAATGCAAGTCTAAAAATGCGGCTTTGGTATCAGAGGCATTGGCTTTATTAAGTTGGAGCTCTGAAGGGTATATTTGACTAACCATATTGTCAAAATAAACATTATTAATATTTAAAATATCGTCCAAATATCTGGAAGCAGTGTTAAACGCATCAATAACATCAGCCTGCTTATCATCAGAAAGAGACATCATAAAGTCCCTTTCATAACAAAACAGGAATAAATCTGCAACCAGGGGAGCACAATTAGTGCCCATAGGAATCCCAACAACTTGTCTATAGAGCTTGGTGCCAAATCGAATAAAAATGTTGTCCAACAAAAAGGTCAGCGCATCGCATACATTTTGACACGACCATGCATGATATGTTTTAGGTTTTTCTGAAGTAAAAATGCATTTCTGTCACTACATGCAAGGTAAGGAGAGCCTTCTCTCTGGAAGGTACTTTCAATAAGATCAATAAGTTTAACTTTAATTAAACTATGAGGTAAAGTAGTGTAAAGAGTAGAAAAATCATAAGTAGACAAACTGGTCGCATTGAAATCTCTAGCTTTAAGTTTATCTAAAATTTCACCTGAATTTTTAATCGACCAAAATAGGTTTTTACCAGATCTCTCATATACCTTTTCACAATATTTGATAACATGTTTTTTAACAGCTGTAAGACACGAGGTTAACAATTTAGAAAGTTCAGTTGTTGTACAAGAACTAGAATTTGCAATAAATCTTGCTTTATAGGTTTTTTTATGGAGTTTAGGTAACCAGTACAACGTAGGAACTTTGTCTTGATTTTCTTTAGCTTTGACACCAAAATGTAGGGCTGTATGACAACCATGCCCATCAACAATCGCCCTTTCACTTAAAGAAGGCTGCAGTTTATAGGCATTAGTGTCAAGAAGCTCACGCTTAAGAGTATTAATATAATACAATCGTCAAACAACTACAACATTGTTAGCAGCTTTATCTGCTGGAACCAAAACATAGTTCATATGAAAATACTGGATACCTCTTTTAAGATGACTAAAAGAAGATTTAGGTTTAGGGGGCAAAAGATGTGTATTACGAGAGTAAAATGAAATACGAGTATCAATATTTTAAAAATGTTAATCTTCCATTCCTTCAAAGCATCATGTTCAACATTTTCCTGTTGCACCAACGATTACTGAAGTCATTTAAAGAAGCAGCGATCTCTCTACGACATTTAGAGAAATCAATATTAGAGGGAAATCTATATTTAGGACCTTTAGAAATGATATTGCGAACTCTAGCGTCAGGAATGACATTTAGATTACCTGTAATAACATGCCCTGCAGAGGGATATAAATAATTTGAATTTTTACAATCTCAGGAGGCAGGAGTATTGGAATCTATATCTAAATCATTTACAATTTTATTAAAGTTAAATATCATAGACCTTATTGGTTTGTTATATTTATAACAAATGATAGGAGTTTCAGAATTATTAAAGTAATTTGGAATAGATGAAATCACTGAATTATCCTTGAAGATACTATGTAAATCAATAAACTCAATACCTTTGTTAATGAATGGAATTTTGATAAAATGTCGTTTATGGTTGACCTCAGAATCGATATAAGGACTAAGGAAATGTTGAACATTACACCTTGTAAGGAGTGCTGCTTTATATAATTTGTTTGCTCTATCATAAAGTTTATTAGCCTCTAACTCTAAATTGCGTAAAACTGAGATAGGCAAGGAACTTAAAAATGAAAATAAGCCATGTCGACCATGATTAGTTAAAGCCAAAGAAAGATCCTTTAGAGAAGTATTTAAGCGTTTTTCAGTACAAATTTTGCGCTTAATGTTGCCATTTTTACGTTTACCATGAGATCTACTTTTACGTTTTTTACATTCCAAAACAGAAAAAACATCAAAATCTGGCATTTTAGAAATGTTGCCTTCATGGTATATATTATCATTAAAGCCTAAAGGAAAAGGTGATTGCAAAAATTTAATCCATTTAAGTTCAGTTTCATGTCTCTTAATATTTTTTAATCTAGTTGATGAATTTGGATCATATATTATTTTTTCAACCGGCTGAATTACAATTTTACTAGGTGGATGACCATTATTTTTGAAATGGCGATAAAGAAATGTGTCAAATTTTTTAGGCTTTTTCATTTTACGAAAGTGCTCACGAAACCTAGTCTTGAGGGATCGGCCAGTTTGTCCAACATATTGCTTTCCACAGTTAGTTTCAGTTCAAGTTATAGAATAAATCAGATCCGATGAAGTTCAGTCCAAATCATTATTATTAATTATGGAAAATTTTCTAACATTTGCAGATGATGTAATGGTAGTTTTAGTACATAAATGTGTGCAACAGACACACCTCTTGGCATTGCACTTAGAAACATTAGGATACATTCAGCGTCTTTTGAATGCATTAAATGGTTTAGTATACTTCCTGATAATAGGTGACCCAAGATGAGATAACCTAATGGTAGGAAGCATATCCCGAAAATTGTTAACTGAACTAGGAATACGAACAGAGGATGCCGAATGTAAACTAATGGGAGATAAATGTAATTTTGTTATTTTCGTTCTTATCATTAAAAGTTGTGTGGGTAAGTACCATCCCAAGACAAGCAATCAACACACCGGTTATTAAAATGACAAGCCAGTATAATATGAGTCCTTAAAAGCAAAGGAAGGTATAACAAATGCAAGCGATAATCCAAATGGCTAATACAAGTCCACAGGTATATAGAAAGCAGAAGTTATACAACGGGGTATGAAAATCGGTCATCTAGTGATCTTAAATGCGGTACAAGACATAGAGGATATCCAGGGACAGGAATAATGGAAGGAGATTGTACACACAATCCTGAGGATTGGAAAAATAAGAGCATTAAATGAAAGTGCGGGGAGACTTTTTAGGGCCGCCACGCAGCACAGACAAAACAACTCTGATAGGCATTTTCTTAACAAATATGGAATTTAAATTTTTTTTATTCGCCGACGATGCATCATTTATACTGGATGGCTCATTTAAGTCATTTCAAAAATAGTAAGTGAGTATGATCAGGAAATACCACAATCACAAACCGCAGACAACTCCGTGGCACCGCGAGGAAGAGCTGCTCAACACTAATTGACATCTTAGATAATTTTAGTTATATTTCTGGATTGAAAATTAAAGCCAAAAAGTGTCAAGTTCTGCGAATAGGTAGCATGACTAAAAGCAATGTAGTATACCTAAAAGACAGAAAATTTCAATGGAGTTCTACCGAAGCGAGTTCACTTGGTATGACCTTTGGTACTAACAAAGAAAATATATTCCGAGCAAATTTAGAACCTAAAATCAAACTCTTTGAAAAATGTTTGAAGCAGTGGCAACATAGGAAACTGACACTGATAGGTAAAATCACTGTTATAAAAAATTATGCACTTCCAAAATTAGTTTATGTTCTTTCCTCTTTACCTGATCCGAATAAACAAACCATAAAACAAATTGAACAATAATGTACGATTGCTTATGGGATTTAAAACCTGCTAAAATAAAAGAGAAATACTTACCATGGATTATGAAAAGGGAGGGCTAAAAATGATAGACCTGGAAACCTTTATAAAATCCTTAAAAATATGTTGGATAAAAAGAATGACAGAATCTGAAGATAACGGAATACTTAAAAAAACATATATCTTAGCAAACTTAAATCCTTTTGAGGAAAACTTTTATTTGACTGTAACTTCTCTGAAAATGATATACATAGATTTACGCAAAACAATTTTTTAAAAGATATCTTGTCAGCGTGGTGCAAATGTATTGAGAATCCAGTTATCAGTTCTTATAGGCACGAAATTTTATGAAACAACAGTAATGTAAAAGTAGAAGGTAACACAATAATCTATACAAATTGGTTCAGTAACGGAATAAAATATTTTGAAGATGTATACGATATTACAGCAAAATCACTTTATTCATATAGAAGATTAAGCGAAAAAGACAAGCTCCCAGAAAGTGATTTTCTTAAATATTTAACCTTGATACATAGTATACCAAATGCATGGAAAACTAATATTAAATATGAAAATGTTAATATACCCAAAAGGACATCTATTCTTTATCAAATAATAAAATCAAAACAAACCAACCAGTACACCCATAAATTACTTATGAAAAAGAAATTACCACCAGAAAGAAAATCGGAACAAAAGTGGATAGAACAATTCAGTGACGAAAACATATTTACCAGTCGCTTGCAGGCAACAAAAGACGTTCGACTCCAGAATTTCCAGTACAAATGCTTAATGCGAATTATTCCCACCAATTAATATCCATTAAAATGTAAAATTAAAGAGACAGCTTTATTTGAATTTTGATCAATGGAAATAGAAACTATAAATAATTTTTTTTTGGAATGTAACCATGTACAGCATTTTTGGACAAACCTGGCCATGTTCTTATTGAGACATAACATAACAATCAATTTCAGTTTAAAGTATGCTACATTCGGTATCACGGAATGAACGAATTGTATAGAAACCCAGGTCAAGAACTTCATTATACTGCTCGGAAAATATTTTATATTCAAAAACAAATACCAAGGAACTCAACCAACATTAGAACATTTTAAGTTGTACTTTAGTCAAAGAATTAAGGTAGAAAAATATATTTATTTTACAAATGATAGAATTGCCCAATTCGACAGAATATGGGGGAACCTAAAAACAATAAAAGATTAATAAACTATTAAATACATAAACAGAAAGGCGACTACTCTCTCCCTCTCTCTCTCTCTCTCTCTCTCTCTCTCTCTCTGGTATTAATATATTGTTACCCAAGCAAGTGGCAAACCTCTACTTCATAATTTGTGAATATTCTTCGAATATTATCTTTCAAAACTTCAAATTATCTAGACGCCACGCACTTGGTTCTATCTAATGCCCTTTATTCCCTCTTCTATTTTCTACCCACCCCCTCCTTCTTCTCATAAATTGTTTCTGAAGCCACCTTGTAAAACATATTAAGGGATGATAATATATGAATGTCAACTAGTCATACATCATGCTTAACAAAACGTGACAAAATGTGTTTTCTGTACCATTGCAAACAATGACTATGTAGAACCGATGTCAGGGTCTGAATATCCACCCCAGCTGATACACTGAGTACCGAAGTTTCGTCAGTATTAGGGATTCTGACTGAGTATAGGCATATATACTAAAAGGCATTTTCTCATGTTTTACTCATTTTGTGGTATCATATTATCCTTATTTTACAGTATGACTACTTAAACCTTGTGTATGGTAAAATGTATTATGCCTATATATGTTATATGATGTTGTCCCTGAAATAAAATAATTAATAACAAAAAAGCAATGTAGCTTTGTGATTTCGCTGTAAAAAATCTAGCCTAGTAAAGGCTTTACATTTTTTCATCTGAGAATCGAAATTTAAAAACGTGAAATAAGTCTCACCTAATGAACTATCGAACTATATGGCTGAAAGGTAAGTGAGTATTACCAGTAATACCACAATGACATACTACAAACCAACCAATGACACCGTGAGGAAGTGTCAAAAAACAATAACAGCGTCGTGGCGGTCAGAACACAACAAAAGTACAGCAACAAGCGTTTGAAAATAATATAAGGGGTAGACTGATTAATAGACTTTAACAATATATGATGCGCCATAGGGTGTTGCAGTTAATTACTTCCAATCTCATTTGTTAAATAATGGTTTAATTTAAGAAAAAGATCAGCTCCTGCAGTGAATTAATGTTTAATAATTCACTAGTTGGAGGTTAGTTGTAAAGAAGATCAAATCACGAGCGCGTAGCGCGAGTGATTTATCTTCGTACAACTCACCGACAAACAGCGAATTAATACTCAGCAATTCACTCACTGGAGCTGATCTATTTCGATTCTAACGCACAACAAACGACGAAAACACACGTGAAGTCATCAGCTTCTTCCAAATTTCCACCATTGCACTGAATAACTCCCGCCGATATTTGGACTACGTCGCATACGTTTACATGCATTTGTAACGTCTATCAAGTGTAAAAACGACGTTACACCGTCAAATGCTCCAGTAACAAATTACGTCAGGTATCACACACTTTAGTTCTGAATTATTGTTTGATATATCACACCTTTTCAACAATGGCTATATAGGCGAGGTGTGTTAGAATATAGCATATAAAGTAGATCAAGATGAATGCTATACTATTAGCTTATGGCATTTATAAGACCCTGGTCTTAATTCAGTTGCACGTATTAAAACTATCTCTCAGTTGCAGTACATACCATTTTCGTATGTCGTGGGTAAATACACCAGGCCCCGAGGTTATAAAATATTTTTCATACTCAACTCAGCGGAGCGCGATATTTATCTTGCTCATAAATGTTAACATGCCAACAATTGTTGGCATTTTAATATTTGTTAGCATTATAAACACAACATCTGAGAGACTTAAAGCAAGGATCTTCTTTATTTGTCGGTATTTTAGTTTAATGAGCAGTTGAAATTTCTTGTTCAGTTGAGTTGAGCATGAAAATTTTTTTATAACCTTTGGGCCTGACCGTATGAATGCAGTTTGGCCTTTCCTTTTATAGCTGATGGTACTAATACAGGGTATGCCGATGAAGGCAATCACGACGAGCATCACGCTGAACACGGACACAGCATAGAAGAAGAAATAGCGCATGCCCTTCATAAAGCAAGCATTACGATCCTAGGAATCCTGGTTGCCGAGGTAAGATATATATATTTATGTATATTGTATATTGTAACGAGACACATTTAATTTTTTTTATATACCCAACAAAAAAAGAAACGCACTACTTAGAACTGTTCAACTCTCAGGAAGATCACAAGTGATAGGCCAGTTTAGTTTATATCAGTACAAAGGTATGTCAGGTACTGTTGCGTAACAAGTCTTTTGCAATCTGGCGTCGAAATTGTGTTAAAGAAAATTGGCCATCAACAATGTGGGGGTCAAATTGTAAAATCACAGGAGATAAGCTTTTTTATAACGCTCTCTTGCTGGATAAGGTCAAGCCATTGGAATCATCTCAGTAGACCAGACATTTATTCTTTGCAAATTCTATCTTTATATTCATCATACGTGGTAGTTGAAGGCTAGGTAGCCAATGTATTGTGACTACTCTTTGGATAATGATTCCATTGTTTTAACCAATTTAAACGGTCCTAACTGATGAAAATGGATTTGGAATTACAAAAAAGCATCAATAAACACATTGTTTGTCTTACATAACGACAACATATCGTTTTCATACTTTGCAAATGTAAAACATACTTGAAATTCCTTGCAGACAGTAGCGATGAAACGCTTCCAAAAACTAGTTTACCATTCGCCTTGATGTTTTTCGTGCCTACACAGGAAAAGTACAGATACTCATCTGCGTCACACTCGAGTTTCAGTAAGATATGATCAGAAATGAATATTTCATGACAATTAACATTTTCGTATTAAAAGGAGAAAATCGTAGTGGTGCGTTTCTTTTGTTGTCGGGTATATGTGTTTCCCTTTATATAATGTACAGAAAAAATGTACACCTTAGGTTCTTCTTAGGTCCATATGTGAAAACACTAATAAGCCTTTAGTCATGCATAGTACTACTTAAACGTATGGTCATTTTGCTGCAGAACTGGTGATTCAAGTTTGAAATTTTACTCCTACGGCGATGTCCATGATGCTTTCACTGTTGGAGGGGTCGTTTTCTAAAATCACAGAATGAAGGTTAGAATTCAATGCTTTTCGCAGCAGCAAAAGTAAATTTAAAGTTGACTGAATCTCCAAAAAGTCGCTGTCATTTGTTCATTCGGGCACGTAAAGGACAACATTTCCAAATATTCCTTACTCCAGCCACTTTTAATGTATGGATTCAAGTTGTAGGAAAAGTGCGTCCCAGTGCCTATATTCACGGAAATTAAGTTTAAAAATTGAATAGCATAGAAAACTCAGTAAAACGGGGGAAAAACAGAATATCTTCAAGCTACTGCCACCCCATCAACAGAGTGTAGGGATATTGTGTGGCTTACACAATATTACAGAAACAGAAACATTTCATGCATGAGTAAAGAAGAAATGATTCATTGAAAATCACAATGTTCATAGTGTCTTAACATCAAAGATTGTCATGATGAAAAACAATTACTTCAGCGCTCTTCTGCGCATGCGCAAAGCTAACTTGTACTGATTTTACTTGAAAACGTCTTACATGTATTGCGATAACTATGGCAAGGGTTAAAACAGGGTATTAATTAATCTTACATTTTGCAGTCGGATGTCTCCCAAATCATATAAATGCTAAATTGACTCTGTCAATAAAAAACACAATCAAGCATCATGATCTGAAAAACAATGTAAACTTTCCTTTTTTGTTCAGTATATATGTGAACGTCAAATACCCTGTCACTCATTCTTGTAGTATCATTTCAAAACTTTTTTAACAGCAACCTGTTAATTTTAGATCACAGAAATGTATGTATCATTCTGATGTTAAAAATTCTTAAAAGTAGGAACACTATCAGAGTGTCAAACGGTTTGGATCCAGATCAGGGCCGACATTAGGTTGGTCCTGATCTGGGTCCAAACTGCTCGGAAATAATGACTATGACAATGTTATTATATTCTCTTTGAAAATATGTTAATGATTATGGCGCAAGCTAGGGGGAAGGCTCCTTTAATTATTCTTACATAAAATACAGATGATATTTTCAGGACTAATTAGTTGCTGCCATTTTCATTTTAATCCACCCCATTGAATATGTCTGCATTGCATGTTTTTTTTTACATACTCCATGCATGACTTTTGGGACACACTTTAAAACTTTGTATACTGGGCTGCGTAGCGCAGTCGGTAACGTGTCTGGCTATAGATACGAGTCTGTCTGCAAATCCAGGGGTCGCGAGTTCGATCCCGGTCTGGTCCAATACTTTTGCGGAAATTGATCATGAAATTCTCCTCTCTTCTGCCGAATCATTCAAGAAGAGTTGTTGTCAGTTACAAGTGAAACTACAGCCCGATTCGCTTGACTTATCGAAACACTAAACCTTTTGCTCTTGCGTGTAAAGCGTAACGTTTTCCGATACAAAGAATCAGGTTATATTTTGTAGACAGAAGTTTTTTTTCCTGTTACAGTTTGATTTTCAAAATAGTGTCATACCTTATGTCAAAATCAAACGCGAACGCAAACTGTTCTAAAACGCTCGTCAAAGTCATTACGTCGTTGCTGATTGGATTATATTTTGTTTGATTTGATTCTTTACGTCCACTCAACAATCTTTCAGTTATGCGGGACGGTTCTTCCTGGGTTTAACCAGTACTAAGCTAGGATAAATGTGTCTTGCTCAAGGACCACAACGCAGTGACGCCGGTGAGGCTCGAACCCGCTACCCTTCGGTCTCGAGTCAAGCACTCTACCACTGAGCCACTGCGCTCCCTGATTGGATTATAGAATATATTAGGAGACAGGATGAAAAACGCCTACCTCTGTGTAAAGAATTTCATTGGGTTTTGTGGTGTCAAATATAACGTATACAAAACCTGACAGACATTTCGAACTGTCTCGGTGACATAATCTCTTGTCCGCAATATAGATTTAACTTTGCCTGCTGGAGTTTGCAACCTTGCATATACATTTTAACAGAACAGTTTGTCCGGAAAGTGACACAAAAATATTGCGGGCTTGCAACAGTTTGAACCCAGGTCAGACACAACCAAACGGTCTGACTGGTGATGCTCCTAAAATTTTCTTGACATAAAATTGTACATGACAAAGATGACAAAATATGAAAACTTATCCAGCATGCAAAGAGTTATAACAAACGTCGGTGTCAAAAATCTTTTTATCTGGAGTTTGAAAAGGCTTTGAAATGAATACCGCTTTGGTCTTAACCCCTTAGAACGCCGATCACGACAACTTGCACACTACTCTCTTGAATTTCAGGGAGCAACAGACCTTGATATTGTATATGAATCATTAACAGCAGGCAGTTCACATGACATAACGTTTCTAATTTGACTTCTAAGACAGAAACAAACTTCAAAAATGTTGTCTGTTTTGTTTGTGGACAGGCAAATATTGTGATTACTGCAAACGGTCGGATAGGCCTACATGATGAAGCGGGTGTAAGTTTCTGTTATTATTTTTTTTTTGTTATTAAAACTGTGCACTATGCTACCAAACACGGAGCCTGATTTTTGTGATCAGTGCTATTTTCGGAGCATTGACGCGCACCCGCACATCCTGATCAGCGCCTTTATTTTCTAGCTACGATTACTGAACTGCACAGAAGAATTATAAGTGCGAACATTTTTCTTTAATTTATACAATAAGTCGCCATAAAGTTCCTTGGTGCAAGAGAGATTCAAGTCTGATATGAAATTTAGATATCAAAGCATAGCATTGGCGAGAACAGTACAAACGTACGATACCAATTTTCTTGTTTAAAAAAGTTCTACTGTCTAGTTTATTACGAGTGTTGAAAAAGCAAGTGAGAATGATCAGGAAATTCCGTAATCACATACTGCACACAAACCCTTGGCACCGTGAGACAGAGCCACAGAACATTTATAATAACAATACATCTATAAGACATGACTAGCGAAAGCAACCTGCTTTCTCTTCCTCTTCAAGATGATTACAAGACTAGAATAGACACAAATTAATGCATAAAAACAAAGACAAACACAGAACTCCCACAAACAATGGGAAGTACATTAAACAATAGATCAACAACTAAAGAATCACCGCCTTAGAACGGACAGCCTAAGCCACTGGGGGGTGGGGGGGGGCTTACATGCATTTACAAGTGCTTAATCTTCGCACTATATTCGGTTGTTGTTAAAACACAAAATTGATTACTTAGCATAAAGTCTTCTTAACTAATGCAATGTATAACCTCTGAGAAACAATCAAATCAAATTGAAACAATATGATGATACAAAGAAAGGGGCTCATGACTCACAGATAGTCAGAGCTAAAGAAAACCTCAATTTGAGCTACAGTGGGCCCAGCCAGCGACAAGCGTCAGGCACCAACCAGCGGACTAAAACTTTACGTCAGGGCCGTCATTGAAGTCTGCAACATGGCTAGATGCTTTAGCAAATTGAAAGAATTTTGTTTTCTCATAAGTAATGGATAGGTCCCTGGTATAGTCAAATAGACATTTTGCTAATTTTAAGCATGCCTTTATCACTGAGCCTTTAAATACAAACCGATTCCCTTTAAATTGATTTTATGTTGGGTTGTCTACGAATCAGGTAAGCAGTAACAATAAGCATACTGTATGTTGAAATGGCCGCTAGATTAACAACAAGTCTGGCTATAATACAGTCACATGATATGATGACTACTTAATACATACATAGCAATATATGTAAATAAGCATAACACACATTGATTAAAAAGTTAACAAACCACGTCAAAATGAAACCAGCATGGGTGCGGGAATAGTACAACTTTTATGTCCACAGTGATATTAAGGAGAAAGTTGGTATCATTAATATCACCCCACCCATGCAAATAAATTTAAAAAGAATAACGTCAATATTTTCAAGATCAGTGTATGCGCATTGCTTGGGAGAGACTTACTGCCGTTACAAGCAAGAGTGTAAAATAAGTATAGAGCATAATAGCCGACCCGACATAAATGTACTTAAGCTTCACAGCTTAAGATTTGCATATAAGAGCTAGAACGGGAGTAACTTCGATGAAAATGCGCACTTAAATATGCCATTTGTTTTAAAGTTTTGAAGATCATTCAGTCTATTATTCAAATGAATACAAACTGTTTAGCGCCTGATATTCCTTGACAAATGTTTATATAAGTTCTACATTTCAAGTGCCCAAACGGGTCTTCCATGTTTATACTCTGTTCTGGAAGAAATGTGAAAAACAGCTTTTCAAAACTCACTGCCAATTGAAGTTCTTAGACATGTTAAATATACATCGTTATAAAACCGAAAACACCAAATAGGGCATTAATGTGTTTTGCATACACTTACATGTAAGTGGTTCCTTGGTAACAGTGAACCCTAAATTTTGATGTTCAAGTTGTATGTAAACGTAAATATCCAACTGAAATATTTTGTTTTCTTATCTAACATACTGTAAACATTTTTGTCAAAGTTATAAGAAGTCCTCAAAAAAACTTCATCTCTTCAAGAGAAATTATTTGGGACAAGTTCTAAACAGTTTGTTTCAGACAGCTTTTTAAAACATTTCATATTTGACTACTCACCTTAAGAGTCTGATTCAAACTGGCAAATAAAGTCAAGAACTATTTTTTGGAGATCAGACAAACGTATGTAAAATGATATTTGAGCCATGACATGTGATTTCCAAGAATGTGTCATTTTGACAAGTGTAGACTCAGACGAGCCTCTGCAGTCCCCTTTTAAGCTTAGAAACTACAAATGATGTTCAGTCAGTAGCTTAACAATCATAGAATAATCAAGCGACTAGTAAAGGCTCTGATCAGACTGCGCGTATGCGCAGGCTGATCTGAGGCTTTGCTGGTCGCATATACCACATTGTTGGAAATCTCATGCACTGGCTCATCTACAGAAAATACATACATATATACTGAAACAATAAAGTTATGTCCGCTTGACGTTTATGTTTGCCAGTTCCAAATGTAGGAACGCATTTCATTCAAAATTTCACATTACCCACTGTGATCATTTAGAAACGTTTTGCAACAAAGATAAATTCATTTGATAATCAGTAGAGCCGCTGACAAAGCAGCGAACACAAGTACCGTTAAAATCAAAAGTCACAACATCAATAGCTTGCGTGTCCGTCATAATATCGAATTTTTAAGCACATTTTAACATCACTGAGCAAACTCTATAGATGTTATGCTTGCTAGCTGTATGCATTTCCTTTACGACCACAGCCTTTAATCTGTAACATACTCTGACGTGACAAAATACCGATCACGAGCGTGCGTGAAAACACTCAGAAAATTCATTTTTGGTCCAGTATTTTGATAATCAACAGAATCGGACAAATTTGATTTTTTTCGTCATCACAAGCTTTTCAACATTTATTAAGACTATTCAGCATCAAACCAATTAATAATGGAATTTTTTTGATGATTTTGCAGTAAGGGGTGGGGTAAAAAACACAGATTTAGTAAACCTTTGATGCCCGACATCAGCCATAGATTTTGTTGTTCTCTTTTGTGTAATTGTTGTCATAAACAAACACAACACATTAAAACAAAAACGGTCTCAACATAATGTTAAGTTAAGGAGAATTGGAAGTTCTTAAATTGTTATTTGTTTAATTCGAAGGGAGGTAATTTCAGTTAATTTCGTAAATTAAAGGTTTTGAACTGCAATGTCGCTCGTTCAATAAGCAGACTTGGAATTTTTAGATGTTTTTTCATCGTCGGACGTTTCTGGCTGCCATTTAACGTAAAATGTGTCACGTTTTGATGATTAACTTCCTGATGATAATGGAAAAAGCTGTGTGCACATTAGGTTCAATAACCCTCCATGATAAGAAAATAAAATCAAATAATTACCAATGTTTGTGTGTCCTACGTTTGATAAACATTTTGGCTTTATTTTTGTTGCGACATCTTAACTGGATTGATAGATACAGTACCATGAAAATAGGACGTTACTTTTTTGTTTGAGTATATAACTGGAATTTCAAATATTTTTTTTTTCAAATAAACATGAAACACCGCTTGTGTTCTGGAACAAGCGAAACAAGCGTTGCAGCGAAAAATGTAATTCAGACAGCCACTAGAGATAATGTATGTAATGCATAGAATTGACCTGCGTGCATGTACCGTCCATCCGTATGTGTGTTGCTGCGTGTGTCTGTTGATCATAATGTTGAGCCTATCAACACCCCGGGCCGTCAATCATAAGTTGACATTAAATTTCATATGTTGAAGGAGTTTTAGGAGATGTCCCATGTAAGCGATCTATTACTAAACATGTTGTATTTGTGGGTATATAGCCCTTTGTTTATCTATTAGACAGTTCATCCTTAGTAGGTGAGACATTGTATCCAGCTCAGTGTTGATTAGTATTGACCCTTATTTCTTTCAGCTATCAATTAAATCCCAAAGTGACTGCTAAAACTGACAATTAAGTCATACAGACAGACAAATGGACAGTCAAACAGACATACAGATAGCCAAATTGTAGATAGATAGCCCCTCTACTATTCTATTTCATCGCAAGGCCATTTTAACCTACCACAATTTTTTTTAAATATTTTAGGGGTAAAAAATTGTCAGGTAAAAATGACTTAACGAAATCGACAAATGAAACTCAGGCTGACACAATTTATGACCTAAATGACCTGTCATTAACAGTTGCCACGTGCCTTACTGTAAACCTGGAAATTTCGCGAAAGTCTTATTTTCGCGAATAGCGTTAAAAGGCATACTTGCGAGGGTAAAAATTCGCTACTAGGGCATGATTTACCTATATCAGTAAACGACGGAGTGATTTCGCCATTTCGCGAGGATTTATTTTCACGAAACTTCGCATATGCGAAGTTTCGCGAAAATTAAACCCTCGCGAAAATTTCCGAATTTACAGTATTAAAAACAATTAACAAGACATATTTGACATTCCATCTATTCGCCCCTGTCCTTCCATATTACTGCATTTCCTTACCAAACTAGTAGATACATTGTTTTCATTTTGTATAAATACTTTTTATATAGGGGATTTACCAACAAACCATATAACTTTGGACCACTCTTCAACACTCCCTATGTAAGATATGTTGCTTTGTACTGGTTCAACTTATGAAGACGTTTTCATTTTGCATAAATACTTTTATATAGGGGATTAACCAGCAAACCATATACCTATCGATCACGCTTCAACACTCCCTATGCAAGGCATGTTGCTTTGTACTGGTTCAACCCATGAAGACAGAAAATCGTCCCTCCACGATTGAAAACAAATGTTTACAGTGACGCAAATCATCAAAAGTACAAAACAACAACAACAACAACATCAGCAATCCCTAGAAATCCTGTTTTGCGAGTTTTACTGCAATAAATGTTTTTTAGCTTTTTTTAGCCATTGAAATTTCATGCTCAGTTGAGTCAAGCATGCAAATAAGGGGATAACTGCATTCAAAAGTTTCGATGTCAGATATACAGTCAGAAATTAAGTTTTTTTTAGAGACGTGATTTCCGAACGTATATCCCACGATATAACTCCCGAATGAAAATTTTGAATGTGCTTATCAGGAAGGGGATAATGACAACGGTCCCCGCATGGTGCGTTTCTGCGCATGCGTCATTTGTTTTTAAAATAGACAGCCAAAAAAAACCCAATATCTATTAATAGCGCTTAACAAGATGCAGCTTTTAAAAAAGATAATACTTTATGTAGAGGTCATATTTTAAGATGCCTGAAATGAGGATGGATGCCTCTATGGAGGATTAATGTAAATAATCGCACATCATTTCCCATGCGCGGATCCAGAAAGTTTTTTCAGAGGGGGTCCAACTTTGACTACATATTTCTTTTGTTGATGATGGGAGAGATGATCCAATTACCAATATAAGCGGGCCATTATCGGCCCAGCAGCGGAACACCATTTAAATGGCGTTTCGCTGGCGGGCCGTTGGTGGCCCAACATTGAAAGTTTGCTTGGTAGCTGTGTGATTTTACAGGGGATCCGGACCAGTATAGTACAGAAACCCTATAATTTTGTGATTTTTCAGGGGGGGTCAGGACCCCCTGTCCCCCCTCTGGATCCGCACATGTTTCCCTACAATGTGTCCCCGACCTCAATCCTCAATTTAGACTCAAATCAGCCTGTGCGTATGTGCAGTTGTAAACGTATCAGCATATTTGCTATTTCTTTTATGAAGATGACATTCACATTTAACTATGATCAGACGATGGCTATCGCCTGCACATATATCATATAAGGCTAGCATGGAAACATGTCCTAATTCCTGTAATAGAATGAAGGCAAATGGATGGGCATGTTTCTCCTTTAATAAACGTACAACTATGTTCTGAAGTCATTGTGAGGAGACGGTCAGAACTGGATGAGCGTATTTCTAAATCAGATATTGGTATTACCATATTCTAACTACGATCACAGCTGGCTGATCATGCTCCTCATCAGGTTGATGTATAAACATTATCTTACCGATGTAATAAGACGACCATGTTCCTTATGAAATAGGGGTATAACCATGCTCCAAACATGGTCATGAGATGATCATAATGGACGGAGCATGTTTCTTACATGAATGAGGTATAACCATGCTCTGACCGTCGTCACGAAAAGATCACAACTGGCGGTGCATGTTTCTAACCTGCTCTGTCCATTGTCATGAGAGGATGACAACTGTCGGAGCAAGTTTCATACATAAATGATATATAACCATGCTCTGAACGTTGTCATGTCACGATGACAACTAACGGAGCATGTTTCATACCTTAGGGATGAATAACCATGCTCTGACCGTTGTCATGAGACGATGACAACTGACGGAGCATGTTTCATACCTTAGGGATGAATAACCATGCTCTGACCGTTGTCATGAGGCGATAACAACTGACGGAGCATGTTTCATACCTAAAAGATGAATAACCATGCTCTGACCGTTGTCATGAGGCGATGAAGACTGACCGAGCATGTTTCATACCTTAGGGATGAATAACCATGCTCTGACCGTTGTCATGAGACGATGACAACTGACGAGGCATGTTTCATACCTTAGAGATGAATAACCATGCTCTGACCGTTGTCATGTCACGATGACAACTGTCGGAGCATGTTTCATACCTTAGAGATGAATAACAATGCTCTGACCGTTGTCATGAGACGATGACAACTGTCGGAGCATGTTTCATACCTTAGAGATAAATAACCATGCTCTGACCGTTGTCATGTCACTATGACAACTGTCGGAGCATGTTTCATACCTTAGGGATGAATAACCATGCTCTGACCGTTGTCTTGTCACGATGACAACTAACGGAGCATGTTTCATATCTTAGAGATGAATTACTATGCTCTGACCATTGTCATGTCACGATGACAACTGTCGGAGCATGTTTCATACCTTCGGGATAAATAACCATGCTCTGACCGTTGACATGTCACGATGACGAATGTCTGAGCATGTTTCATACCTTAGAGATGAAAAACCATGCTCTGACCGTTGTCATGAGGCGATGACAACTGACGGAGCATGTTTAAATCTTGAGAGATGAATAACCATGCTCTGACCGTTGTCATGTCACGATGACAACTGTCGGAGCATGTTTCATACCTTAGAGATGAATAACCATGCTCTGACCGTTGTTATGAGATGATGACAACTGACGGAGCAAGTTTCATACCTTAGAGATGAATAACCATGCTCTGACCATTGTCATGTCACGATGACAACTGTCGGAGCATGTTTCATACCTTAGAGATGAATAACCATGCTCTGACCGTTGTCATGTCACGATGACAACTGACGGAGCATGTTTTATACCTTAGAGATGAATAAACATGCTCTGACCGTTGTCATGAGACGATGTCAACTGTCGGAGCATGTTTCATACCTTAGAGATGAATAACCATGCTCTGACCGTTGTCATGTCACGATGACAACTGTCGGAGCATGTTTCATACCTTAGAGATGACTAAACATGCTCTGACCGTTGTCATGAGACGATGTCAATTGTAAGAGCATGTTTCATACCTTTGGAATGAATAACCATGCTCTGACCGTTGTCATGAGACGATGACAACTGTCGGAGCATGTTTCATACCTAAGAGATGAATAACCATGCTCTGACCGTGGTCATGAGGCGATGACAACTAACGGAGCATGTTTCATACCTAAGGGATATAATACCATGCTCTGACCGTAGTCACTTGACAATAACTACTGACGGAGCATGGTTCATATCTTAGGGATATATTACCATGCTCTGACCGTTGTCACTAGAGGATAACAACTGACGGAGCATGGTTCATACCTTAGGGATATATTACCAGGCTCTGACCGTTGTCACTAGATGATAACAACTGACGGAGCATGGTTCATATCTTAGGGATATATTACCATGCTCTGACCGTTGTCACTAGACGATAACAACTGACGGAGCATGGTTCATACCTTAGGGATATATTACCATGCTCTGACCGTTGTCACTAGACGATAACAACTGACGGAGCATGATAATACCTCAGGGATATATAACCATGCTCTGACCGTTGTCACAAGATGAAAACAACTGACGGAGCATGGTTCATACCTTAGGGATATATTACCATGCTCTGACCGTTGTCATGAGACGATAACAACTGACGGATCATGGTTCATACCTTAGGGATATATTACCAAGCTCTGACCATTGTCACTAAACGATAACATCTGACGGAGCACGGTTCATACCTTAGGGATATATTACCATGCTCTGACCGTTGTCATGAGACGATAACAACTGACGGAGCATGGTTCATACCTTAGGATATATAACCATGTCTGACCGTTGTCACTCGACGATAACAACTGACGGAGTATGGATCATACCTTAGCTATAGATTACCATGCTCTGACCATTGTCATGAGACGATTACAACTGACGGAGCATGGTTCATACCTTAGGGACATAGTACCATGCTCTGACCGTTGTCACTAGACGATAACAAGTGACGGAGCATGGTTCATACCTTAGGGATATATTACCATGTTTTGACCGTAGTCACTAGACGATAACAACTGACGGAGCATAGTTCATCATTAGGGATATAATACCATGCTCAGACCGTTGTCACTAGATGATAACAACTGACGGAGCATGGTTCATACCTCAGGGATATATAACCATGCTCTGACCGTTGTCACTAGACGATAACAAACAACTGACCGAGCATGGTTCACACATTAGGGATATTTTACCATGCTCTGACCGTTGTCATGAGACGATAACAACTGACGGACCATGGTTTATACCTTAGGTATATATAACCATGCTCTGACCGTTGTCACTAGATGATAACAACTGACAGAGCATGGTTCATACCTTAGGGATATATTATCATGCTCTGACCATTGTCACTAGAGGATGACAACTGACGGAGCATGGTTCATACCTTAGGGATATATTACCATGCTCTGACCGTTGTCACTAGACGATAACAACTGACGGAGCATGGTTAATATCGTAGGGATATATTACCATGCTCTGACAGTTGTCATGAGACGATAACAACTGACGGAGCATGGTTCATACCTTAGGGATATATTACCATGCTCTGACCGTTGTCATGAGACGATAACTAGTGACGGAGTATGGTTCATACCTTAGGGATATATTACCATGCTCTGACCGTTGTCACTAGATGATGACAACTGACGGAGCATGGCTCATACCTTAGGGATATATTACCATGCTCTGACCGTTGTTATGAGACGATATCAACTGACGGAGCATTGTTCATACCTTAGGGATATATTACTATGCTCTGACCGTTGTCACTAGATGATAACAACTGACGGAGCATCGTTTATACCTTAGGGATGATAACTCATGCTCTGACCGTTGTAATGTCACGATGACAACTGTCGGAGTATGTTTCATATCTTAAAGATGAATAACCATGCTCTGACCGTTGTCATGAGGCGATGACAACTAACGGAGCATGTTTCATACCTTAGGGATATAATACCATGCTCTGACCGTTGTCATGAGACGATAACAACTTACGGAGCATGGTTCATACCTTAGGGATATATTACCATGCTCTGACCGTTGTCACTAGACAATAACAACTGACGGAGCATGGTTCATATCTTAGGGATATAATAGCATGCTCTGACCGCTGTCTTGAGATGATAACAACTGACGGAGCATGGTTCATATCTTAGGTATATATTACCAAGCTCTGACCGTTGTCACTAGACGATTACAACTGACGGAGCATGGTTCATACCTTAGGGATATATTACCATGCTCTGACCGTTGTCACTAGATGATAACAACTGACGGAGCATGGTTCATATCTTAGGGATATATTACCATGCTCTGACCGTTGTCAATAGACGATAACAACTGACGGAGCATGGTTCATAACTTAGGGATAATTACCATGCTCTGACCGTTGTCACTATACGATAACAACTGACGGAGCATGGATTATACCTCAGGGATATATTACCATGCTCTGACCAGTGTCACAAGATGATAATAACTGACGGAGCATGGTTCATACCTTAGGGATATATTACCATGCTCTGACCGTTGTCATGAGAGGATAACAACTGACGGAGCATGGTTCATACTTCAGGGATATATTACCATGCTCTGACCATTGTCACTAAACGATAACATCTGACGGAGCACGGTTCATACCTTAGGGATATATTACCATGCTCAGATTGTTGTCATGAGACGATAACAACTGTCGGAGCATGGTTCATATCTAATGATATTATCCATGCTCTGACCGTTGTCACTAGACGATAACAACTGACAGAGTATGGATCATACCTTAGGTATAGATTACCATGCTCTGACCGTTATCATGAGACGATTACAACTGACGGATCATGGTTCATATCATAGGGATAAAGTACCATGCTCTGACCGTTGTCACTAGACGATAACAAGTGATGGAGCATGGTTCATACCTTTGGGATATATTACCATGCTCTGACCGTTGTCACTAGACGATAACAAGTGACGGAGCATGGTTCATACCTTAGGGATATATTACCATGCTCTGACCTTTGTCACTAGACGATAACAACTGGCGGAGCATGGTTCATACCTTAGGGGTATATAACCATGCTCTGACCGTTGTCACTAGATGATAACAACTGACGGAGGATGGCTCATACCTAAGGGATATATTACCATGCTCTGACCGTTGTCACTAGACGATAACAAACAACTGACGGACCATGGTTCATACCTTAGGGATATATTACCATGCTCTGACCGTTGTCACTAGATGATAACAACTGACAGAGCATGGTTCATACCTTAGGGATATATTATCATGCTCTGACCATTGTCACTAGAGGATGACAACTGACGGAGCATGGTTCATACCTTAGGGATATATTACCATGCTCTGACCGTTGTCACTAGACGATAACAACTGACGGAGCATGGTTAATATCGTAGGGATATATTACCATGCTCTGACAGTTGT
Organism: Loripinus fragilis; assembly: GCA_964019695.1. Lineage (NCBI taxonomy): Eukaryota > Metazoa > Mollusca > Bivalvia > Lucinida > Lucinidae > Loripinus > Loripinus fragilis. The sequence goes on from OZ026519.1 coordinate 30,473,146, forward strand.
CATGAGACGATAACAACTGACGGAGCATGGTTCATACCTTAGGGATATATTACCATGCTCTGACCGTTGTCATGAGACGATAACTAGTGATGGAGTATGGTTCATACCTTAGGGATATATTACCATACTCTGACCGTTGTCACTAGATGATGACAACTGACGGAGCATGGCTCATACCTTAGGGATATATTACCATGCTCTGACCGTTGTTATGAGACGATATCAACTGACGGAGCATTGTTCATACCTTAGGGATATATTACTATGCTCTGACCGTTGTCACTAGATGATAACAACTGACGGAGCATCGTTCATACCTTAGGGATGATAACTCATGCTCTGACCGTTGTAATGTCAGGATGACAACTGTCGGAGTATGTTTCATATCTTAAAGATGAATAACCATGCTCTGACCGTTGTCATGAGGCGATGGCAACTAACGGAGCATGTTTCATACCTTAGGGATATAATACCATGCTCTGACCGTTGTCATGAGACGATAACAACTTACGGAGCATGGTTCATACCTTAGGGATATATTACCATGCTCTGACCGTTGTCACTAGACAATAACAACTGACGGAGCATGGTTCATATCTTAGGGATATAATAGCATGCTCTGACCGCTGTCTTGGTGGATAACAACTGACGGAGCATGGTTCATATCTTAGGTATATATTACCAAGCTCTGACCGTTGTCACTAGACGATTACAACTGACGGAGCATGGTTCATACCTTAGGGATATATTACCATGCTCTGACCGTTGTCACTAGATGATAACAACTGACGGAGCATGGTTCATATCTTAGGGATATATTACCATGCTCTGACCGTTGTCAATAGACGATAACAACTGACGGAGCATGGTTCATAACTTAGGGATAATTACCATGCTCTGACCGTTGTCACTATACGATAACAACTGACGGAGCATGGATTATACCTCAGGGATATATTACCATGCTCTGACCGGTGTCACAAGATGATAATAACTGACGGAGCATGGTTCATACCTTAGGGATATATTACCATGCTCTGACCGTTGTCATGAGAGGATAACAACTGACGGAGCATGGTTCATACTTCAGGGATATATTACCATGCTCTGACCATTGTCACTAAACGATAACATCTGACGGAGCACGGTTCATACCTTAGGGATATATTACCATGCTCAGATTGTTGTCATGAGACGATAACAACTGTCGGAGCATGGTTCATATCTAATGATATATAACCATGCTCTGACCGTTGTCACTAGACGATAACAACTGACAGAGTATGGATCATACCTTAGGTATAGATTACCATGCTCTGACCGTTATCATGAGACGATTACAACTGACGGATCATGGTTCATATCATAGGGATAAAGTACCATGCTCTGACCGTTGTCACTAGACGATAACAAGTGACGGAGCATGGTTCATACCTTAGGGATATATTACCATGCTCTGACCGTTGTCACTAGACGATAACAAGTGACGGAGCATGGTTCATACCTTAGGGATATATTACCATGCTCTGACCTTTGTCACTAGACGATAACAACTGGCGGAGCATGGTTCATACCTTAGGGGTATATAACCATGCTCTGACCGTTGTCACTAGATGATAACAACTGACGGAGCATGGCTCATACCTAAGGGATATATTACCATGCTCTGACCGTTGTCACTAGACGATAACAAACAACTGACGGACCATGGTTCATACCTTAGGGATATATTACCATGCTCTGACCGTGGTCACTAGATGATAATAACTGACGGAGCATGGTTCATACCTTAGGGATATATAATCATGCTCTGACCGTTGTCACTAGATGATGACAACAGACGGAGCATGGTTCATACCTTAGGGATATATTATCATGCTCTGACCGTTGTCACTAGACGATAACAACTGACGGAGCATGGTTAATATCGTAGGGATATATTACCTTTCTCTGACAGTTGTCATGAGACAATAACAACTGACGGAGCATGGTTCATACCTTAGGGATATATTACCATGCTCTGACCGTTGTCGTGAGACGATAACTAGTGACGGAGCATGGTTCATACCTTAGGGATATATTACCATGCTCTGACCGTTGACACTAGACGATAACAACTGAGGGAGCATGGTTCATACCTTAGGGATATATTACCATGCTCTGACCGTTGTTATGATACTACAACAACTGACGGAGCATGGTTCATATCTTAGGGATATATTACCATGCTCTGACCGTTGTCACTAGACGATAACAACTGACGGAGCATGGTTCATACCTTAAGGATGTATTACCATGCTCTGACCTTTGTCACTTGACGATAACAGCTTACGGAGCATCGTTCATTTCTTTGGGATATATTACAATGCTCTGACCGTTGTCACTAGACGATAACAACTGACTTAGCATGGTTCATATCTTAAGGATATATTACCATGCTCTGACAGTTGTCACTTGACGATAACAGCTAACGGAGCACCGTTCATTTCTTAGGGATATATTACAATGCTCTGACCGTTGTCACTAGACGATAACAACTGACTTAGCATGGTTAATATCTTAGGGATATATTACCATGCTTTGACAGTTGTCACTAGATAATAACAACTGATGGAGCATGGTTCATACCTTAGAAATATATTACCATGCTCTGACCGTTGTCACTAGATAATGACAAATGACGAAGCATGGTTCATACCTTAGGGATATATTACCATGCTCTGACCGTTGTCATGAGACGATAACAACTGACGGAGCATGGTTCATACTTTAGGGATATATTACCATGATCTGACCGTTGTCACTAGACGATAACAACTGACGGAGCATGGTTCATACCTTTGGGATATATTACCATGCTCTGACCGTTGTCATGAGACGATAACATTTGACGGAGCATGGTTCATACCTTGGGGATATATTACCATGCTCTGACCGTTGTCACTAGACGATAACAACTGACGGAGCATTGTTCATACCTTAGGGATATATTGCCATGCTCTGACCGTTGTCATGAGACGATAACAACTGACGGAACATGGTTCATAACTTTGGGATATATTACCATGATCTGACCGTTGTCACTAGACGATTACAACTGATGGATCATGGTTCATACCTTAGGGATATATTACCATGCTCTGATCGTTGTCATGAGACGATAACAACTGACGGAGCATGGTTCATACTTTAGGGATATATTACCATGATCTGACCGTTGTCACTAGACGATAACAACTGACGGAGCATGGTTCATACCTTTGGGATATATAACCATGCTCTGACCGTGGTCACTAGATGATAACAACTGACGGAGCATGGTTCATACCTTAGGGATATATAATCATGCTCTGACCGTTGTCACTAGATGATGACAACAGACGGAGCATGGTTCATACCTTAGGGATATATTATCATGCTCTGACCGTTGTCACTAGACGATAAAAACTGACGGAGCATGGTTAATATCGTAGGGATATATTACCTTTCTCTGACAGTTGTCATGAGACGATAACAACTGACGGAGCATGGTTCATACCTTAGGGATATATTACCATGCTCTGACCGTTGTCGTGAGACGATAACTAGTGACGGAGCATGGCTCATACCTTAGGGATATATTACCATGCTCTGACCGTTGACACTAGACGATAACAACTGAGGAAGCATGGTTCATATCTTAGGGATATATTACCATGCTCTGACCGTTGTTATGATACTACAACAACTGACGGAGCATGGTTCATAACTTAGGGATATATTACCATGCTCTGACCGTTGTCACTAGACGATAACAACTGACGGAGCATGGTTCATACCTTAAGGATGTATTACCATGCTCTGACCTTTGTCACTTGACGATAACAGCTTACGGAGCATCGTTCATTTCTTTGGGATATATTACAATGCTCTGACCGTTGTCACTAGACGATAACAACTGACTTAGCATGGTTCATATCTTAAGGATATATTACCATGCTCTGACAGTTGTCACTTGACGATAACAGCTTACGGAGCATCGTTCATTTCTTAGGGATATATTACAATGCTCTGACCGTTGTCACTAGACGATAACAACTGACTTAGCATGGTTAATATCTTAGGGATATATTACCATGCTTTGACAGTTGTCACTAGATAATAACAACTGACGGAGCGTGGTTCATACCTTAGAAATATATTACCATGCTCTGACCGTTGTCACTAGATAATGACAAATGACGAAGCATGGTTCATACCTTAGGGATATATTACCATGCTCTGACCGTTGTCATGAGACGATAACAACTGACGGAGCATGGTTCATACTTTAGGGATATATTACCTTTCTCTGACAGTTGTCACTAGACGATAACAACTGACTGAGCATGGTTCATACCTTTGGGATATATTACCATGCTCTGACCGTTGTCATGAGACGATAACATTTGACGGAGCTTGGTTCATACCTTGGGGATATATTACCATGCTCTGACCGTTGTCACTAGACGATAACAACTGACGGAGCATTGTTCATACCTTAGGGATATATTACCGTGCTCTGACCGTTGTCATGAGACGATAACAACTGACGGAGCATGGTTCATAACTTTGGTATATATTACCATGATCTGACCGTTGTCACTAGACGATTACAACTGACGGAGCATGGTTCATACCTTAGGGATATATTATCATGCTCTGACCGTTGTCACTAGACGGTAACAACTGACGGAGCATGGTTCATACCTTAGGGATATATTACCATGCTCTGACCGTTGTCACTAGACGATAACAATTAACGGTGCATGGTTCATACCTTAGGGATATATCACCATGCTCTTGCCGTTGTCATGAGACGATAACGACTGACGGAGCATGGTTCATACCTTAGGGATATATTACCATGCTCTGACCGTTGTCACTAGAGGATAACAACTGACGGAGCATGGTTCATACCTTAAGGCTATATTACCATGCTCTGACCGTTGTCACTAGATGATAACAACTGACAGAGCATGGTTCATACCTTAGGAGTATATATTACCATGCTCTGACCGCTGTCACTAGACGAAAACAAATGACGGAGTATGGTTCATACCTTAGGGATATATTACCATGCTCTGACCGTTGTCATGAGTCGATAACAGCTGACGGATCATGGTTCATACCTTAGGGATATATTACCATGCTCTGACCATTGTCATGAGACGATAACAGCTTACAGAGCATGGTTAATACGTTAGGGATATATTACCATGCTCTGACCGTTGTCACTAGATGATAACAACTGACAGAGCATGGTTCATACCTTAGGAGTATATATTACCATGCTCTGACCGCTGTCACTAGACGAAAACAAATGACGGAGTATGGTTCATACCTTAGGGATATATTACCATGCTCTGACCGTTGTCATGAGTCGATAACAGCTGACGGATCATGGTTCATACCTTAGGGATATATTACCATGCTCTGACCATTGTCATGAGACGATAACAGCTTACAGAGCATGGTTAATACGTTAGGGATATATTACCATGCTTTGACCGTTGTCACTAGATAATAACATCTGACGGAGCATGGTTCATACCTTAGGGATATATTACCTTGCTCTGACCGTTGTCACTAGATAATGACAAATGACGAAGCATGGTTCATACCTTAGGGATATATTACCATGCTCTGACCGTTGTCACTAGACGATAACAACTTACGGAGCATGGTTCATACCTTTGGGATAAAGACCATGCTCTGACCGTTGTCATGAGACGATAACAACTGACGGAGCATGGTTCATACCTTAGGGATATATTACCATGCTCTGACCGTTGTCACGAGACGATAACAACTGACGGAGCATGTTTCATACCTTAGGGATATATAACCATGCTCTGACCGTTGTCATGAGACGATAACAACTGACGGAGCATGGTTCATACCTTAGGGATATATTACCATGATCTGACCGTTGTCACTAGACGATAACAACTGACGGAGCATGGTTCATACCTTAGGGATATATTACCATGCTCTGACCGTTGTCATGAGACGATAACAACTGACGGAGCATGGTTCATACCTTAGGGATATATTATCATGCTCTGACCGTTGTCACTAGACGATAACAACTGACGGAGCATGTGTCATACCTTAGGGATATATTACCATGCTCTGACCGTTGTCACTAGACGATTACAACTAACGGAGCATGGTTCATACCTTAGGGATATATTACCATGCTCTTGCCGTTGTCATGAGACGATGACGACTGACGGAGCATGGTTCATACCTTAGGGATATATTACCATGCTCTGACCGTTGTCACTAGACGATAACAACTGACGGAGCATGGTTCAAACCTTAAGAATATATTACCATGCTCTGACCGTTGTCACTAGATGATAACAACTGACAGAGCATGGTTCATACCTTAGTGATATATTACCATGCTCTGACCGCTGTCACTAGACGATAACAAATGACAGAGTATGGTTCATACCTTAGGGATATATACCATGCTCTGACCGTTGTCATGAGACGATAACAGCTTACAGAGCATGGTTCATACCTAAGGGATATATTAACATGCTTTGACCGTTGTCACTAGATAATAACAACTGACGACGCATGGTTCATACCTTATGGATATATTACCATGCTCTGACCGTTGTCACTAGATAATGACAAATGACGAAGCATTGTTCATACCTTAGGGGTATATTACCATGCTCTGACCGTTGTCACTAGACGATAACAACTGACTGAGCATGGTTCATACCTTTGGGATATATTACCATGCTCTGACCTTTGTCATGAGACGATAACAACTGACGGAGCATGGTTCATACCTTAGGGATATATTACCATGCTCATACCGTTGTCACTAGACGATAACAACTGACGGAGCATTTTTCATACCTTAGGGATATATTGCCATGCTCTGACCGTTGTCATGAGACGATAACAACTGACGGAGCATGGTTCATACCTTAGTGATATATTACCATGATCTGACTGTTGTCACTAGACGATAACAACTGACGGAGCATGGTTCATACCTTAGGGATATATTACCATGCTCTGACTGTTGTCACTAGACGATAACAAACAACTGACGGAGCATGGTTCACACATTAGGGATATTTTACCATGCTCTGACCGTTGTCATGTCACGATGACAACTGTCGGAGCATGTTTCATAACTTAGAGATGAATAACAATGCTCTAACCGTTGTCATGAGGCGATGACACTCAACGGAGCATGTTTCATACCTTAGGGATGAATAACCATGCTCTGACCGTTGTCATGTCACGATGACAACTGTCGGAGCATGTTTCATACCTAAGGAATATAATACCATGCTCTGACCGTTGTCATGAGACGATAACAACTGACGGAGCATGGTTCATACCTTAGGGATATATTACCATGCTCTGACCGTTGTCACTAGACAATAACAACTGACGGAGCATGGTTCATATCTTAGGGATATATTAGCATGCTCTGACCGTTGTCATGAGACGATGAAAATTGACGGAGCATGATTCATACCTAAGGGTTATATTTCCATGCTCAGACCGTTGTCATTTAACGATGACAACTGACGGAGCATGATTCATACCTGAGGGATATATAACCATGCTCTGTCCATTGTCATGAGACGATGACAACTGACAGAGCATGTTTTATACATGAATGATATATCACCATGCTCTGACCGTTGTTTTGGGTTGATGACAACTGATCGAGCATGTTTCATTCTTGAGGGATATATCACCATGCTCTGACCATTGTCATGAGACGACGACAACTGACGGAGCATGATTCATACCTTAGGTATATATTACCAAGCTCTGACCGTTGTTATTATACGATGACAACTGACGGAGCATGTTTCATACAAGACTGAAATATTACAAGGCTCTGCCCGTTGTAATGAGACTATGACAACTGACAGATCATGATTTATACCTAAGGGATATATTACCATGCTCAGACCGTTGTCATAAACGATGACAACTGGCAGAGCATGGTTCATAATTTAGGGATGTATAATAATGCTCTTTCGGTTGTCATGAGACGATTACAACTGACGGAGCATGTTTCATAATTGAATGATATATTACAATGCTCTGACCGTTGTCACTAGACGATGGCAGCTGACGGAGCATGATTCATGACTAAGGGATATATTACCATGCTCTGACCGTTGTCATCAGACGATGACAACTAACGGAGCTTGTTTGTTACCTTAGGGATGTATAACCATGCCCTGCCCGTTGTCATGAGACGATGACAACTGATGCAGCATGTTTCATATATGAATGATATCTTACCATGCTCTGACCGTTGTCATGAGACGATGACAACTAACGGAGCAGGATTCTTACTTAAGGGATATATCACCATGCCCTGACCGATGTCATGAGCCGATGACAACTGACGGAGCATGATTAATACCTAAGGGATATATTATCATGCTCTGACCATTGTCATGAGACGATGACAACTGACGGAGCGTGTTTCATACATGAATAATATATAACCATTCTCTGACCGTTGTCATGAGACGATGACAACTGATGGAGCATGATTCATACCAAAGGTATATATTACCATGCTCTGACCGTTTTCTTGAGACGATGACATCTGATGGAGCATGTTCATACCTTAGGGATGAATAACAATGCTTTGTTCGTTGTCATGACACGATGACAACTGTCTGAGCATGTTTCATACATGGGTGATATATTACCATGCTCTGACCGTTGTCATGAGACGATGACAACTGACAGATCATGTTTCATACCTTAGTGATGAATTTACCATTTTTTGACCGTTATCATGAGATGATGGCAACTGACGGAGCATGACTAATACTTCATACTGATATTCATACTCTGGCCGATGTATTGAGACGATGACAACTGACGGAGTATGTTTCTACATGAATTATATATTGCCATGCTATGACCGTTTTCATGAGACGAATACAACTGACGGAGCATGTTTCATACCATAGGGATATAGATGTATGTTCTGACCATAGCCATGAGACGAAGACAATTGAGGGAGCATGTTTCATACCTTAGAAATGAATAACCATGCTCTGACCGTTGTCATAAGCATGAGCATGTTTCATACATGAGTGGTATATTTCCATGCTCTGACCGTTGTCATAAGCATGAGCATGTTTCATACATGAGCGGTATATTTCCATGCTCTGACCGTTGTCATAAGATGAAGAGACCTGACAGAGCATGTTACATACCTTAGAGAAAAATAACCATGCTCTGACCGTTGTCATGAGATGATGGCAACTGACAGAGCATGACCCATACTTGAGGGATGTAATCATACTCTTACCGTTGTCATGAGACGAAGACAACTTTTGGGGCATGATTCATATCTTTGGCATATATAACCATGCTTTGTCCGTTGTCATGAAGACAACTTGCGGGGCGTGTTTTTAAAGATATATGATATATAACCATGCTCTGACCGTTGTCATGAGACGATGACAACTGACAGAGCATGTTTCATACCTTAGAGATGAATAACCGTGCTCTGGCCGTTGTCATGAGATGATGGCAACTGACAAAGCATGACTCATTCTTGAGAGGGTATAATCATACTCTGACCGTTGTCATGAGGCAATGACAACTGACGGAGCATGTTTCCTACATGAATTATATATTGCCATGCTATGACCGTTTTCATGAGACGATACAACTGACGGAGCATGTTTCATACCATAGGGATATAGATCTATGCTCTGACCATTGTCATGAGACGAAGACAATTGAGGGAGCATGTTTCATACCTTAGAAATGAATAACCATGCTCTGACCGTTGTCATTAGACGATGACAACTGACAGAGCAGATTTCATACCTTTGGGGTGAACAACTATGCTCTGTACGTTGTCATGGGACGATGGCAACTGACAGAGCATGACTTTTACTTGAGGGGGTATCATCATACTTTGACCGTTGTCATGAGGCGATACAACTGACGGATCATTTTTCATAACAAAGGATGAGAGGATGACAACTGACGGAGCATGTCTCATACCTTAGGGATGAATAAACATGCCCTCTCCGCTGTCATGAGATGATCGCAACTGACAGCTTATGACTCATACTTTAGGGGGTATAATCATACTCTGACCGTTGTTATGAGACGATAACAACTGACGGAGCATGTTTCATACCTAAGAGATATAGATCCATGCTCCGACCGATATCATGAGACAAAAACAACTGACGGAGCATAATTCATACCTTTGGGATGTATAACCATGCTCTGTCTGTTGTCATGAGGCGAAGACAACTTGTGGGACATGTTTCATAGATATATGATATATTTCATGCACCATACTCTGACTGTTGTCATAAGACGATGACAACTGACGGAGCATGATTCATACCTTAGGGATAAATAACTATGCTCTGAACGTTGTGATGAGACATAGACAACTGACAGAGCAGGTTTCATAACTTTTGGATGTATAGCCATGCTCTGTCCGTTGTCATGAGACGATGACAACTGACGGAGCATGATTGATACCTTAGGGATCTATTACCATGCTCTGACCGTTGTCATAAGACGATGGCAACTGACGGAGCATGTTTCATACAGAGTGGTATATTTCCATGCTCTGACCGTTGTCATAAGATGATTAGACCTGACAGAGCATGTGACATACCTTAGAGAAAAATAACCATGCTCTGACCGTTGTCATGAGATGATGGCAACTGACAGAGCATGACTCATACTTGAGGAGGTGTAATCATACTCTTACCGTTGTCATGAGACGATGACAACTGACGGAGCATGTTTCATACCTTAGAGATGAATAACCGTGCTCTGGCCGTTGTCATGAGATGATGGCAACTGACAGAGCATGACTCATTCTTGAGAGGGTATAATCATACTCTGACTGCTGTCATGTGATGATGACAACTGACGGAGCATGTTTCATACATGAATGATATATTACCCTGCTCTGACTGTTGTCATGAGATGAAGACAACTGACAAAGACTTTTTCATACCAAATGGATATAGATTACATCAACCGAAAAAATAAGGTACCACAGGTGCATTCGCGAGAACATGTCCACTTTCACATGGAGGCACTATTGTGGCACTTGAGTGTATAAACCATCACTAGGTGGTACTACAGCGACAGTTGAATGCGTTTATATAACTAGGAGGCACAACAGTGGCATTGGAATATATTAAAAAGCAAAAGGAGGCACTATAATAGGATTTGAGTACATGTACCTATACTACGAGCACCTACAATTGCACTTTAGAACACGTACCATCACAAGGATACACTACTTTGTGGCACCTGAGTGTTTATATCATCACAAGGTGACACTTCAGTGACACTTCAATACATGCATCTTCACTAAGAGGCACTAAAGATACAATTGGACACATGTACCTTCACTAGGAGCACCACAGTGCCACCTCAGATCACGTAGGAGGCACTACAGTGACACTCGAGTATATATATCATCACTAGGTGGCAGTACAGTGACACTAGAGTATGTGCATCTTCTCAAGGAGGCACTACATTAACACTTAGGCATATGTTCTTCACTAGGAGGTGCTACATTGACACCTGAGAATATGTACCTTCACTTGGAGACATTTCAGTTACTCTTGAGTTTGTTTATCATCACTATGTGGCACTACAGTGACACGTGAGTATATGCAAGTTGCCAAGGAGGCACTACAGTGACACTTGGGCACATCTACATTTGCTAGAAGGTATTTCAGTGACACTTGAGTGTGTATAACATCACCAGATGGTACTTTTGTGACATGCACTATCATTATGAGGCACTACAGTAATCTTTGAGTAGATTTATCATTGCTAGGAGGCACTTCAGTGACACTTGAGTACATGTATCTTCACTACCTTCACTGTTATGCAGCAGGTTAACACTTGGGTGAACGTACTTTAACCACGAGCCACCACAATGACGTTTGGGTGCTTGTATCATCACTAGTAGGTACTACAGATACGCTTGAGTATATAACCTTCACTAGGAGGCACTATAGTGACACTTGATTACAATAACTATCGATATGAGGCATTACAGTGACACTTGAGAGAATGCACTTTCACTAGGATTTGCTACAGTAGCACTTGAGGGCACATATCTTCACTAGGTTGTGCTACAGTAACACTTGAGTGCGCATATCTTCACTAGGATGCACTACAGTGGCACGTGAGCGTATATACCAGCACTAGGAGGCACTAATATTAAAGTGTCACTGTAGTGTTAAGTTATGACTGTAAATGTACTAAATTGTCTTTGTAGTGCCTCCTTGTGATGATTAAAATAGTCATGTGTCAATGTAGTGCATCCTAGTGATAGTATATGTACATGAATATCACCGTAGAGCCCATAGTGAGATACATGTGCTCAAGTTTCACTGCAGTGTTTTTTATTGATGATGTATCTTCTCCAATGTCAATGTAGTGCATCCTACTGTTGATGCATGTTCTGAAACGTATATGTAGTGCCCTTAGTGAAGAAAGTTGCAATCAAGTATTACTGTAGCACCTCCTGATGACAATGCATACACTCAAGTGTCATTTTAGTGCCCACTATTGATTGTAAATATATCCAATTCTAACTGTAGTGCATCAAAAGGAAGGTTCATGCACTCAAGTGTCACTCTAGTGTATACTTGTGATTGTAAATGTACTCAAGTGTCATTGTAATGCCTCCTAGTGATGGTGAATGTACTCAGGGGGTCAATGTAGTCCCTCTTGGAGATGTTAATTGTACTCAAGTATCCCTGTAGTGCATCCTAGTGACAATATATGTACTCAAGTGTCACTGTAGTGTGTCCTAGTGATAAATACTATACTCAAATGTCACTCCTAGTGAAATTACATGCACTCAAGTGTATGTGTAATGCTTACTAGTGTTTATAAATGTACCCAAGGGTCACTGAAGTTCCTCCTATGTGAGGTATATGTTCTCAAGTGTCACTCTAGTGCCTCCTGGTGATGATGCAAATTCTCAATCGTCACTGTTGTGTACCCTTGTAAGGGTATGTGCACTCAAGGGATACCGTAGTGCCGCCTAAAGAAGGTACATGCACTCAAGTGCCACTGTAGTGCTGTCTAGTGATGGTAAATACACGTATGTGTGACTGTAGTGCCTCTTAATGATGATATATGTACCTAAGTGTCCTTGTAGTGCATCCTGGTGATGGTGCATATACTTAAGTGTAACTGTAGTACCTCCTAACGAAGTCAAATGAACTAAGGTGTCACTGTAGTGTCTCATAGTGTAAGAGGCACAACGATGACACTTGAGTACATTCATCATCACTAAGAGGCAAAGCAGTGACTCTCGAGTATATGTCTTATAATTAGAAGGCACTACAACTGTGACACTTGAGTACATGAACCTTCTTTAGGAGGCACTACAGTGACACATGGGGAGTATATAGTCCATCACTAGGATGCGTTAGAGTACCATACTCAAATGTCACTGCAGCACCTCCTAGTGAATATACAAGGTTTAAAGTGTGACTCTAATTGCGATTGTAAATGTACTGAAGTGTCAGTGTAGTTCCTCTAATGATAGTACATGTAGTCATGTGCCACTATAATGCCTCCTAGTGAGGATACATGTGTATAAGTGTCGATGTAGTGTGCCTCTTAGTAATGATGCACGTACTCAGGTGTCACCGTAGTGCCTCTTATTGATGATGCATGTACTAAAATATCACTGTAGTGCGTCTGAGCGGAGATAAGAGAACTCAAGTGTTGCTGTAGCACCTCCTGGTGAAAGTACATACACTTTTGTGTGATTTTAGTGCTTACTAGCGGGAGCGCAGTGGCTCAGTGGTAGAGTGCTTGACTCGAGACCGAGGGGCCGCGGTTCGAGCCTCACTGGTACTAGTGGTTGTAAATGTACCCAATCGTAACTCAAGTGTTACTGTAGCGTCTACTAGTAATTGTAAATGACTAAAGTGTCACTATAGTGCCTCCTATTGATGGTACATGTGCTCAAGTAGCATAATCGGGCCTCCTTGTGATGGTACATGTACTCATGGGTCATAATAAAGCCTTATTATGATGGTACAGGTACTCAATGGTAACTATCAAGCCTTCTAGTGATGGTACATTCACTCAAGGATCACTATAAAGTCTCCTAGTGATGGTATATGTACTAAATGGACACTATAAAGGCTCTTAGTGATGGTGCATGTCCTCAAGGGTCACTATACAGCCTCATTGTGCTAGTGCATGTATTCTAGAGCTACTATGAAGCCACCTCGTGATGATACATGTACTCAAGGGTGATAATAAAGCCTCCTAGCGTTGGTACATGTACTCAAGGGTCACTAAAAAGCCACCCAGTGATGGTATGGGTACTCAAGAGTCACTATAAAGCCTCCTAGTCATGGTACATATACTCAAGCGACACTTTTTAATCTACTAGTATGGTGCATGTACTCAAGTGTCATAATAGTGACTCTTCGTGATGCTACATGTACCCAAAATCGCAATAAAGCCTCCTTGTGATGGTAAGGTACTCACCGGTCATTATAAAGCCTCCATGTGATGGTACATGTACCAAAGCGTCACAATAAAGCCTCCTAGTGATGGCATGGGTACTCAATAGTCTACTATAAAGCCTCCTAGTCATGGTTATATTCTTGAGTGACACTATTAAGCCTTCTTGTGATGGTACATGTACTCAAAATACACTATTAAGCCTCCTAGTGATGGCACATATACCCAAGGGTCACTAAAAGACTCCTAGTGATGACATATGCAGTCAAGAATCATTATAAAGCCTTCTTGTGATAGTACATGTACTCAAGAGTTATTATGAAGCATTCTAGCGATGGTACAAGTACTCAAGGGTCAATATAAAGCCTCCTTGTAATACTACATGTACTCAAGGGTCACTATAAAGCCGCCTAGTGATGTAGCATAGTCACAAGAGTCTCTATAAAGCCACCTTGTTAAGGTATATGTCATCTAGGGTCACTATAAAGCGTCCTACGGATGTAACATGTACTCAATGGGTCACTATAAAGCCTCCTAGTGATGGTACATGTACTCAAGGGTCACTATAAAGCCTCCTAGTGATGGTTCATGTATTCAAGAGTCACTATAAAGCCACCTTGTGATTTAACACGTACTCAAGAGTCACAATAAAGCCTCCTAGTGCTGGTACATGTAAAAAAACTATAAAGCCTTCTTGTGTTGGTACATGTACTCAAGAGACACTATAAAGCCTCCTAGTGATGGTACCGATAATCAAGGGTCACTATTAAGCATCCTAGTGATGGTACATGTACTGAAGAGACACTATAAAGACTCCTAGTGATGATACATGTTCTGAAGAGACACTATAAAGACTCCTAGTGATGATACTTGTGTTTAAGAATCGCTATATAGTCTCTTAATTATGGTACATGTACTCAAGGGTCATTATAAAGCCTCCTATGGATAGTACATGTACTGAAGTGTCACTATAAAGCCACCTGTTGATGGTACATGTACTCAAGAGACACTATAAAGCCTCCTAGTGATGGTACCGATAATCAAGGGTCACTATAAAGCCTCCTAGTGATAGTACATGAACTCAAGAGCCACTTTAAAGCCTTCTAGTGATGAAACATGTACTCAAGAATCGCTATGTAGTCTTTTACTTATGGTACATGTACTCAAGGGTCATTATAAAGCCTCCTATTGATAGTACATGTACTGAAGTGTCACTGTAAAGCCACCTAGTGATGGTACATGTACTCAAGATACACTATAAAGCCCCTATTGATGGTACGCATACTCAAGGTTCAGTATAAAGCCTCCTAGTGATGGTACATGTACTCAAGAGTCACTATAAAGCCTTCTAGTGATGATACATGTACTCAATGGTCACTAGAAAGCCCCTTGTGATGGTACATATACTCATTGGTCCCTATAAAGAATCTTTGTGATGGTACATTTACTCAAGAGTGACTATAAATCATCATAGTGATGGTACATGTGCTCAACGGTCACGATTAAGCATCCTAGTCGTTGTAGATGTACTCAGAGATCACTACAAAGCCACCTAGTGAAGGCATAGGTACTCAAGGGTCACAATCAAGCATCCTAATGATGATACAAACACTCAAGTGCCATTATAGATCCTCCTTGTGATGGTACATGTACTCAAGAGTCACTATGAAATCTCCAAGTGATAGTACATGTGCTCAGGGGTAATTTGAAGACTCATTGTGGCGATGCATGTATTCAAGTGTCACTATAAGGCCTCCTATTGATGGTACATGCACTCAAGGTCACTATTAAGTTATCATTCATGACAACGGACAGAGCATGGTAATTTATCTCTAAGGTATGAAACAGGCTCCGTCAGTTGTCATTGTCTCATGACAACGGTCAGAGCATGGTAATATACCATTCATTTAACAAACTAGTTCTGTCAGTTGTCATCGTCTCATGAAAACGGTCAGATCACGGCAATATATCATTCATCTATGAAGCAATCTGCGTCAGTTGTAATCGCCTCATGACAACATACAGAGCATTGTTATGCTCTAAGTTATTAAACATGCTCCGCCAGTTGTCATTGCCTTATGACAACGGTCAGAGCATGGTAATATATCATTCATCTTTGAAACATGTTCTGTCAGTTGTCATCGTCTCATGACAACGGACATAGCATGGATATACATACCTAAGGTATGAAACATGCTCCGTCAGTTGTCATCATCTCATGACAACAGTCAGAGCATGGTAATATATCTCTAAGGTATCAATCATGCTCCGTCAGTTGTCATCGGCTCATTAAAACGGTCAGAGCATGGTGATATATATCCCTCAAGTAAGAAACATGCTCCGTCAGTTACCATCGTCTTATGACAACGGTCAGAGCATGGTATTGTATCATTCATGTATGAAATAGTTCTGTCAGTTGCCATCGTCTCATGCTAATGGCCAGAGCATGGTAATATATTCCTAAGGTATGATTCATGCTCCGTCAGTTGCCATCGTCTCATGACAACGGTTAGTTTATGGTAATATATCATTCATGTTTGAAACATGTTTTTGTCAATTATCGTCGTCTCATTACAACAGACAGAGCATGGTTATTAATCACTTAGATATGCAATATGCTCTGTCAGTTGTCATCGTCCCATGACACCGCTCAGAGCATGGTGATACGCCCTCAAGTATGAAACATGCTTTGCCAGTTGGCATGGTCTGATAACAACGGTCAGGGGATGGCAATGTATTTCTCAGTCATGAAACATGCTCCGTCAGTTGTCATCGTTTCATAGCAACGGTTGGAAATTGATAATGTGTCCTCAGGTATGAAGCATGCTCCAATAGATTTCATCGTCTCATGATAAAGGACAGAGCATGGTTATTCATCCAAAATATATGCAATATGCTCTGTCAGTTGTCATCGCCCAATGACATCGGTCAGAGCAAGGTGATACCCCCTCAAGTATCAGATATGCCCCATCATCGTCAGAGCTTGGTTATACATCCCTAAGGTATGAAATTTTCTGTCGGTTTTCATCGTCTAATGACAACGGTCAGAGTATGATGATACCCTATCAAGTATGAGTCATTCTATGTCAGTTGCCATCATCTCATGACAACGGCAGAAATTTGAGATATTCACTCAGGTATATAACATGCTCCGTCAGTTGCCACCGTCTCATGACAGTGGTCAGAGAATGGAAATGTATTTAAAGCATGAAACAGGCTCCCTTAGTTGTCATCGTCTAATGACAACAGTCAGAGCATGGTTATTCATCCCTGAGGTATGAATCATGCTCTGTCAGTTACCATCGTCTCATGACAACGGACAGAGCATGGTTATTCACTCCTAAGATATGCAACATGCTCTGTCAGTTGTCATCGTCATAGACAACGGTCAGAGCATGGTAATATATCCCTCATGTATGAAACAGCTCCGTTAGTTGTCATGGTCTAATAACAACGGTCTGAGCATGGCTATTCATACCTAAGGTTATGAATCATGCTCCGTCTGTCGTCATCGTCTCATAACAAGGGTCAAAGCATGATGATGTATTCATCAGGTATGAAACATGCTCCGTCAGTTGTCATCGCCTAATGACAACGGACCGAGCATGGTTATACCTCCCTAAGGTATGAATTCTGCTCTGTCAGTTGTCATCGTCTCATAACAACGGTAAGAGCATGATTAATCATCCCTTCGGTATGAAACATGCTCCGTCAGTTGTCATCGTCTCATGACAACGGTCAGAGCATGGTGAAATATACCTCAAGTATGAAACATGCTCCGTCAGCTGTCATCGTCTTATGACAACGGTCAGAGGATGTTGATATATCCCTCAAGTATGAAGAATGCTCCGTCAGTTGTCATCATCTTATGACAACGGTCAGAGCATGGTAGTATCTCCCTCATGTATGAAACATGCTCCGTCAGTTTTCATCGTTTCATGACAACGGACAGAGCATGGTTATTCATCCCTAAGATATGCAACATGCTTTGTCAGTTGTCATCGTCCAATGACAACGGTCAGAGCAGGGTGATACCCCCCTCAAGTATGAAACATGCTCGGTCAGCTGTCATAGTCTCATGACAACAATCAGAACATGGTAGTGTATTCGTCAGGTATGATACATGCTCCGTCAGTTGTCATTGTCTCATGCCAATGGTCGGAGCATGGTTATTCATCCCTTAGGTATGAAAAATGCTCCGTCAGTTGTCATCGTCTAATGACAACGGTCAGAACATGGTTATATATCCCTGAAGTATGAAACATGGTCTGTCAGTAGTCCTCGTCTCATGACAACGGTCAGAGCATGGTGAAATATCCCTCAAGTATAGTATGAAACATGCTCCGTCAGTTGTCATCGTCTCATGACAACAGTCAGAGCATGGTTATATATCATTCATGAATGAAACATGCTCTGTCCTTTGTCTTTGCCTTAAAACAACGGACAGAGCATGGTTATACATCCCAAAGGATTTAAACATGCTCGGCCAGTTGTCATCGTCTCATGACAGTGGTCATAGAATGGTAATATACCTCTATAGTATCAATCATGCTCCGTCAGTTGTCATCATCTCAAGACAACGGTCAGAGCATGGTAATATATCCCTCATATATAAAAATGCTCCGTCAGTTGTCATAGTCACATGACAACGGTCAGAGCATAGTAATATATGTCACTCATGTGCGAAACATCCTCCGTCAGTTGTCATCAACTCATGACAACGGTCAAAGCATGGCAATATATCCCTCATGTATAAAACATGCTCCGTCAGTTGTCATCGTCTCCTGACAACAGTCAGAGCATTGTAATATATCCCTAAAGTATGAAGCATACATGGTAATATATCCCTCGTGTATAAAACATGCTCTGTCACTTGTCATCGTCTCACGACAACGGTCAGAGCATGGTGATATATACATAAAGCCTGAAACATGCTCCGTCAGTTGTCATCGTCTCATGACAACGGTCAGAGCATGGTAATATATCCCTAAGGTATGAACCATGCTCTGTAAGCTGTTATCGTCTCATGACAACGGTCAGAGCATCGTAATATATCCCTTAGGTATGAACCATGATCCGTCAGCTGTTATCGTCTAGTGACAACGGTCAGAGCATGGTAATATATCCCTAAGGTATAACCATACTCCGTCAGTTGTTATCGTCTAGTGACAGCGGTCAGAGCATGGTTATATATCCCTAAGGTATGAACCATGCTCTGTCAGTTGTTATCATCTAGTGACAACGGTCAGAGCATGGTAATATATCCTTAAGGTATGAACCATGCTCCGTCAGTTGTTATCGTCTAGTGACAACGGTCAGAGCATGGTAATATATCCTTAAGGTATGAACCATGCTCCGTCAGTCGTTATCGTCTCATGACAACGGCCAGAGCATGGTAATATATCCCTAAGGTATGAACCATGCTCCGTCAGTTGTTATCGTCTAGTGACAACGGTCAGATCATGGTAGTATATCCCTAAGGTATAAACCAGGCTCCGTCAGTTGTTATCGTCTCATGACAACGGTCAGAGCGTGGTTATATATCCCTAAGGTATGAACCATGCTCCGTCAGTTGTTATCGTCTAGTGACAACGGTCAGAGCATGGTAATATATCCCTAAGGTATGAACCATGCTCCGTCAGTAGTTATCGTCTCATGACAACGGTCAGAGCATGGTTATATATCCAAAAGGTATGAACCATGCTCCGTCAGTTGTTATCGTCTAGTGACAACGGTCAGAGCATGGTAATATATCCCTAAGGTATGAACCATGCTTCGTCATTTGTCATTATCTAGTGACAACGGTCAGAGCATGGTAATATATCCCTAAGGTATGAACCATGCTCCGTCAGTTGTTATTATCTAGTGACAACGGTCAAAGCATGGTAATATATCCCAAAGATATGAACCATGCTCTGTTAGTTGTTATCGTCTAGTGACAACGGTCAGAGCATGGTAATATATCCCTAAGGTATGAACCATGCTAAGTCAGTTGTTATCGTCTAGTGACAAAGGTAGGAGCATTGTAATATATCCCTAAGGTATGAGCCATGCTCAGTCAGTTGTTATCGTCTCATGACAATGGTCAGAGTATGGTAATATATCCCTAAGGTATGAACCATGCTCCGTCAGTTGTTATTGTCTCATGACAACGGTCAGAGCATGATAATATATCCCTAAGGTATGAACCATGCTCCGTCAGTTGTTTTCGTCTAGTGACAACGGTTAGAGCATGGTAATATATCCCTAAGGTATGAACCATGCTCCGTCAGTTGTTATCGTCTAGTGACAACGGTCAGAGCATGGTATATATCCTTAAGGTATGAACCATGCTCCGTCAGTTGTTATCCTCTCATGACAACGGTCAGAGCATGGTAATATATCCCAAAGGTATGAACCATGCTCCGTCAGTTGTTATCGTCTAGTGACAACGGTCATTGCATGGTAATATATCCCTAAGGTATGAACCATGCTTCGTCATTTGTCATTATCTAGTGACAACGGTCAGAGCATGGTAGTATATCCCTAAGGTATGAACCATGCTCCGTCAGTTGTTATCATCTAGTGACAACGGTCAGAGCATGGTTATATATGCGTAAGATATGAACCATGCTAAGTCAGTTGTTATCGTCTAGTGACAACGGTCAGAGCATTGTAATATATCCCTAAGAAATGAACGATGCTCCGTAAGCTGTTATCGTCAAGTGACACGGTCAGAGCATGGTAATATATCCCTAAGGTATGAACCATGCTAAGTCAGTTGTTATCGTCTAGTGACAACGGTCAGAGCATGGTAATATATCCCTAAGGTATGAACCATGCTAAGTCAGTTGTTATCGTTTAGTGACAACGGTCAGAGCATTGTAATATATCCCTAAGAAATGAACGATGCTCCGTAAGCTGTTATCGTCAAGTGACACGGTCAGAGCATGGTAATATATCTTTAAGATATGAACCATGCTAAGTCAGTTGTTATCGTCAAGTGACAACGGTCAGAGCAATGTAATATATCCCTAAGAAATGAACGATGCTCCGTAAGCAGTTATCGTCAAGTGACAAAGGTCAGAGCACGGTAATATATCCCTAAGGTATGAACCATGCTCCGTCAGTTGTTATCGTCTAGTGACAACGGTCAGAGCATGGTAATGTATCCCTAAGGTATGAACCATGCTCCTTCAGTTGTTATCGTCTCATGACAACGGTCAGAGCATGGTGATATATCCCTAAGGTATGAACCATGCTCAGTCAGTTGTTATCGTCTAGTGACAACGGTCAGAGCATGGTAATATATCCCTAAGGTATGAACCATGCTTCGTCATTTGTCATTATCTAGTGACAACGGTCAGAGCATGGTAATATATCCCTAAGGTATGAACATGCTCCTTCAGTTGTTATCGTCTAGTGACAACGGTCAGAGCATGGTAATATATCCCTAAGGTATGAACCATGCTCCTTCAGTTGTTATCATCTAGTGACAACGGTCAGAGCATTGTAATATATCCCTAAGGTATGAACCATGCTCCGTCAGTTGTTATCGTCTCATGACAACGGTCAGAGCATGGTAATATATCCCTAAAATATGAACCATGCTCCGTCAGTTGTTATCGTCTCATAACAACGGTCAGAGCATGGTAATATATCCGTAAGGTATGAACCATGCTCCGTCAGTTGTTATCATCTAGTGACAACGGTAGGAGCATGGATATATCCCTAAGGTATGAACCATGCTCCGTCAGTTGTTATCATCTAGTGACAACGGTCAGAGCATGGTTATATATCCCTAAGGTATGAACCATGCTCCGTCAGTTGTTATCGTCTAGTGAAAACGGCCAGAGCACGGTAATATATCCCTAAGGTATGAACCATGCTCCGTCAGTTGTTATCATCTAGTGTCAACGGTCAGATTACGATTATTCATCCTTGAGGTATGAACCATGCTCAGTCAGTTGTTATCATCTACTGACAACGGTCAGAGCATGGTTATATATCCCTAAGGAAAGAACCATGGTCCGTCAGTTGTTTTCGTCTCATGACAACGGTCAGAGCATGGTTATATATTCCTAAGGTATGAACCATGCTCCGTCAGTTGTCATCATCTAGTGACAACGGTCAGAGCATGGTTATATATCCCTAAGGTATGAACCATGCTCCGTCAGTTGTTATAATCTATTGTCAACGGTCAAAGTACGATTATTCATCCTTAAGGTATGAACCATGCTCCGTCAGTTGTTATCATCTAGTGACAACGGTCAGAGCATGGTTATATATCCCTAAGGAAAGAACCATGGTCCGTCAGTTGTTTTCGTCTCATGACAACGGTCAGAGCATGGTTATATATCCCTAAGGTATGAACCATGCTCGGTCAGTTGTCATCATCTAGTAAAAAAGGTCAGAGCATGGTAATATATCCCTAAGGTATGAACCATGCTACGTCAGTTGTAATCATCTAGTGTTAACGTTCAGAGCATGGTAATATATCCCTAAGGTATAAACCATGCTCGGTCAGTTGTTATCGTCTAGTGACAATGGTCAGAGCATGGTAATATATCCCTAAGGTATGAACCATGCTCCGTCAGTTGTTATCGACTCATGACAACGGTCAGATCATGGTAATCTATACCTAAGGTATGACCCATACTCCGTCAGTTGTTATCGTCTAGTGACAACGGGAAGAGCATGGTTATATATCCTAATGTATGAACCATGCTCCATCAGACGTAATCGTCTAGTGACAACGGTCAGAGCATGGTAATATATCCATAAGGTATGAACCATGCTCCGTCAGTTGTTATCATCTAGTGACAACGGTCATAGCATGGTTATTCATCTCTAAGGTATGAAACATGCTCTGACAGTTGTCATCGTCTCATGACAATGGTCAGAGCATGGTTATTCATCCCGAAGGTATGAAACATGCTCTGACAGTTGACATCGTCTCATGACAACGGTCAGAGCATGGTTATTCATCTCTAAGGTATGAAACATGCTCCGACAATTGTCATCGTGACATGACAACGGTCATAGCATGGTTATTCATCCCTAAGGTATGGAACATGCTCCGTTAGTTGTCATCGCCTCATGACAACGGTCAGAGCATGGTTATTCATCTCGAAGATATGAAACTTGCTCCGACAGTTGTCATCGTGACATGACAACGGTCAGAGCATGGGTTTTCATTCCTAAGGTATGAAACATGTTCCGTTAGTTGTCATAGCCTCATGACAACGGTCGGAGCATGGTTATTCATCTCTAAGGTATGAAACATGCTCCGACAGTTGTCATCGTCTCATGACAACGGTCAGAGCATGGTTATTCATCCTGAAGGTATGAAACATGCTCCGACGTTGTCATCGTGACATGAAAACGGTCAGAGCATGGCTTTTTGATTCCTAAGGTATGAAACATGCTCCATTAGTTTTCATCGCCTCATGACAACGGTCAGAGCATGGTTATTCATCTCTAAGGTATGAAACATGCTCTAACAGTTAAAATCGTCTTATGACAACGGTCAGAGTATGGTTATTCATCTCTAAGGTAAGAAACATGCTCCGACAGTTGTCATCGTGACATGACAACAGTCAGAGCATGGTTATTCATCTCTAAGGTATGAAACATGCATCGACAGTTGACATCGTCTCATGACAACGGTCAGAGCATGGTTATTCATCTCTAAGGTATTAAACAGGCTCCGTCAGTTGTCATCGTGACATGACAACGGTCAGAGCATGGTAATTCGACTCTAAGGTATGAAACATGCTCCGACAGTTGTCATCGTGACATGAAAACGGTCAGAGCATGGTTATTCATCTCTAAGGTATGAAACATGCTCCGCCAGTTGTCATCGTCTCATGACAACGGTCAGAGCATGGTTATTCACCTCTTAGGTATGAAACATGCTCCGACAGTTGTCATCGTGACATGACAACGGTCAGAGCATGGTTATTCATCTCTAAGGTATGAAACATGCTCCGTCAATTGTCATCGCCTCATGACAACGGTCAGAGCATGGTTATTCATCTCGAAGGTATGAAACATGCTCCGTCAGTTGTCATCGTCTCATGACAACGGTCAGAGCATGGTTATTAATCCCTGAGATATGAAACATGCTCCTACAGTTGTCATCGTGACATGACAACGGTCAGAGCATGGTTATTCATCTCTAAGGTATGAAACATGCTCCGACAGTTGTCATCGTGACATGACAACGGTCAGTGCATGGTTATTCATCTCTAAGGTATGAAACATGCCTCGTCAGGTGTCATCTCTCATGACAACGGTCAGAGCATGGTTATTTATCCCTAAGGTATGAAACATGCTCGGTCAGTTGTCATCGTGACATGACAACGGTCAGAGCATGGTTATTCATCTCTAAGGTATGAAACATGCTCCGACAGTTGTCATCGTGACATGACAACGGTCAGAGCATGGTTATTCATCTCTACGGTATCAAACATGCTCCGTCAGTTGTCATCGTCTCATGACAACGGTCAGAGCATGGTTATTCATCTCTAAGGTACGAAACATGCTCCGACAGTTGTCATCGTGACATGACAACGGTCAGAGCATGGTTATTCATCTCTAAAGTATGAAACTTGCTCCGTCAGTTGTTATCTCCTCATGACAACGGCCAGAGCATAGTTATTCATCCTTAAGGTATGTAACCTGCTCTGTCAGTTGTCATCGGCTCATGACAACGGTCAGAGCATGGTTATTAATCCCTAAGGTATGAAACATGCTCCGTCAGTTGTTATCTTCTAGTAACAACGGTCAGAGCATGGTAATATATCCCTAAGGTATGAACCATGCTCCATCACTTGTTATCGTCTAGTAACAATGGTCAGAGCATGGTAATATATCCCTTAGGTATGAACCATGCTCCGTCAGTTGTAATCGTCTCATGACAACGGTCAGAGCATGGTAATCTATACCTAAGGTATGACCCATACTCTGTCAGTTGTTATCGTCTAATGACAACGGTCTGAGCATGGTAACATATCCTAATGTATGAACCATGCTCCATCAGACGTTATCGTCTAGTGACAACGGTCAGAGCATGGTAATATATCCTAATGTATGAACCATGCTCCATCAGACGTAATCGTCTAAGGACAACGGTCAGAGCATGGTAATATATCCATAAGGTATGAACCATGCTCCGTCAGTTGCTATCATCTCATGACAGCGGTCAGAGCATGGTAATACATCCCTAAGATATGAACCATGCTCTGACAGTTGTCATCGTCTCATGACAATGGTCAGAGCATGGTTATTCATCCCGAAGGTATGAAACATGCTCTGACAGTTGACATCGTCTCATGACAACGGTCAGAGCATGGTTATTCATCTCTAAGGTATGAAACATGCTCCGACAATTGTCATCGTGACATGACAACGGTCATAGCATGGTTATTCATCCCTAAGGTATGAAACATGCTCCGTTAGTTGTCATCGCCTCATGACAACGGTCAGAGCATGGTTATTCATCTCGAAGATATGAAACTTGCTCCGACAGTTGTCATCGTGACATGACAACGGTCAGAGCATGGGTTTTCATTCCTAAGGTATGAAACATGTTCCGTTAGTTGTCATAGCCTCATGACAACGGTCGGAGCATTTTTTTTTCATCTCTAAGGTATGAAACATGCTCCGACAGTTGTCATCGTCTCATGACAACGGTCAGAGCATGGTTATTCATCCTGAAGGTATGAAACATGCTCCGACGTTGTCCTCGTGACATGAAAACGGTCAGAGCATGGCTTTTCATTCCTAAGGTATGAAACATGCTCCATTAGTTTTCATCGCCTCATGACAACGGTCAGAGCATGGTTATTCATCTCTAAGGTATGAAACATGCTCTAACAGTTAAAATCGTCTTATGACAACG
Source organism: Loripinus fragilis (assembly GCA_964019695.1). Classification (NCBI taxonomy): domain Eukaryota; kingdom Metazoa; phylum Mollusca; class Bivalvia; order Lucinida; family Lucinidae; genus Loripinus; species Loripinus fragilis. The sequence goes on from OZ026519.1 coordinate 30,499,571, forward strand.
GTCAGAGCATGGTTATTCATCTCTAAGGTATGAAACATGCTCCGACAGTTGTCATCGTGACATGACAACAGTCAGTGCATGGTTATTCATCTCTAAGGTATGAAACATGCATCGACAGTTGACATCGTCTCATGACAACGGTCAGAGCATGGTTATTCATCTCTAAGGTATTAAACAGGCTCCGTCAGTTGTCATCGTGACATGACAACGGTCAGAGCATGGTTATTCATCTCTAAGGTATGAAACATGCTCCGACAGTTGTCATCGTGACATGAAAACGGTCAGAGCATGGTTATTCATCTCTAAGGTATGAAACATGCTCCGCCAGTTGTCATCGTCTCATGACAACGGTCAGAACATGGTTATTCACCTCTTAGGTATGAAACATGCTCCGACAGTTGTCATCGTGACATGACAACGGTCAGAGCATGGTTATTCATCTCTAAGGTATGAAACATGCTCCGTCAATTGTCATCGCCTCATGACAACGGTCAGAGCATGGTTATTCATCTCGAAGGTATGAAACATGCTCCGTCAGTTGTCATCGTCTCATGACAACGGTCAGAGCATGGTTATTAATCCCTAAGATATAAAACATGCTCCTACAGTTGTCATCGTGACATGACAACGGTCAGTGCATGGTTATTCATCTCTAAGGTATGAAACATGCTCCGACAGTTGTCATCGTGACATGACAACGGTCAGTGCATGGTTATTTATCTCTAAGGTTTGAAACATGCCTCGTCAGGTGTCATCTCTCATGACAACGGTCAGAGCATGGTTATTTATCCCTAAGGTATGAAACATGCTCGGTCTGTTGTCATCGTGACATGACAACGGTCAGAGCATGGTTATTCATCTCTAAGGTATGAAACATGCTCCGACAGTTGTCATCGTGACATGACAACGGTCAGAGCATGGTTATTCATCTCTACGGTATCAAACATGCTCCGTCAGTTGTCATCGTCTCATGACAACGGTCAGAGCATGGTTATTCATCTCTAAGGTACGAAACATGCTCCGACAGTTGTCATCGTGACATGACAACGGTCAGAGCATGGTTATTCATCTCTAAAGTATGAAACTTGCTCCGTCAGTTGTTATCTCCTCATGACAACGGCCAGAGCATAGTTATTCATTCTTAAGGTATGTAACCTGCTCCGTCAGTTGTCATCGGCTCATGACAACGGTCAGAGCATGGTTATTAATCCCTAAGGTATGAAACATGCTCCGTCAGTTGTTATCGTCTAGTAACAACGGTCAGAGCATGGTAATATATCCCTAAGGTATGAACCATGCTCCATCACTTGTTATCGTCTAGTAACAATGGTCAGAGCATGGTAATATATCCCTTAGGTATGAACCATGCTCCGTCAGTTGTAATCGTCTCATGACAACGGTCAGAGCATGGTAATCTATACCTAAGGTATGACCCATACTCCGTCAGTTGTTATCGTCTATTGACAACGGTCAGAGCATGGTAACATATCCTAATGTATGAACCATGCTCCATCAGACGTTATCGTCTAGTGACAACGGTCAGAGCATGGTAATATATCCCTAAGGTATGAACCATGCTCCGTCAGTTGCTATCATCTCATGACAGCGGTCAGAGCATGGTAATATATCCCTAAGATATGAACCATGCTCCGTCAGTTGTTATCATCTAGTGACAACGGTCAGAGCATGGTTATTCATCTCTAAGGTATGAAACATGCTCTGACAGTTGTCATCGTCTCATGACAATGGTCAGAGCATGGTTATTCATCCCGAAGGTATGAAACATGCTCTGACAGTTGACATCGTCTCATGACAACGGTCAGAGCATGGTTATTCATCTCTAAGGTATGAAACATGCTCCGACAGTTGTCATCGTGACATGACAACGGTCATAGCATGGTTATTCATCCCTAAGGTATGAAACATGCTCCGTTAGTTGTCATCGCTTCATGACAACGGTCAGAGCATGGTTATTCATCTCTAAGATATGAAACATGCTCCGACAGTTGTCATCGTGCTATGACAACGGTCAGAGCATGGGTTTTCATTCCTAAGGTATGAAACATGTTCCGTTAGTTGTCATAGCCTCATGACAACGGTCAGAGCATGGTTATTCATCTCTAAGGTGTGAAACATGCTCCGACAGTTGTCATCGTCTCATGACAACGGTCAGAGCATGGTTATTCATCCTGAAGGTATGAAACATGCTCCGACGTTGTCATCGTGACATGAAAACGGTCAGAGCATGGCTTTTCATTCCTAAGGTATGAAACATGCTCCATTAGTTTTCATCGCCTCATGACAACGGTCAGAGCATGGTTATTCATCTTTAAGGTATATACCATGCTCTAACAGTTAAAATCGTCTTATGACAACGGTCAGAGCATGCTTATTCATCTCTAAGGTATGAAACATGCTCCGACAGATGTCATCGTGACATGACAACAGTCAAGGCATGGTTATTCATCTCTAAGGTATGAAACATGCATCGACAGTTTACATCGTCTCATGACAACGGTCAGAGCATGGTTACTCATCTCTAAGGTATTAAACAGGCTCCCTCAGTTGTCATCGTGACATGACAACGGTCAGAGCATGGTTATTCATCTCTAAGGTATGAAACATGCTCCGACAGTTGTCATCGTGACATGAAAACGGTCAGAGCATGGTTATTCATCTCTAAGGTATGAAACATGCTCCGTCAGTTGTCATCGTCTCATGACAACGGTCAGAGCATGGTTATTTACCTCTTAGGTATGAAACATGCTCCGACAGTTGTCATCGTGACATGACAACGGTCAGAGCATGGTTATTCATCTCTAAGGTATGAAACATGCTCCGTCAATTGTCATCGCCTCATGACAACGGTCAGAGCATGGTTATTCATCTCTAAGGTATGAAACATGCTCCGTCAGTTGTGATCGTCTCATGACAACGGTCAGAGCATGGTTATTAATCCCTAAGATATGAAACATGCTCCGACAGTTGTCATCTTGACATGACAACGGTCAGAGCATGGTTATTCATCCCTAAGGTATGCAACATGCTCCGACAGTTGTCATCGTGACATGACAACGGTCAGAGCATGGTTATTAATCTCTACGGTATGAAACATGCCTCGTCAGTTGTCATAGTCTCATGACAACGGTCAGAGCATGGTTATTCATCCCTAAGGTATGAAACATGCTCGGTCAGCTGTCATCGCCTCATGAAAACCGTCAGAGCATGGTTATTCATCCCTTAGGTATGAAACATGCTCCGTCAGTTGTTATCGCCTCATGACAACGGCCAGAGCATAGTTATTCATCCTTAAGGTATGTAACCTGCTCCGTCAGTTGTCATCGGCTCATGACAACGGTCAGAGCATGGTTATTAATCCCTAAGGTATGAAACATGCTCCGTCAGTTGTTATCATCTAGTGACAACGGTCAGAGCATGGTAATATATCCCTTAGGTATGAACCATGCTCCGTCAGTTGTTATCGTCTCATGACAACGGTCAGAGCATGGTAATCTATACCTAAGGTATGACCCATACTCCATCAGTTGTTATCGTCTATTGACAACGGTCAGAGCATGGCAACATATCCTAATGTATGAACCATGCTCCATCAGACGTTATCGTCTAGTGACAACGGTCAGAGCATGGTAATATATCCCTTAGGTATGAACCATGCTCCGTCAGTTGCTATCATCTCATGACAGCGGTCAGAGCATGGTAATATATCCCTAAGATATGAACCATGCTCCGTCAGTTGTTATCATCTAGTGACAACGGTCAGAGCATGGTTATTCATATCTAAGGTATGAAACATGCTCTGACAGTTGTCATCATCTCATGACAATGGTCAGAGCATGGTTATTCATCCCGAAGGTATGAAACATGCTCTGACAGTTGACATCGTCTCATGACAACGGTCAGAGCATGGTTATTCATCTCTAAGGTATGAAACATGCTCTGACAGTTGTCATCGTGACATGACAACGGTCATAGCATGGTTATTCATCCCTAAGGTATGAAACATGCTCCGTTAGTTGTCATCGCCTCATGACAACGGTCAGAGCATGGTTATTCATCTCTAAGATATGAAACATGCTCCGACAGTTGTCATCGTGCTATGACAACGGTCAGAGCATGGGTTTTAATTCCTAAGGTATAAAACATGTTCCGTTAGTTGTCATAGCCTCATGACAACGGTCAGAGCATGGTTATTCATCTCTAAGGTGTGAAACATGCTCCGACAGTTGTCATCGTCTCATGACAACGGTCAGAGCATGGTTATTCATCCTGAAGGTATGAAACATGCTCCGACGTTGTCATCGTGACATGAAAACGGTCAGAGCATGGCTTTTCATTCCTAAGGTATGAAACATGCTCCATTAGTTTTCATCGCCTCATGACAACGGTCAGAGCATGGTTATTCATCTTTAAGGTATGAAACATGCTCTAACAGTTAAAATCGTCTAATGACAACGGTCAGAGCATGCTTATTCATCTCTAAGGTATGAAACATGCTCTGACAGATGTCATCGTGACATGACAACAGTCAGAGCATGGTTATTTATCTCTAAGGTATGAAACATGCATCGACAGTTTACATCGTCTCATGACAACGGTCAGAGCATGGTTATTCATCTCTAAGGTATTAAACAGGCTCCGTCAGTTGTCATCGTGACATGACAACGGTCAGAGCATGGTTATTCATCTCTAAGGTATGAAACATGCTCCGACAGTTGTCATCGTGACATGAAAACGGTCAGAGCATGGTTATTCATCTCTAAGGTATGAAACATGCTCCGTCAGTTGTCATCGTCTCATGACAACGGTCAGAGCATGGTTATTCACCTCTTATGTATGAAACATGCTCCGACAGTTGTCATCGTGAAATGACAACGGTCAGAGCATGGTTATTCATCTCTAAGGTATGAAACATGCTCCGTCAATTGTCATCGCCTCATGACAACGGTCAGAGCATGGTTATTCATCTCTAAGGTATGAAACATGCTCCGTCAGTTGTGATCGTCTCATGACAACGGTAAGAGCATGGTTATTAATCCCTAAGATATGAAACATACTCCGACAGTTGTCATCTTGACATGACAACGGTCAGAGCATGGTTATTCATCCCTAAGGTATGCAACATGCTCCGACAGTTGTCATCGTGACATGACAACGGTCAGAGCATGGTTATTAATCTCTACGGTATGAAACATGCCTCGTCAGTTGTCATAGTCTCATGACAACGGTCAGAGCATGGTTATTCATCCCTAAGGTATGAAACATGCTCGGTCAGCTGTCATCGCCTCATGAAAACCGTCAGAGCATGGTTATTCATCCCTTAGGTATGAAACATGCTCCGTCAGTTGTTATCGCCTCATGACAACGGCCAGAGCATAGTTATTCATCCTTAAGGTATGTAACCTGCTCCGTCAGTTGTCATCGGCTCATGACAACGGTCAGAGCATGGTTATTAATCCCTAAGGTATGAAACATGCTCCGTCAGTTGTTATCGTCTAGTGACAACGGTCAGAGCATGGTAATATATCCCTAAGGTATGAACCATGCTCCGTCAGTTGTTATCGTCTCATGACAACGGTCAGAGCATGGTAATCTATACCTAAGGTATGACCCATACTCCGTCAGTTGTTATTGTCTAGTGACAACGGTCAGAGCATGGTAACATATCCCTAGGGTATGAACCGTGCTCCGTGAGATGTTATCCGTTAGTGACAACGGTCAGAGCATGGTAATATATCCCTAAGGTATGAAACATGCTCCGTCAGCTGTTATCGTCTCATGACAACGGTCAAAGCAAGGTTATATATCCCTAAGGTATGAACCATGCTCCGTCAGTTGTTATCATCTTGTGACAACGGTCCGAGCATGGTAATATATCCCTGAGGTATTATCCATGCTCCGTCAGTTGTTATCGTCTAGTGACAACGGTCAGAGCATGGTAATATATCCCTAAGATATGAACCATGCTCCGTTAGTTGTTATCATCTAGTGACAACGGTCAGAGCATGGTAATATATCCCAAAGGTATGAACCATGCTCCGTCAGTTGTTATCGTCTAGTGACAACGGTCAGAGCATGATAATATATCCCTAAGGTATGAGCCATGCTACGTCAGTTGTTATCATCTCATGACAGCGGTCAGAGCATGGTAATATATCCCTAAAATATCAACTATGCTCCGTCAGTTGTTATTGTCTAGTGACAACGGTCAGAGCATGGTAATATATCCCTAAGGTATGAACCATGCTCCGTCAGTTGTAATCGCCTCATGACAACGGTCAGAGCATGGTATTATATCCCTAAGGTATGAAACATGCTCAGACAGTTGTCATCGTGACATGACAACGGTCAGAGCATGGGTTTTCATCCCTAAGGTATGAAACATGCTCTGTTAGTTGTCATCGCCTCATGACAAAGGTCAGAGAATGGTTATTAAACTCTAAGGTATGAAACATGCTCCGACAGTTGTCATCGTGACATGGCAACGGTCAGAGCATGGTTATTCATCTCTAAGGTATGAAACATGCTCCGACATTTGACATCGTCTCATGACAACGGTCAGAGCATGGTTATTCATCTCTAAGGTGTTAAACATGCTCCGTCAGTTGTCATCGTGACATGACAACTGTCAGAGCATGGTTATTCGTCTCTAAGGTATGAAAAATGCTCCGACATTTGTCTTCGTGACGTGACAACGGTCAGAGCATGGTTATTCATCTCTAAGGTATGAAACATGCTCCGTCAGTTGTCATTGTCTCATGACAACGGTCAGAGCATGGTAGTATATCCCTTAGATATGAACCATGCTCCGTCAGTTGTTATCGTCTAGTGACAACGGTCAGAGCATGGTAATCTATCCCTAAGGTATTAACCATGCTCCGTCAGTTGTCATCATCTAGTGACAACGGTCAGAGCATGGTAATATATCCCTAAGGTATGAATCATGCTCCGTCAGTTGTTATCATCTAGTGTCAACGGTCAGAGTATTATTATTCATCCCGAAGGTATGAAACATGCTCCATCAGTTGTTATCATCTAGTGACAACGGTCAGAGCATGGTTATATATCCCTAAGGTATGAACAATCGTCCGTCAGTTGTTATCGTCTCATGACAACGGTCAGAGCATGGTAATATATCCCTAAGGTATGAACCATGCTCCGTCAGTTGTTATCATCTAGTGACAACGGTCAGAGCATTGTAATATATCCCTAAGGTATGAACCATGCTCCCTCAGTTGTTATTGTCTCATGACAACGGTTAGAGCATGGTAATATATCCCTAAGATATGAACCATGCTCTGTCAGTTGTTATCGTCTCATAACAACGGTCAGAGCATGGTAATATATCCCTAAGGTATGAACCATGGTCCGTCAGTTGTTATCATCTAGTGACAACGGTCAGAGCATGGTAATATATCCCTAAGGTATGAACCATGCTCCGTCAGTTGTTATCGTCTCATGGCAACTGTCAGAGCATGGTAATATATCCCTATGATATTAACCATGCTCCGTCAGTTGTTATCGTCTAGTGACAACGGTCAGAGCATGATAATATATCCCTAAGGTATGAGCCATGCTCCGTCAGTTGTTATCATCTCATGACAGCGGTCAGAGCATGGTAATATATCCCTAAGATATCAACCATGCTCCGTCAGTTGTTATTGTCTAGTGACAACGGTCAGAGCATGGTAATATATCCCTAAGGTATGAACCATGCTCCGTCAGTTGTAATCGTCTCATGACAACGGTCAGAGCATGGTATTATATCCCTAAGGTATGAAACATGCTCCGACAGTTGTCATCGTGACATGACAACGGTCAGAGCATGGGTTTTCATCCCTAAGGTATGAATCATGCTCTGTTAGTTGTCATCGCCTCATGACAAAGGTCAGAGAATGGTTATTAAACTCTAAGGTATGAAACATGCTCTGACAGTTGTCATCGTGATATGGCAACGGTCAGAGCATGGTTATTCATCTCTAAGGTATGAAACATGCTCCGACTTTTGACATCGTCTCATGACAACGGTCAGAGCATGGTTATTCATCTCTAAGGTGTTAAACATGCTCCGTCAGTTGTCATCGTGACATGACAACTGTCAGAGCATGGTTATTCGTCTCTAAGGTATGAAACATGCTCCGACAGTTGTCTTCGTGACGTGACAACGGTCAGAGCATGGTTATTCATCTCTAAGGTATGAAACATGCTCCGTCAGTTGTCATCGTCTAGTGACAACGGTCAGAGCATGGTAATATATCCCAAAGGTATTAACCATGCTCCGTCAGTTGTCATCATCTAGTGACAACGGCCAGAGCATGGTTATATATCCCTAAGGTATGAATCATGCTCCCTCAGTTGTTATCATCTAGTGTCAACGGTCAGAGTATTATTATTCATCCCGAAGGTATGAAACATGCTCCATCAGTTGTTATCATCTAGTGACAACGGTCAGAGCATGGTTATATATCCCTAAGGTATGAACCATCGTCCGTCAGTTGTTATCGTCTCATGACAACGGTTAGAGCATGGTAATATATCCCTAAGGTATGAACCATGCTCCGTCAGTTGTTATCATCTAGTGACAACGGTCAGAGCATTGTAATATATCCCTAAGGTATGAACCATGCTCCCTCAGTTGTTATCGTCTCATGACAACGGTCAGAGCATGGTAATATATCCCTAAGATATGAACCATGCTCCGTCAGTTGTTATCGTCTCATAACAACGGTCAGAGCATGGTAATATATCCCTAAGGTATGAAACATGCTCCGTCAGTTGTCATCATCTAGTGACAACGGTCAGAGCATGGTAATATATCCCTAAGGTATGAACCATGCTCCGTCAGTTGTTATCGTCTCATGACAACTGTCAGAGCATGGTAATATATCCCTACGATATTAACCATGCTCCGTCAGTTGTTATCGTCTAGTGACAACGGTCAGAGCATGGTAATATATCCCTAAGGTATGAACCATGCTCCGTCTGTTGTCATCATCTAGTGACAACGGTCAGAGCATGATTATATATCCCCAAGGTATGAACCTTGCTCTGTCAGTTGTTATCATCTAGTGACAACGGTCAGAGCATGGTTATATATCCCTAAGGTATGAACCATGCTCCGTCAGTTGTTATCGTCTCATGACAACGGTCAGAGCATGGTAATATATCCCTAAGGTATGAACCATGCTCCGTCAGTTGTTTGTTATCGTCTAGTGACAACGGTCAGAGCATGGTTATATACCCCTAAGGTATGAATCATGCTCCGTCAGTTGTTATCATCTAGTGTCAACGGTCAGAGTATTATTATTCATCCCGAAGGTATGAAACATGCTCCATCAGTTGTTATCATCTAGTGACAACGGTCAGAGCATGGTTATATATCCCTAAGGTATGAACAATCGTCCGTCAGTTGTTATCGTCTCATGACAACGGTCAGAGCATGGTAATATATCCCTAAGGTATGAACCATGCTCCGTCAGTTGTTATCATCTAGTGACAACGGTCAGAGCATTGTAATATATCCCTAAGGTATGAACCATGCTCCCTCAGTTGTTATTGTCTCATGACAACGGTTAGAGCATGGTAATATATCCCTAAGATATGAACCATGCTCTGTCAGTTGTTATCGTCTCATAACAACGGTCAGAGCATGGTAATATATCCCTAAGGTATGAACCATGGTCCGTCAGTTGTTATCATCTAGTGACAACGGTCAGAGCATGGTAATATATCCCTAAGGTATGAACCATGCTCCGTCAGTTGTTATCGTCTCATGACAACTGTCAGAGCATGGTAATATATCCCTATGATATTAACCATGCTCCGTCAGTTGTTATCGTCTAGTGACAACGGTCAGAGCATGGTAATATATCCCTAAGGTATGAACCATGCTCCGTCAGTTGTTATCGTCTAGTGACAACGGTCAGAGCATGATAATATATCCCTAAGGTATGAGCCATGCTCCGTCAGTTGTTATCATCTCATGACAGCGGTCAGAGCATGGTAATATATCCCTAAGATATCAACCATGCTCCGTCAGTTGTTATTGTCTAGTGACAACGGTCAGAGCATGGTAATATATCCCTAAGGTATGAACCATGCTCCGTCAGTTGTAATCGTCTCATGACAACGGTCAGAGCATGGTATTATATCCCTAAGGTATGAAACATGCTCCGACAGTTGTCATCGTGACATGACAACGGTCAGAGCATGGGTTTTCATCCCTAAGGTATGAATCATGCTCTGTTAGTTGTCATCGCCTCATGACAAAGGTCAGAGAATGGTTATTAAACTCTAAGGTATGAAACATGCTCTGACAGTTGTCATCGTGATATGGCAACGGTCAGAGCATGGTTATTCATCTCTAAGGTATGAAACATGCTCCGACTTTTGACATCGTCTCATGACAACGGTCAGAGCATGGTTATTCATCTCTAAGGTGTTAAACATGCTCCGTCAGTTGTCATCGTGACATGACAACTGTCAGAGCATGGTTATTCGTCTCTAAGGTATGAAACATGCTCCGACAGTTGTCTTCGTGACGTGACAACGGTCAGAGCATGGTTATTCATCTCTAAGGTATGAAACATGCTCCGTCAGTTGTCATCGTCTAGTGACAACGGTCAGAGCATGGTAATATATCCCAAAGGTATTAACCATGCTCCGTCAGTTGTCATCATCTAGTGACAACGGCCAGAGCATGGTTATATATCCCTAAGGTATGAATCATGCTCCCTCAGTTGTTATCATCTAGTGTCAACGGTCAGAGTATTATTATTCATCCCGAAGGTATGAAACATGCTCCATCAGTTGTTATCATCTAGTGACAACGGTCAGAGCATGGTTATATATCCCTAAGGTATGAACCATCGTCCGTCAGTTGTTATCGTCTCATGACAACGGTTAGAGCATGGTAATATATCCCTAAGGTATGAACCATGCTCCGTCAGTTGTTATCATCTAGTGACAACGGTCAGAGCATTGTAATATATCCCTAAGGTATGAACCATGCTCCCTCAGTTGTTATCGTCTCATGACAACGGTCAGAGCATGGTAATATATCCCTAAGATATGAACCATGCTCCGTCAGTTGTTATCGTCTCATAACAACGGTCAGAGCATGGTAATATATCCCTAAGGTATGAAACATGCTCCGTCAGTTGTCATCATCTAGTGACAACGGTCAGAGCATGGTAATATATCCCTAAGGTATGAACCATGCTCCGTCAGTTGTTATCGTCTCATGACAACTGTCAGAGCATGGTAATATATCCCTACGATATTAACCATGCTCCGTCAGTTGTTATCGTCTAGTGACAACGGTCAGAGCATGGTAATATATCCCTAAGGTATGAACCATGCTCCGTCTGTTGTCATCATCTAGTGACAACGGTCAGAGCATGATTATATATCCCCAAGGTATGAACCTTGCTCTGTCAGTTGTTATCATCTAGTGACAACGGTCAGAGCATGGTTATATATCCCTAAGGTATAAACCATGCTCCGTCAGTTGTTATCGTCTCATGACAACGGTCAGAGCATGGTAATATATCCCTAAGGTATGAACCATGCTCCGTCAGTTGTTTGTTATCGTCTAGTGACAACGGTCAGAGCATGGTTATATACCCCTAAGGTATGAACCATGCTCCGTCAGTTGTTATCGTCTAGTGACAACGGTCGGAGCATGGTAATATATCCCAAAGGTATGAACCATGCTCCGTCACTTGTTATCGTCTAGTGACAACGGTCAGAGCATGGTAATATATCCCTAAGGTATGAACCATGCTCCGTCAGTTGTTATCGTCTCATGACAACTGTCAGAGCATGGTAATCTATACCTAAGGTATGATCCATACTCCGTCAGTTGTTATCGTCTAGTGACAACGGTCAGAGCATGGTTAGATATCCTAAGGTATGAACCATGCTCCGTCAGTTGTTATCGTCTCATGACAACGGTCAGAGCATGGTTATTCATCTCTAAGGTATGAAACATGCTCCGACAGTTGTCATCGTCTCATGACAACGGTAAGAGCATAGTTATTCATCCCGAAGGTATGAAACATGCTCCGACAGTTGACATCGTCTCATGACAACGGTCAGAGCATGGTTATTCATCTCTAAGTTATGAAACATGCTCCAACAGTTGTCATCGTGACATGACAACGGTCAGAGCATGGTTATTCATCTCTAAGGTATGAAACATGCTCCGACTGTTGACATCGTCTCATGACAACGGTCAGAGCATGGTTATTCATCTCTAAGCTATTAAACATGCTCCGTCAGTTGTCATCGTGACATGGCAACGGTCAGAGCATGGTTATTCATCTCTAAGGTATGAAACATGCTCCGACAGTTGTCATCGTGACATGACAACGGTCAGAGCATGGTTATTCATCTCTAAGGTATGAAACATTCTCCATCAGTTGGCATCGTCTTATGACAACGATCAGAGCATGGTTATTCATCTCTAAGGTATGAAACATGCTCCGACAGTTGTCATCGTGACATGACATCGGTCAGAGCATGGTTATTCATCTCTAAAATATGAAACTTGCTCCGTCAGTTGTCATCGCCTCATGACAACGGTCAGAGCATGGTTATTCATCTCTAAGGTATGAAACATGCTCAGACAGTTGTCATCGTGACATGACAACGGTCAGAGCATGGTTATTTATTCCTAAGGTATGAAACATGCTCCGACAGTTGTCATCGTGACATGACAACTATCAGAGCATAGTTATTCATCTCTTAGATATGAAACATGCTCCGTTAGTTGTCATCGTGACATGACAACGGTCAGAGCATGGTTATTTACCCCTAAGGTATGAAACATGCTCCGACAGTTGTCATCGTGACATGACAACGGTCAGAGCATGGTTATTCATCTTTAAGGTATGAAACATGCTCCGACAGTTGTCATCGTGACATGACAACGGTCAGAGCATGGTTATTCATCTCTAAGGTATGAAACATGCCTCGTCAGTTGTCATCGTCTCATGACAACGGTAAGAGCATGGTTATTCATCCCTAAGGTATGAAACATGCTCGGTCAGTTGTCATCGCCTCATAACAACGGTCAGAGCATGGTTATTCATCCTTTATGTATGAAACATGCTCAGTCAGTTGTTATCGCCTCATGACAACGGTCAGAGCATGGTTATTCATCCCTAAGGCATGAAACATGCTCCGTTAGTTGTCATCGTGACATGACAACGGTCAGAGCATGGTCATATATCATTTATGTATGAAACTTGTCCCGACAGTTGTCATCGTCTCATGACAATGGACAGAGCAGGTAAGAAACATGCACCGTCAGTTGTGATTTTTTCGTGACGACGGTCAGAGAATGGTTATACCTCATTCAGGTAAGAAACATGCTCCGTCCATTATGATCATCTCATGACCATGTTCGGAGCATGGTTATACCCCTATTTCATACGGAACATGGTCGTCTCATTACATCGGTAAGATAATGTTTATACATCTACCTGATGAGGAGCATGATCAGCCAGCTGTGATCGTAGTTAGAATATGGTAATACCCATATCTGATTTAGAAATACGCTCATCCAGTTCTGACCGTCTCCTCACAACGACTTCAGAACATAGTTGTACGTTTATTAAAGGAGAAACATGCCCATCCATTTGCCTTCATTCTATTACAGGAATTAGGACATGTTTCCATGCTAGCCTTATATGATATATGTGCAGGCGATAGCCATCGTCTGATCATAGTTAAAGAAATTAGCGCTTGTGAATGTCATCTTCATAAAGGAAATAGCAAATATGCTGATACGTTTACAACTGCACATACGCACATGCTGATTTGAGTCTAAATGGAGGATTGAGGTCGGGGGCACATTGTAGGAAACGTGTGCGGATCCAGAGGGGGGGACAGGGGGTCCGGACCCCCCTTGAAAAATCACAAAAATATAGGGTTTCTGTACTATACTGGTCCGGATCCCCTGTAAAATCACACAGCTACCAAGCAAACTTTCAATGTTGGGCCACCAACGGCCCGCCAGCGAAACGCCATTTAAATGGCGTTCCGCTGCTGGGCCGATGATGGCCCGCTTATATTGGTATTTGGATCATCTCTCCCATCATCAACAAAAGAAATACGTAGTCAAAGTTGGACCCATTCTGAAAAAACTTTCTGGATCCGTGCATGGGAAATGATGTGCGATTATTTACATTAAGCCTCCATAGAGGCATCCATCCTCATTTCAGGCATCTTAAAATATGACCTCTACATAAAGTATTATCTTTTTTAAAAGCTGCATCTTGTTAAGCGCTATTAATAGACATTGGGTTTTTTGGCTGTCTATTTTAAAAACAAATGACGCATGCGCAGAAACGCACCATGCGGGGACCGTTGTCATTATCCCCTTCCCGTGGTTATCAACATTCTAATGCACTTCTGCAGTTTTGACTCAAATTGGAGAGTTGCAAGCCGCATAAGACCAAACGTCATCCAACGAAATGTGACGTAATGTATGACGTCAAACGATTTCTGACAGTATGTCGTACGATATACTGTCGCAAATTTTTGAGGCTATCCAATCAGACGTCGCGTTCCAAACGCAATTGCATTAGAATAAAGTTTATAACCTCAATACCAGACCCTTCATCTACGTCCCTACATTGTGTTTAGATTACTTGCCCAACATAGGCGGGTTCAGTAGAGGGCCAGAGGTCTGGACCCTCGCTGAAAAATCACATGTGGCTATAGGTTACCTTAGAAATGCTGGTACAGATCTCATCCCGAAACTAATTGGACCCCTCCAAGGAGGTCTGTATAGCCTGCTGTGAAATAGCTTGATCACAATTTTTTTTGGATGTCCTTAAAGACATTTTCTGGACCATGCTGAAATCTTTTAAGCTGGCTTATATGTAAAATAAAGCACCACCTATAATTTGCAGCAGACGAAAATTTCAAATTTTGCTGCTTTTTTTTTTCAAAAATATCAAATAAGGCATGATATTTCATGAGAATCGTCTGTTGGCAGACAATTCTCATGAAAAATTATTCCTTATTTTTCGTCAAAAATTAAGAAATATCTAACAAAATTTGTCGTCTGCTGCAGTTGTGATTGGCGCTTTAAGGATTAATGCCCACTTAAATCATCAGGAAGAATATTTTGTAAAGCATCTTGTCCCCTACCCATCTGAGCAGACTGTGTGCCGTTTTATCTGCTTGCATACAAAGAGAATATGAACTGCGTAAAAGAGAATGAATATGCCGAAAAGAGTATATAGTCATGAAGGTAAGCCCACTTCGTTTGCATTTATATAACACAGCCTCATGTTTAATACATAAGCATATTTTGCTTTGTTTGTTTGATTTGATTCTTTACATTCCATCAACAATCTTTCAGTTAAACAGGGACGGGCCTTCCTAGGTTGATCCAGTATTAAACTAGGATAAATGTGTCTTGCTCAAGGACCACAACGCAGTGACGCTGGTGAGGCTCGAACCGGCTGTCCCTCGGTCTCTAGTCAAGCACTCTACCACTGAGCCACTGCACTCCCTACCGTAAGCATATACTCACATTGTTATTCCTTTTTCATTTCATTTCAGACGTTTTGCAAAGTTTTTTTCCTTGGAAAAGACATGTTAGACCACAAACTTGAGGTAGGGTTTTCTTTAACTCTTTGCCTACTAGTGCTATCTGCTGATAACCTACGCAATTAGTTTGGATCCCAATCGGGCTCAACAAAATGTTTGGCCTAGTCTGGATCCTAACTGTTTGACATTCTGATGGTATACCTGGTATAATGTTTGGAGAAAAACGATGCTTTTGGTAAAAATCAGCAGACGGCAAGGAAAGCAAGCATAATTAACCAGTTGACAAATAGTTAGTTAATTCATTGAAAGTTATTTGCATGAGTTTTTTGGAGAGTGTTGACTTCACACACAACCTTTGATGATTCTAAGAGCATGTACAAGAGCATGTGCAAGATTAATCTTCTTGGCTTTATAAATAGTTTACATATTTGCATGCGGTGTAAATTTGCCTGGTATTAGTGTAACCGATGATTTTTTTTTTCAATTCCAAGTGATTTTGGTCTAGATTTGGACAAGTTAAAAATGGATTGATAAGGCTATCAGCAGACGCCAATAGGAACGAGCTAAGTTAGTAAAATGTCTGGTATCTAAAACAGAAACAATAAAGACGCACTAAGCTGTCTTCTCTTGTCTTTAATCACGTTTTAACAGATTATACCAGGAAATGTATATGTACCTATCACGGCTTAAGGATAGTTCTTGTATCGAGAGGACGATGCACTGGAACGAAGACAAATAAGGATGCGCACACAGCGCGGTTTGGAAACTTCATAACCCAGGCTCTCTTATCTTATGTATATATGGAGGCTGAAACAATCACATAAAAATTGCAAGTTTTCCGTTTGGTGCTTTAATGGTATAAAATAGCAAAAAAGGAGAATTTAGTGCTCTGCTATGTTTTATTCTAAATTCCTATCTAAGCTGACGTGAGCTGCAAAAGTCTTGTCAGAATCCCAGGTACATAGAGGTTGTTTACATCACGGCAAAAGCGATGATGAAACTGTACACAATTTGCAGCTCACATCAGCTTGGATTAGAAGTTGAAAGACCAATGCAGAGCACTACATTTTCCTTTTTTCGCTCTTTTTATTCGATAGAAATAATTTTTTCAGGCTCCATGTACAGAACTGGCGGCTCTGTTTATGTCGTTTCCTACCTTGCAAAGACTGTTAACATTACCGTTGATGAGCAAATATGAAAACGGAGATTAAAAAGAAGTTTCATCTCTTTAAATCATCCTGAATATATCTTTGTAATTTTAAACAGAACAATAATCATGTGAGGATCCAGAGGGATGTTGACAGGGGTCCGAATTCCCCTTGGAAAATTACAAGTGGTTATAGGTTTCCTTAGAAAAACGAGTACCGCCCTTCCTGAAAAGTAATTAAACCCCCTGGGTCCAATTGCATCTCAGGGAGGTCAAAACTGCCCTCTCTGAAATGCGTTGATGATTTAAAAATACGCTGTCAGGACTCCCTGGTCAAATACTTGGTATCCCTGCACGCTAATAATGCATGAACTACATTTCATTTTATAAACAGAAGTTGTTCATTGTGGTTTTCTTCTCTTTTGTTTTTGCTGTGATAAACACTCGTATGACTGTAATTATTCCTGCTTTTATTTACTAGGTTTATACATGAATTAATATGGCAGGAGCTGAAAAGTTGAAAATTTGAATCACACAATCCATTGAGTATTTTATTACCAATAACAGTCTTGATGAAACATTCATCTAGGCACGTCGTTATGTTAATTGTAGTTTCAGTCCTTTTGAATTAGCTATAATTTTAATTACCCAGATATATTGCAGCAATGGATCTTTTGGAGAAATATATGCCTCCAGTATTCAGTGCTACGTATATCTAGAACGTCCAACACTATTTAAAGAGTAGCTATTTTCTTCCATTGATCTCTGCAAAAATGGCGTCTTCTGCTGACATGAGAACTTGGAGTATGTTCCAGGATACATGTTAATATTATGATGGGATTATAATCCGACCTATTCTGATTGAAAGATTGTTATTTGATGGTTAAGAGCGTTTTCGTCTATCTGGTGTGCTGATGGCTCGACGTGTACGTTTCTCTTGAATTGTTTGGGATGTATGAGCTTGAGATAACAAACAGTTAATGATAGCGGCATGTCCTGGTTATACTGGCTTGCTTTTTGTATTCTATTATATCAAAACAGTTTTCTATAAACAATCCAACTCTTATTAGAGATGTCCGGGATAAGCGGAATACGCATACAAATACGGATAGGTAAACGCAACAAGTCACATGCCCCAAAACAGCTTAAGCAGTATTTGGCTTTCCGTCAGAACCCAATATTCCCAAAGGACCAGAAAACAAAAATAAACATCAACGCTATATCGATGCACAGGAAGAAGTTTTACAAACTCCACAAAAAAAAACAACAGCTGCTGCAACCTCTAAATTATCTGAAAAAAACAACCCCGGATCCTTCAGAAATAGAACACACAATATAAGAAAACAGCATACTCGGTTTTATTGAGTCTGTTCATGAGAACTAATGGAAAGTGCAACAATTCCCACGCCCCCTAGAGTCAGCTTAAGTGGTCTTTTGTTTTCAGTCAGAAGACCCAGAATATGATAAAATATTAACACTATATAGATACACGGGGAGAGTTTCACCAACTCCACACAAGACTGGAAACCTTGATTCAAGATTTAAACAAAGACGCTCCTCCATCTCGTCTTCCTGCGTACAAAAGATCTCTTATTCGTCTGCGAAATTCTTGGCTTCCCCCTCAGCTTGGACACAGCCATGCAATTTCCTGGACGAGGCTCAGTCTCCTAAAGAGACTGATGTAAACTTTCTTCAGCCATATCTACTTTAAAAATCTGAAACCTAAAATCAATCCAAAGTAATCTCGAAATATTCACAATGTTCAAGCACGTGTGGGGATTTCGCCACCCTAGAAGTTAATGAGGTGTTCATTGAGGACATGTTAATAAGTTACATGACTTTTGGTTATGAGTATTTTTTCAACGAATTGTGGGTAACCAAGGGAGATAAATCCTAATGTATTTTACATATAGGTTGGTATAAGGAATGAAATAAAATTAAAAATACTTCCCAAAAACCCTGAAAATGGAAATTGACTGGACAATTTAAAAGGTTAAGAAACTAAAATTTGGCTTTACCAGATTAACTAGCAGAGTGAGAGATTGTTGCTTTTTGTATCCTTTGACTTGTACGTATAAGGCAGTCACAATATGATCCGTTATTGTTTTTACCCAATTACACAATTAATTTTCCCACATAAACATGAGATGTTTAAGCATGAGGTGTTTGTGAATATTTGTGCATTCATTTTCAGTAAGCTGAACACAAAGTTACGAAAAACGTTTATCATGTTTGCTTAAGAATGTAGTTCTTATAAGCCCTGGATCAGATTAGAGTACACATTATAAAAAACAAACACGCAGTTTTGTGTCTATGCTTCAATAAAAAAGTATACTTAAAACATGTATACTTTTTTGTTTTATTCTAATATGCTCATCATTAGGCAAGGAGTATGCTCAGGTGTGCTAATTGTATCATGTCACTAATGTAAGACCAAATACAGTGGGTCCTCTTATCTAGATAATTGGTTAAATTCATATGGACTTTTTTCGACCTGGTCTTATTTAAAAGACATTATGACATAAAATGCATTAAATCAAACTATTTACAAATGTTTGCACTGTTTGAATTTCGCTTGAAAGTAAGGAAGATTATATGTAGTTGATACTTTTGTTATCTAAGGGTTGCCCTCTATCGTGGCTTACAAAAGCAATACACATAAAAACTTTAACCCTTTTGAGACCAGTGTTATTTTCCATAAAGTTTTATTCAATAAAACCAGGGTGGTTCATTGTATATAGTTAGTGTCACATATTATAATTTCACAACAATATAACTGCATTTTATCTCTTATGGTCGATTTGGTCTTAGCAAACAGAACAGAACCTGATTAAATACCACATTCTGAGTTTTCACTGTTAAAAAAGCACCAATTTATGGTTTTCAATATGCATTCTGGTAATGACAAATAGCCACGATTAACTTCAGCGACAAGCTAGAATCATGGCAGATTATAACCTATATGTATGCTTTGGTATACGAGTATAAATAGACGTAGGATTGTTTAAACGCCAATTACATACGCGTTGATACAAGTTTATAAGTCATCTTATGAGAAAGAGAGGGCTATGCATAAGAGTTCGTAGCTGAACCTTATTTTATTTATTTCTCAACCAAAACATATGTTTTGGTTGCTCAAAAGAACCGTCTCAATGAGACGGGTCTTTTGAGCACCCAAAAATACATGTTTAAATTGATGGATAAGTAAATAATGGCGACTTAACGCTGAAAACATGTGCTTTACTGGCACTAGATTAAAACAAACACATTCTGTTGCTGTGTAACAAAATGCGCTTACAAGTTTAGTAAATGTGGGACTATTGTTAGGCATTTTGAAACCTTGTGACAAAATACGGTTGAGTTTCAATGCATTTGTTACCCGCTAAGGCAATTAAGGGAATTGTATATATTTAATATAGAGTATTCTAACATTGTGTAATCATCACTTATTACCCAAAGCTGAGATCGCTTCTTAACCACAACTTAACCAAATATCAAAATGAACAACAAACCAAACTGAACCGCCTAAAATATACCGTAGTACTTAACCTAACAGGCGCACTGCAAACAGAACTACAAACGAACATAATCAAAAACTGTGCACCTCACTGAACGAGGTCTAAAATAGCCCAAAGGTAAACTGAACTGTACTCCTTACAGCCCAGGCAGCATTGAACTCGGATTCAAATTTTTCTCGGTTTTGGTATTTCCTTATAAACATGTCTCCAATCACGTCAGTGAAGTTCTTGAATTATTTATGGACTGCAATAAGAAAGATCATAAATTGTTATAGTTGTAAGAAACTTTCCTGCTTAATATGTCTCTAATCATGGAGTTACTAAGTGCTGTCTATCTGTCAGGTGACTTGTCTGTCCATACGTTTGGATGTCTGCGCAGTAGCATGATTTTTACCAAAATTTATTAGCGTGGTTAGTGGCATACGTAGCTGTGCTTGTCGTCTGAGCTTCATGGGCGTTTTGAAAGAGTGGGGATCCATTTTGTGAATGTTTCTTTTTTAGACGTAATCAAGCCTCTTAGTCTAGATATGAGTGCTTAATCTAAAATTACTTTTCGTATTTCTGAACGAAATTTATTGACCAAAACATATGTTCTTGGTACTTAAAAGATAGCCCCAAAAATGTTCAAAACGTTAGGTATGGAGATAATGTCAATTTCACGCTCAATGACTAAATGCAAAACTCGACCTTTCACTGATAAATAAAGTTCATCAAATCAGCTCCTCTGAAACTGGGTGACAGAATGACTCAAACTTTCACAGAGTTAATCAGTTGTGGATCTACCACAGGAGCATAGGGCGTTCCTGATACTGGATCACATAATTACTCAGACGTTCACAGAGTTATGGTCAAGAATGATCGTCACCTAAATACATTTTGTAATAAATATTGCGTTGTGGATCTACCCCAGAAATAGAGACATGTAACTTGTCACGTCATATTTATTGCAATAAGTAGGTTGCCATCTTGGAAATTGTCATAGTATATGATATATTTATTGCAGTAAGTAGGTAGCCATCTTGGAAATTGTCATAGTATATGATATATTTATTGCAATAAGTAGGTAGCCATCTTGGAAATTGTCATAGTATGTGATATATTTATTGCAGTAAGTAGGTAGCCATCTTGGAAATTGTCATAGAATATGATATATTTATTGCAATAAGTAGGTAGCCATCTTGGAAATTGTCATAGTATGTGATATATTTATTGCAATAAGTAGGTTGCCATCTTGGAAATTGTCATAGTATATGATATATTTATTGCAATAAGTAGGTAGCCATCTTGGAAATTGTCATAGTATGTGATATATTTATTGCAGTAAGTAGGTAGCCATCTTGGAAATTGTCATAGTATGTGATATATTTATTGCAGTAGGTAGGTAGCCATCTTGGAAATTGTCATCGTATGTGGTATAAATTTTTGCCGTTTACTCTATGACGGCTCTGACGTAAAGCTTTAATCGGTGGATTGGTGCCTGATGCTTATCTGTAGCTGGACCCACCGTGGCTCAACTTGAGGTTTTCTTTAGCTCTGACTATCTGTGAGTCATGAGCCCTTTTCTTTGTTTCATCATGGAGTGTTAATTTGATTAGAGTGTTTTCCATGATGATACATTGCATTAGTTAGATGGCCTCCATGCGAGCTGAACATTTCTTGTACTTCAACAACAGCAGAATCTAGGGCGAAGATTTGGTACCAGTAAAATGCATTTAAGCCCCTAGGTGGCTTAGGCTGCTGTCCGTTCTAAGGCGGTGGTTCTGTTGTTGTTGACTTTTTGTTTATTGTTACTCCCATTGTAGGAGTCTGTAATTGTTCTATGTTTTGTTGTACGTTACTTTATGTCCATTCTAGTATTGCAATCATCTTGATGGGGAAGAGAGAGCTGATTGCTTTGCTTAATTTGTCTTCCTGGTGTCTTGTGATGGTTTAGCGGCTCTTCCTCGCGGTGCCACGGGGTTGTCTGCAGTTTGTGATTGTGGTATTTCCTGATCATACTCACTTACTATTTTTTATTCTATAACTCAAACGTCGCAAAAGCAAGCACCCATCTAATGAGCTAGCCCACAGCTTATAAGATTTATAAATATTTACTAGGTGCACACATGCTACTCGTAGACCTTTTTGTTTTACTTCTTCATGAGCTTTTAATTAGGGAATTGTTAACTTCAGCAAAAGGCTTCAATCATGACAAATTATGACCTATATGTATGCTTTGGTAAATTAGTAGTAAACGCCAATTACATACACGTTGTTAAAGACAGATTATATAATAATCTGTTTTATCAAAAAGTCAAATGACTATCTGTACCGAACTGAACTGTACCAGGCATGAAAAGGCACACCACTAAACGCAGGTGGCATATGCGACGTACAGAGATATCTGCAACAATAAAGGTGACGTCAATAGTGATTTTAAAAAAAAACAAAAACTATATGCACAGTGGTGGGGTTTTATGGTTGTTTTTGTTTTGTTTTCTTTTGCATTCTGAGTAATGTGTGCCGTTCTCCCTTGCTGTTGTACACTCTATATCACTTACAAATGTTGACAAAACGTAGGATACATTACAGAAATAGGTACAATATTAAACTGATTTATAATTTTGTTCATAAAAATGGGCCTCGCCACGAGAAATCATGACTTTGTTGCATGCAATCAACAAAGGCTCAATCTAGCCTAGGCATTCCCATAGTCTGGTCAATGCATATACTCAGGCCTTGGCGCAAAAAAGTATGGAAATTATGATAGATAAACGTACAAGTTTTCCAATTCTAGATAGTTTCAGAAGCTTAGTAGCCTGGTATGAGGGTGGCCTGGTTGGAATGCCTTGAAATAGGTTTTAAATGCAACGAGGCTTTAAAAGTATGCGGTATTTCCTGGTAAAGTTGTCTTCAATCACGGCTGGAAAATAGCTCAATTATTTATGGACTACAATAAGGATAGCCTGCAAACTGTTTAAACAGTAGGAGACTTATTTCCTGGTAAACATGTCTCCCTTAAAGAGTTATTAAGTGCTGCCCATCTGTTTGTCGACTCGGCTCTCCATCCGTTTGGATGTCTGTGCAATCCCATAAACTCAACCAGAATTTATAGACGCATTAATGGTATATTTTGCTATGCTTAATTAATATAGTCTTTTTGTTTCACTATCTTGATATTTGGCAAGGCTATCGCCATTTGTGTGTGTAATTGTTCAATTAGATATCAATCCAACACCTAGAAAGAGAACGGTGTTATTCAAATGTGTACTTCATTCCATTTGCGTGAGCATTTGGTACCGTTATACTTTGTAAAGAGTGGTTTAACAGTCATAATATACCGTTTCAAAAATAATAGTATTCCCATTTTAAAGTGATGGAAAATGATGGGAGACCTAGGTTGTTGTTCAACGGCGTAATAAAAGATGTCAAATGCAAAAGGATGTTTATCAAAGTAAAAGCAAATGTAATTGACTACACTAAGGTGTTAAAATGGTTGTTGTCATTACAGTAGCCAGTAGCTATGCATTTACAATACTTTTAAATGCGACCAAGCGGTTCTCCTATTGATTTTAATAGTAGGGATTAGTTGATACAATAAAAAACCATACTCGACACGGACCAAAAAATGAAAGAAACCTTCAAAAAAGAGAGAGCCAAGAGGTCAGGCCTTTCCTAGCTGGTGACCATAAGGGTGCAAGGAACAGACAATATAGCATAACAAAGATAAAAATGAAACATAAATAACTTAAAGGATCCATAAAAGAAGCCTCGCCTTGGAATCGTTGGACAAACATTAGTCGACAAGGGTTTAAACATTTTAAAGGTATTAACCTCACCCTTAGTTCTGATGTGGATCAAAATACATTGCTGTTAGGTTTGCATGAAAGATCCCTTACGTATTAATGCAGCATTTTCAAGTACATACAAATCAGATAAAACAAAGAAAATGACAGTACCTACACATGAATACTGGGAAAAATGAAATCCAACCACAATCACAAACTGCAAACAAACCCATGGCACTGCGAGAAAGAGCCACACAACTATCGCGAGACACGGGAAGACAAACAAAGCAAACCAACCTTTTCATTTATAGATAAGTTTTAAAGTCGCATCCGACATAGACCCATCATTATGTAGTTAAGGAGGAAAGTTAAGTTGTCAACCATTATTTTAATTGTGAAATTTTATGAACATACGCTACTAAATACTTCATACTTTGAAAGCTGTTCAATACTTTGTATACGGTTTGTTTTATGCATGGACTGTCAGTTTATGAAATAAAACGGATCTTTCACCATGCTCAGTTTTTTTCATATGGAAGTTTTTCAGCAATTGACTAGTTTTCAGAACAAGTTAAACAATAACCTTGTTCAAAAATATCAAGCTAAAATAGTTGAAATCTTAAGCCAGCTTCTTTTTTTTTATTAAATTTTGATTATTGTCATGACCTCATGTCTTCTAGAAAATTTACATATTTATTTGTTATCTCAAGGCGTTATTAGATACTTCATGATATATTTTGGCAGTTGGTCAAAAGTAGGATTTGCTTTTAAAGAGTAAATTATATATTTAAATTCTGAAAGTGACACCGGGGTTCAGCTGTTGGATTTCTTTTCCTCCAGTATGCAGTTGTATTTACTGTTGAGTCATTATCTTTTTTATCTTCTTGTTTTTAGCTCACCTGAGCCAAAGGCTCAAGGTTATCTATTGTTATTGGACTTCCTCCATCATCTGTCGTACATCCATCTGTCCATGCGTTCGTCCATCGGTCCGTCTGTTTTGCGTTTGTCCGTAAACTTTTTCTTTTAACAACATCTCCTCCTGAACCACTGGTCCCAATTTCATATAACTTCAAAATTGCATAAATGGTTTCGCTTCAATGAAAAGATGGGCCCAAGAGCTCCAGAAAAGAAATCTTTTAAATGTCATCTCCTGAACCACTGACGCAATTCATAATAATTTCACAGAATTGTTTCTCTTGATACCTTCTACCAAAATTGCACAAATGATCACGTTCCACTGAACAAAAGAGCTGCCAGAGCTCCACATAAGAAATACCTTTAAGCAACATTTCCTCCTGAACCACCAGTCCAAATTCAAAATAATTTCACAGGATTGTTCCTCATGACGCCCTCTTTCAATATTATACAAATGATTTCAATCCACTAAACTAAAGGGCTGCCAGAGCTCTAGATAAGAAATGTCTTTAAACGACATTTTTTCCTGAACCACTGGTCCGAATTTCATACAACTTCACATGTATGTTCCCCATGATGCCCTCTCTTTCAAAATTTAATAAATGGTTCTTCTCCACTGAACAGTAGGGCAGCTAGAGCTCCAGATAAGAAATCTTTTAAACGACATTTTTTTCTGAATCACTGACCCAAATTCAAAATAATTTCGCAGAATTGTTCCTCATAATACCCTCTACCAAAATTGCACAAATGGCTACACTCAGCCGAACAAAAGGGATGCCACAGCTCTAGATAAGAAATGTCTATAAACAATATCTCCTTTTGAACCGTTTTGTCCAAATTCCATATTACTTCACATGAATATTCCCCATGATGCCCTCTTTCAAAATTGCATAAATGGTATTGCTGCACCAAAAAGCGGACTGTCAGAGCTCCAGATAAGAAATCTTTTAAACGACATCTCCTCCTGAACCATTCCCATGTGGGGATTCTATGTTGATCTTTGTTTTGGTATTCATTACGTTGTGTCTTTTCTTGTTTTGCAATCATCTTAACGAGGAAGGGAGAGCTGGTTTCCGTGCTTTTGTTGTCTTTCGGATGTCTTGTTTAATTGTAAATATTTTGTGGCTCTTCCTCATGGTGCTGTGAGTTGATCTGCAATGTGTGATTGTAGTTATTCCTAATCATACTCACTTACTTTAAGAAGAGATTGGTGTCCACAGAAATATACAAGGGGCTTTTTTAAATTAGATTTCACCTGGAAAAAAGGTAGTGAAAAATGTTGTTTTAGTATATTTGCAGTAATAAGGATCATAAACAAGTATTAAGAGTCGTTACCCATTTTAACACTAGGTACTCTTACTAATGCTTGGAATTAAAGTGAACAGATTCAAACCACAAACCACTTGCAAAAATACAGTGACCACGATTACCCAATTCCTGGTATCGATTTTTACGTAAATATGTCTGTTAAACATGAGCCGTATACATGAGCCGCGACATGAGATTTTCAACAATGTGGTATATGTGACCAGCATAGACTCAGATCAGCCTGCGCATACGCGCAATCTGATCAGAGCCTTCGCTCTTCGTTTGAATAATTTATGACCGTTAAGCTACTGACTGAACATCATTTGGAGTTTCTTAGCTTAACAAGAGGCTGCACAGGCTCGTCTGTGTCTATTCATGTCTAGATGCCAGATTGTTGGTAATTTCATATCACAACTCTCATTTATACAGCGGAAATCCAGTTACTTATAACCAATACATTTTCATTTTAGAACTGACAATATGTTGCAAAATATGAATTGTACAAATAGATGTGATACAGTTAAACCTGTCTAAAACGGCCAATCAGAAGTAGACAAAACAAATATCATAGATAAATGGTAGCTTAATAAAGGTCGAAAGTATTTCAGAATGCTCCTCTAGGAACGTCTGACCTTCATTAAGCGATAATCGGTTTTAAGAACCATTTGGTCTATCTTAAGCGGCCACTAAAAAGAAGACCAAATGGTTCTCAAAACCGATTATCGCTTAATGAAGGTCAGACGTTTTGCAGAATACTCCTAGAGGAGCATTCTGAAATACCTTCGACCTTTATTAAGCTACCATTTATCACCCAAAGCCGAGATCGTTTCTTAACCATAACTTAACCAAATAGCAAAGTGAACCACAAACCAAACAGCACCGCTCAATTTACCTTAGAACATAACCTTACAAGCGCAAAGCAAACAGAATTACAAACGAACATCACCCAGAACTAAGCACCGCACTGAACGAAGTCTAAAATAGCCATTTGGCTAAATTGTATTCCTTACAGCCCGGAAGGCATTGAATTGGAATTCACAGTTTTCTCGATTTTGGTATTTCCTGTTAAACATGTCTCCAATCAAGGCAGTGAAATTGTTAAACTATTTATGGACAGCAATAAGGATGATCTACAATTTTTTATAGTTGAAAGAATATTTCCTGGTTAATATGTCTCTCATCCTAGAGTTACTAAGTGCTGTCTATCCGCCAGGTGACTTGTCTGTCCATCCGTTTGGATGTCTGCGCGGTAGCATGATTTCTACCAACATTTATTAGCGTGATTAGTGGCATATGGAACTGTGCTTGTCGTCTGAGCTTAATGGACGTTTTGAAAGAGTGATGATCCTTTTTGTGTATGTTTCTTTTTTTAGATTCAATCAAGCCTCTTGGTCTAAATATGAGTGCGTAATCTAAATTACTTTTCGTATTTCTGAACTAAAGCATGTTCTCTTGGTACATAAAAGAACTGTCTTAACAGCACCAAAATATGTTCTAAGCGTTAGGTATGAAGACAATGTC
Source organism: Loripinus fragilis (assembly GCA_964019695.1). Lineage (NCBI taxonomy): Eukaryota > Metazoa > Mollusca > Bivalvia > Lucinida > Lucinidae > Loripinus > Loripinus fragilis. The sequence continues at coordinate 30,527,332 of OZ026519.1, forward strand.
AATTTCACGACCACGGACTAAATGCTTAACTCGACCTCTCACTGATAAATAAAGTTCGACAAATCAGCTCCTCTGAAACTGGATAACAGAATTACTCAAACATTTGTGGAACTACCATAAGGGCAACGGACACGTAACTTGTAACGTCATATTTATTGCAGTAAGTAGGTAGCCATCTTGGAAATTGTCCTCATTTGTAGTATATATTTTTGTTTTTGTTTTCTGTAACTCAAACGTCGCAAAAGCAAGCAACCATTTTATGACCTACCCCACACCTTATATAATTTTGATAGTTTTACAAAGTGACCACACGCTACTCGTCGACCTTAATGTGTTACTTCTATACACTAGTTAAATTAGGAAATTGTCAGCTGATTGTGTCAGCTGTCGTAACTGTATGGTATGTGTAGAGGGGATTGCTTTTATAAGACTACAGAAGATACAGATATAGAGAATACTAGGTGAGTGTCTTTTGATATCAAGTTTACCAAGCAAGGCTTTGAGAACGCTTGTTGACATCGCGAGGCTTGCCGAGCGATTCAACATGCGTTCTCAAAGCCGAGCCTGGTAAACTTGATATCAAAAGACGCGAACCTGGTATTCTATTTATCAGTTTACCCATTGTTGAACACTCTTTAAACTAGCGATTATGACGTAATTTTTGATTTTTGTGTTGATTCAGCGTCATTAGCGATGTCATTCAAAAAGTGCAACGTCATCATGACCTGATAAAGGTAACATGCCGTGAGATAGGAAACGTTTATTAGGTTATGTTGAAACAATTCAGTTGATATTAGGGGTGACTGATAAAACTTGTTACCAACACTCCTGCAAACAAGTACGACTCATATCTTGCTTACCTTTTTTGGAGACATTCTTCAATATATGGCCGCGGTCACAATGTTGATACAATAACGTCATTTGTTATATGACTGGAGATAATCCTAATTCCTGATTGGATCAATTCGTCTTTATTAATCTCTATGTCTACCTAAAAACCAGTTTAAACTGGCCTACAAAATATTATATGAAAACTTGCTCAAACTAGTTTCAAGAAGTTAATACGTTTGACGCTTTTCTTATACGCCTATTCAACTGATCATTTCGTGCTCCACGACCGTATAATGACATCATCTGTGTTACACATTTAATGTTTCGCAAACCTTCGTGCTTTACGAAGATCAATCGACGAAAAGTAGAAACATCTAGTCTGGTACCTTGCCTCCTCGAATATGTCTTCAGAACCTCGTTTTTTTATATAAAAAATGCACTTTAGTATCCGTCGCCACCCAGGTTAACGTGCTAGTATAATGGATACGGCGTTGTGCGTTGAATCAGAAGGTCGTGGGTTCGCTTCCCTCCAACAGTTCTTTTTTCATACTTTTTTCGCCAAGGCCTGAATATTGCTCTAAACCTAAAAAATTATATGTTTTTATTATTTTTTTTTCATCATGTGTATCAAAGTAAAGCGGCCATTTCATGAGATATGCATCCGTCATTTGTAACCACGGCCCCTAGACCTGGGGGAGGGCGGGGGATAGCAGAGCAAATGAGCCGGTTTTACTCTAAATTTTTACATTGAATTCGATAAATTAGGTATACCATGGCAAACATGGTAGTGCAATGTAAAACATACTAGACAACGGGGGAAAACTGCCATGGTTCTACCAACTTCCTGTCCCCGCAGTGCGGGGGTCATAGCAGGGAACTGCAGATAAAAGTTTAAATCACTGCTGTCCCCAGGGCTGGGGGCCGTAGTTACAGATGACTGGTACATTACAATAGACCTGTTTCCAGCTTGTAAGAAACAAAAATGTGGATATCAGAATGTGCAAACGTGTAGTATGGTCAGCACCTATGTTTCCACCTCTTGGATATGTTTTATAATTATAATTTGTATGAATACTCTTTGTAAATGGGTAGAAGTTGATTGGAATCTCATAACAAAGATTTGTTTACGAGCAGGTGCATGCATGCAGATCGATACAGTTTTTGTACAGAAGAATTTTGTATTTATTTCAAATACATTATGGAACGAAATAAATTAAATGAAACAAAAGCAACAACAACAAAAATAATGATAGTAGTGACAGTCGTCAGAAATTTGCCCCAAAACAGTGTGATAGAATAACCCACTGGCAATCGGCTAAAACGACCTTACTTCCCACATGGTACATGCAAACCTTCCCCTTAACAAATTCGTCAGATTTTCACATGGGTGGTTGAGGTGTGAATAGGGCCACTGTCACTGTATAAGTGTGGATAGAGACGTGCCAATCAAAGGGGTCTGTCTTGAACGGTGATATGTTTCATCAGTAAAAATCTGGAAAGGGATTTAACAATATGTGTTTGAGAAGGGGGTTCATGCCTATCTGGAAGGGCTTGTAAACTACGAGGTACATGTACACTGACCCAAAATGAAAACTTTACACTTTATTTCTTTGAATAGCTGCTTTGGCAGTATACATGTCGTTGTAAGGTTTACGCACGATTATCGAAATTGCGTCCCGGATAACGATTATGCAATAATGATTATGCAATTTTTATTCAAATCGCAAGTCTATGCAAGCGTCAACGCCTGAAAAACGTGTTCCTTACGTTGCACGTGCTCAGGAACAGGTGGTTCACTAACAGCTCTAAAACCGACAAGAAAGCATTTACAGCTGAGTACTGATAATAAAAAAAATAATTTATTGTTACAAAACGCTTACATTTAGTGACGGCACGTCATTCAAAAGATCAAAGAAACCAAGATATTGGCGTGCTTAAGGCGGGGTCTACGGTAAATGATATTGCGCATCATTTTGGCTGCTCTAGACATACATTTCATGATCTTATGAACCGGTACAATAGTACTGCGATTATCAGAGTTTGTGCAAGACCTGGTCGCGCAAGTATGACAACGTTACGTCCTTATCGCAATACAAGTTAACTCACCCACGTAACCGTTTCATCAAGCAACAATTATTGCTTGGCCTTCATGCACAAAAGATCATTAATCATTTCATACAAAATAATGGACCTGGCATGTTCCAGCATGACACTGCAAGGCTTCACACAACGCTTGAATAACCACACAATACCATGCACAAAGTAACGTCAACGTCTTTCCTTAAACTGCTTTTTCCCCAGTCATGAACCCCATAGAATACGTATAGGATGAATAGGGTCGGAAGGTCAGGTCCAATCATTAAATGAATGCGATAAATGACTCTAATATGTACCTCTGTTAGAATGACAAACGTATCCCTAACGTGCACATACAACCTTTTCGTAAATTCAATAAAGCGAAGTATTCTGCTAAGCATTCATAAAAATGGAAGTCACACTGGTTACCCATGATCTTTTTAACATCACTTACAGCACCCAATCAGTAATTTCTTGTTTCCAAATGCTGTGTGACTGTTTTATTTTCTTACGAAATGTTCATTTTGACCCCCATTTACTGAATTATTCATAAAAATTATGCAATTTATGATTTTCATCCATTTTTTTCAGAGACCTCAATAAGGCATTGGAGATTCGATGACAGAAAAAATAACCCTGAAAATTAATTTATCATCAAAATATATACTTTTGAATACTATATAAAGTTTTCATTTTGGGTAAATGTATAAACATAATATTTTAAAGGGGTCTCATTTGTGGCTGGGTCCTGAACCCTGTTGGTACATCCCTACTCATTTTAATATTGATTGTCCGCCCCAAATTCTGGGCTTCTTCCTTCAATTTTTATCTTATATGTAAAATATTATGGGTATATATTAATCATAATAAGAAATAGAAACAAAAGTACAGTATTTAAATCGAAAAAGAAATCTCAAGAAAAAAAATCACAGCTACCCAAAATTCGAACCACAGACCCTAAATACTACAGCTTGCCCCCTTATCAACTCTGCTATATATCGAATGCTTATACATGTATTCCGTTATAATATTAAATGTAGTTCTTAAAACTGCATAGTCTGTAACGTTTGATCTTCTGATTTTAGAAATAAAGTTCTTCTTTTTCAGGAATACAGTTAAAATACTCAAATTCAGGTAAACATTTTACCATTTTCGTAAATCTTAACAAATTATCACTATCAAAACAACATCATTTATGTTAAAAATCAACTCTCTAGAATTATTGGAGGTAAGGTAAATAATTACAAACAAGATAAAAAACACCGGTTTATTATCAGATAATTCATATTTCCATGCAGTTTTCAGCTGTACTGAATATGTTTATTGTGAAAACATAACTTAAATTTATTTTCACAAATGATTTAAAAAGAAAAGAATGTTTTTCGAAAACTGTTCATAGTTACAGACCTAGTCTCTTTAAATATACATGTATCCTGTGCCCTCTGTTTACATCCTTGCCAACTTTTTGTGAATCGCACTGTAAATGTCCAATTTTGCATTTTTTTTATTGTCAAAAACTTGAGAGTAGATTTCTTCTTGCGTTGTTTTATTTTATTTCTTTCAAGTCAAGGTCGCCCCATTTTGCGGGTGTGTAGCACGCTTTTGTTCGGTTCGACTGGTCAATATTCGTGAAGTACGCTTTTGTCACTGTGCAAGTGAGCTGAGCTCAGTATTCATATAACGTGAAGCACGAAAATTTACCAGTCGAAAACGGCTAATATCACCCTCTGGAGAGCTAAAATAGCATAATGAGTATAAAACTAGCATGTGCTGCATGAAATTGACAAGATTTGCTGTTTCACATCCAAACAGGTAAACTAAAGACTATCATGAATTTAACAACTGTTTTGTTTTGTTTTGTTTGTTTATTTATCTTTGTTTGAATAAACAAAATTGAAAAAAGGTTTTAAAATTAAATTTTACATTCCACTGTGAGAAGATCCTTAGGTTGAAGGTTGAACATGACTTCAACAACAGAAGTGAAAGTAGAAAATTTTCATTCTGTTGAAACATAACACCTATTGACTTCAATTTCAGTAGACATGAGTATTTATTTACCCTTAAAAATGATATTCACCTCGACCCAGCGGCCTCGGTGAATTTATTACTTTAGTTCGGGTAGATAAATCCTCATGTCTACCTCATTGAAATCAATATTGTATAAAATCAAATGTTCCGCCCCCGTGTAGCTCTTAGAAAAGACTATCAATTGAGCATCGACATGAGATTTCTAACAATGTGGCATTTTGACAAGTTTAGACTCAGACGAGCCTGTGCAGCCTCTATTTGAGCTTAGAAGCTCAAAATAATGTTCCGTCAGTAGCTTAACAGTCGTAGTATTTTCAAACGACTAGCAAAGTCTCTTATCAGACTGCGCCAATGCACAGGCTGATCTGAGGCTTTGCTGGTCGCACATACCATATTTTTGGGAATCTCATGTCGTGGCTCAAACGTGTTGGGTTTTATGTTGATATGAAATAGATGCCATCTAACTGGAACTAACAAATTTAATTATTTTATTTGGTCTTAAATAATTTCTGTGGACTGCACTATAGGTAGCCAATACAAAAACAACTCAACGGTAGCCTGATCGTCATTATTCACACTACTTGTTGAACTTAAAGCTGCATAGTCTGTAACTTTTGATATTTTTCGAGATTTTTTATTTTCTTTTTAAATCATTTGTAAAAGTAGAATTAAGTTATGTTTTCGCAATAAATTTGTTCACTATAGCTGAAAACTGCACGGAAAAAGTGAACTTTCATATAAAACAGGTGTGTTTTTCTCTTGTTGGTAAGTATTTGCGTCCCACCATTAATTATAGACAGTTAATTTTAACATAAATGCTGTTGTTTTGATACTGATAATTTGTTAAGATTTACGAAATTGGTAAAATGTTTACATGAATTTTAGTTATTTTACTGTGTCATGAAAAATAGAAACATTAGTTCTAAAATTAAAAGATCAAACGTTACAGACTATGCAGCTTTAAGAATATGTCTTATCTGTAATGCACCAGTCATTTGCAACTACAGCCCGATGGGACCGGGGAATAGCAGGGATATTGACTTTTCACTTCATATGCCCTGCACTGCAGGTGTCATTTTTATGTCAAATCCCTCGTAAAAATCTCTGTCCTCAGCAGGTCATACCAATAACTGAGGTGTAACATAGTTTAGCAGGAGACAAAAGCCTGGCGTATCCATGGCACTGCCAAATCACCCCTAAGGTAAAATCACGGTACTTATTTTATTACCACGCTATTACCCAACTATTCTAGGCCACGGTCTTGGGGCAGGGTTGTTGGGATGGGGGAATTGGTTGCTAATAACTGGTGCATAATCACAACTGTGTTTTGACCCTCGTTATATTTAAAACAATAAGTCGTTAAATTTTAGAAAAGAAATTCGTTTAATCTCTCTTCTGTTTAATTTGCTATGAATCGCTAATCAATATAAAATATGGCCAAAATGGCTGACCGATATAGTATTCCCCTCAGATGATCTTCACTTACATATGTGAGACCATGTTTTTTAACAAGGTACAATGTGCACGCCCTTAAATTAGGACATAAGGTCCTTTATACCAACCGTGTCTGTGTGTTTATATAGATAAATCAACTGACATGCATACATATGCAAACTTTGATCAAAATATATCATGTGATTCAATAAATATGAACTTTTTCACTTACTGCTGACGGACGGACACATGGACTCACACGGTGATTAAAAGGCACACCTATGGGTCGTGCAATTTTGCGTTACACCTGTCATATCCATTTTTCCTAATGTCGTACTCTAATGGGCATTATAGGCAGGTGTGTACTTTGTTCACTCAATACTCTACATTATAAAAATGGGCCTCGAAGTGTTAATGTGTGCTCGAGGCTTCCGACCATGTTAGGCTAAATACAGCCTATTCAGCTACAGATAAAACTACAGGATTGAAATATGGCACAGAATACGTTTGCCATTTAAAAAGAGTACAATTTTATAATTTTGATTCAGTTTACATTCAGTTCTACTGACTAAAATAAAAAAATCATACTTAGTAAGTTGTATCTCACTTCATTTTTGATGATTTGTTCAGCTTCGGCGATGGTTTGCTGAGAATTGGACCTGGATCAGTTGGTAGTATGATGCCGAACATTGATATGCAGTTGTTCGAGTCGTTATATATCACCTGCCAGGGAAAAAGTTGGCAGGCCATCTTAATACCAGTTTGAGTTCGTGTTTAACTTCCTGCCAACAGCTAAGGTCATAATTATGATTCGGTTACATGCAAATATATCACAATAGTTTTGCACTGTTGTACGTTTTCACTTGCACTGTTTATTTAATTTTGTATCAGATACCCCTTTTTCTTTATTTTTTTAATTTTAGGGTAAGACAATTTCTAGTCAACGGTAAGACATTGATCCAAAATAATATAGCTAACTTTCCAACAAGACCATGAGCGTGTCGAACAGTTTGGATCCAGATCATGACTGGCATTTAGTTAGTCCTGATCTGGGTCCAAGCTTTTTGCAAAGGTTATCAGTAGACGAAACTAGCATGCAAAGAGGCCTTTGAGGTTAGCATTTGCTGGGAAAGGTCTTTTTTGTCTCCCCACGTATGTAGATGGATACTATTAAAAGCGGGTTTTCTGTCTGTCTTCCTGTCCCCCATCATTTCGTAGATACAATGTATAATGGGTACTTAGTAAGCGCAACTCCTCGTATCTCTTCTAAGGTGATGGCTCTGTTTCTGTTGATTCATTGTTAAATGTTCTTCCCATTGGTTTTGTGGGGCTCTGAGCTCGGTTCTTGTTAAGATTTACTTAGTGCCCTTTCTAGTGTTGCAATCAATCATATTGGCAATGGAAAGAGAGTGTGTTGCATTACTTTTGTTTTCCTTCTGATGTCTTGTTTCTGTCAGTGCTTTGTGGCTCGTCCTCACGTTGCCGTGGGTTAATCTGCATTGTGAGATTTCCTGATCATACTTACTTACTTTTTAGTTTAACCTCTTTGAAACGGTGCAGATGTTTTGTTCATTGTCTAAACCCTGAAGATGCGCATGTGGTTTGGACATTATCGTCAACATATCTTCTCTCTCGCTTTGTTCAACTTGTGAACTTAGTCATTTTTCGCCACCACAGATGCAATGAGTGGATACTTTGTGAGGGCAACGCATTATACAATTTAATTTTTATATTTTTTAATTTTTATGGGCTAGGTTTAGGTGCTTTGTTCATGGTCTGAATTGGTACACTCTCTTGCCGTCAGGTAAAAGCCACAATATTGAGTTCATCGACATTTTCATCAGATTCAAAGCATTTCCCTCCGTTCTTTTGTCAACAAAAACTTCAAAGGACTAGTGTTAGAGGACATATAAGCTTTGAATCGGTCTATTTAACGATGAACAAAGCCTAGCATTATTAGTGTTCTCTCACAGAAACAGCTGGTAAGACAGATTGTTAAAAAAACATTGGTATTTTGCAAAAATATCTCATGTACTGACACATATATACTGGTGGATAAATGATATAAATACACTTTAAGTATATTTGGGCTGATACTTACAACTTTAGCGCATCTGCGCAAAAGGCTGAGCTAAAGGTTGTGGGGGATTTTAGGTGAGAACTTGGAGTGGGGCGGGGTAAAGTGTGTTAGTTTGTGCACTGCATATACTGACATGGTATACTCCTAGGAAATAGAGCGTGACGTTACAACTAGAGCGATGGCGTAGGAGCTACAGCGCCTGAAAACTTTGGCAGCATTCCTTCATAGTACATGATCGGTTCGATTTTTTTACATCCGAAGGACGAATAAGGACTGTTACGAACATGCCATGTATAAAATGCTCTTGTTCTGAGCTAAAACTGGCAAAACATCTGCATACTTTCTTCGTTTTGAGATAAAACTGAAGAAATCCCGTTCTGTGTACGATTTGGTTACGATCCTGATCTCAAAGCAAAGCTTTTTTCAACATCGAGTTTGGCCTGTTTAGCAAGGTAAATCATATCATGGAATAGCATTGCCGGATTTTTACATAGTTTGCTCATTCTTTTACAAAAAATCTAAACAAGCGAGAGTACCTACCTTTGTTTTGCTTTTCCCCTGGCGATGCCACTAGCGCGAAAGGTCCTGTACAATGTACATGTATGTGACGAAGGAACAAATTTACGTTTACGCGATTTCGCGGTAGTTCCGCTGATGCCCACTCGTGATAACGCAAAACATTCATGTTAAAAATGTTTAAAATTTAGAGCAATGTTTCTGGAGAAGATCTTGTAAAAAAACGAGCGATGCACCATTGACGACGCACGACCGACAATGCACGAACACAGATCAAAATTATAGCTGTCCTTTAGCGTTTGGCTCTGGTAAGCTAAAGATTAAAACACGCGAGATTACATGTACCGAGATGTACCTTTGTTTAACTATTTAGTCGCTAGGACACTAGCTCTCTATTGGAGGGTCCAGGATATAACGAGTGAAGAAAGGATCATTGACTCTTGCTGTTGGTAAATGCCTATGGATTTCAGTAAAAATGAAAGTTTGTCAATCGTCATTTACTTCACAGTTAAGCTACCCTGACTTAAGTGCTTTATGAAAGTGAAATCCATTTTCCATATTAAATGATCCAAAGCTGTAAAAATTTGAGTAGTGAAAATTAGTTTTTCATTAAAAAAACATATAAATCGAAAAACATTTTATAAAAAGCATTCCTCTAGTGCGCAGCAAAATGTTTTGCCTGCTTTTGTGTTACCATATTTTACACATTGTATGAAAGTAACTTGCTGGCACAAGGGGGAACGATACTCTGAAGCCCAGTAAGCCAGGGATTCAGCCCATAAAATGTTGTTTCCAAAGGTTATCAGCAGATGTCAGAAGTCGTCGCTTGCAGGGAGAAAGAAGAAGTTAGCGCCATTATAATCTCTGTTTACTCTTTTAAAGAGACTCAATAAAACAAGTTGCTTGTTTTCATTTATTAAGGATCACTCTTTGTTCAGAGAGCCCATTCTCAGGTTATTGAATGTACTTCATATGCTATATAGGTTGAACGACCGAGATATAATTCCAAGAAATATGGCATTATTCAATTTCGTGTAGGTTGACCCAATTAGTAAATGGCTTATAGCTGTTTCTTCTTCAAGCTTCTTTCATTCTTGTCAAAGAATCTAAACGTTTTTGATAGAATTGAAGATACAAAAGTATATACAATGTATTTGATATCTTACTTCGAATTATTCAGCGAAAAACTAGGACAGTGTCTTTCCTCCTCTCTGATTGTTATTTCTTGGTAAAAACAAATTATATGAACCTTATTACACTGATAAATATAGATTTTAGAGTAACTCAGAATGTTTGGCACTTATTACATATGCTATGCGCATATGAACGAATGAGCATGTGAGCCTACAATTTTGCACAATATAGCGAGGACAATCTCTGTTCATACACACATCATACAAGTACATGTACAGTATATTTTGGATGGCATCTGATAACTAGCTTAGCAAACGATGCATTTGGTATTTCATGTTGTGAGCCGAATGCTTTTGTTTCATAATAAGACTATTAATTAATTGATTGGTTATTTCATGCTGATGCGATAGGAGATAATGTCACACTAGCCATTCTTAAAAAAATGGTATATCAAAAGTGCTCATACCTGTAATATTTTTAAGTAATGTTAAGCGGTTTTTGCTTTATTCAGTCAGCGTGTTGCACAATTTCCAAGCATTTCCGTATATAAAGGAAATTTTGTTTGTTTGTTTTGTTTGATTTGATTCTTTACGTCCCATCAACAATCTTTCAGTTATATAGGGACGGGTCTTCCTGGGTTAAACCAGTACTAAGCTAGGATTAATGTTCTTGCCCAAGGACACAACGCAGTGACGCCGGTGAGGCTCGAACCCGCGGCCCTTCGGTCTCGAGTCAAGCACCCTACCCCTGGGCCACTGCGCTCCCTATATAAAGGAAATAGTCAAGTAATACGAGTATACAATATCAGTAGCGAATGGCAATGGTGCTGACCCAGGCTGCGCGCATGTTCAGACAGGCATGTCTCTCTTTGTTTGCAACACAGACGGAACTCCCATGAAGTCTCATCTAATCTTACCAGATTGTGAGGGCATGTGGCTACTTTTATTTCTAACTGACAACTGTATTTTTGTGCTGTTATTAAAATCTGGCTTTCGGTGCACCTGAAAACCCCCCATACATTTTGAAGTTTTACCTATACCTCCCATGATCTTAGGTGATATAAAAACAAAAACGGAGGATAGATCAATCAATTTAAAAGTTTTTTTTATCAAAAATAATAAGTGAGTATGATCAGGAAATACCACAATCACAAACCTTAGACAACCCCATGGCACCGCGAGGAAGAGCCACTCAACCATCACGGGACACCAGGAAGACAAATTAAGCTTAGCAACCAGCTATCTCTTCCCCATCCAGATGATTGCAATACTAGAATGGACATAAAGTAACGTACTACAAAACATAGTACAATTTCAGACTCCCACAATGGTAGTAACTATAAACAAAAAGTCAACAACCACAGCAGCCTTAGCCACCAGGGGGCTTAAATGCATTGTACTGGTACCAAATTTTGCTGTTGTTTTAGTTCAAGAAATGTTCAGCTCGCATGGAGGCCTTCTAACTAATGCAATGTATCATCATGGATAATCAAATTAACACACCATGATGAAACAAAGAAAAGGGCTCATGACTCACAGATGGTCAGAGCTAAAGAAAACCTCAAGTTGAGCCACGGTGGTTCCAGTTACAGATAAGCATCAGGCACCAACCCACCGATTAAAGCTTTACGTCAGAGCCGTCATAGAGTCTGAGGCCTGACCCGACGTCGTGCAATTAAAGAGGAAATAGTATCTATAAACCGTGATTGGGTTTAAAACCAGGCATGCAGACTGTCGCATGATATCCAAGTTATATCCAACCCTTTTATAAGGTTTTACAATCTTTACCAAATTCGTTTTACAGAAAGCAAAATTTTGTCTGGCACTCATTCTAAACACTGAAGCATAAAATTGCAAAGAAAGTGCTATATTTGCATAAAAAGTGGGCTTTGAATAATAATATTGTTTTGGTATGTAAGAATTCGGTCCCTGAAATTTTAATATTACATGTATAATATACCTGTTCTATTGATAGTTTTGTCAGTCTGACAGAATCATTGAGGTGAAGAATAACTATGCAGAACATATATACGTAATTTATTTAAACAGGGCTCTACAAATATAAAAAAACGTAGTAAGCTTGTATCATTATTTGCTTCTGGTAGTTTGACATCATTTCCCCTTGATTAAGATGCCATTTGTAATGCAAAGTTGGAATATTATGAAAAAGGATTTGCTTGATCAAGGGGGGTTAAATCTCTAAAACGTGTTCCTGTTTCCTATTATTTAGATAGCAAAAACAGTGTTCTCCATCCATATTCAAAATCCCTTCTTGTCAAATTTGAAAAGTCCTTTTGTAGGTTTTTCGATGACTTTACCAGCTACCCTCTACACAAAAATATCTTTATTTTCCCTCAGTTTGGTCATGTTTGTTGGCAATCCTTCATTACGAGTAAAACATGCAAAGTGCTTTAATAAAAGCTGTATATGTCAGTCGGGACATGCCTTAGTGACTTTCGTCTTCAGATGTCTCAAATCAATTTGAAAGACTAAAACAGACCACAGCACGTTTAAAAAGTAATCATAAAATGATGTATAGTACTGTTTTAACACATCTGTCAACACATAAATATATCCTGAATTCTATAAAAAATGATTGAAACAATGTTTGTACAATGTAAACACTGTAACGCTGCATCGGATGCTTCTTCTGTGTCTGATCATGTATACTTTACGTTTAAATAAGACAGGTCAAAATAAAAAAAATATATTAACCATAAAAAGTTATAAGTGTAATTAGTTAACTGATTTATTTTGTGAAGTCCACATCAACGAGATGTTTGTAGAAAAGCGCGTCCTAATAAACAGCCACAATACAAAACGTACATCAGTCAGCAATGTAATACCAAACAACAAATATACAGCAAATATCAATTCAAACAAGCAACAACCTTCAGTTTTAGATATTTAAATAATCATGACATGCTGCTTTTGTATTATAAGCCCTTACAGTTAAGACTGCAGTTTCAAGAGATTCAAATGCAAACAAGAAATAATAGAACCAACATGGGTGGCACTTATATTATCAGTTACCTCTCATATTAACTGCATAGCTGCCCGTTGCCTGATGAACGTTGTCTATCTCACGGCATGTGCATTTATCAGTTCATACAGACGTTACACTTTTTGAATGATGTCACTTATTACGCTAAATCAGCACAAAACTCGAAAATTACGTCATAATTGCTAGTTAGAGTAAATACCTTAAATAGACGCCCATGCTGATATATCCAGCAAAGCTGAAGGTCTAATGAAACACAGTCGCATATATCTGACGGTAGGACAAGGGATACATCAAGTTTATTATATTTAATTTAGCAGAACAAAGCTTTCTTATTCCCATACTTGTGATAGTTATCAACTAATATATAACCTTTCATCAAGGGTTGAGAAGAAAAACAAATATAGAACACAATTTCGTTAATTATGATTGCTATGCAGTTAACCTTTTCCCTGCTAGGCCGGATTTGTTCTTCACTGCATAACCAGACCAGATGGCTTCTGACAAAGCATCTGATCAGGGTCCACACGGTTTTCCATTCTTATTGAAAGTACACGGTTTCGACTGAATGCTGCAGGTTAACATGATAAAATTGGGGAAGGCTTTTTTTCAGACAACAGGGCTAAAAGTTTTATATAACCACTAGTACAATTCATAAATACCAAGGCGAACAATAAATGCATTATGTGTCTCTTAACACAAGTGCAACATACTCCTTAAGCTTGCATAAGGCTGTTTATATTGGCATCATGTGCTGGATTCGCAGGAAATTATTTAAGCGCTACCTTCTCTTGTTGTCAGGAGATTAGAGAGAGAGAGAGAGTTTAGATTAGATAGACAGAGTTAGAGATTTAGTTCTCTTAAGACGTAGCTATTCTACTTGGAGAGTGAGCCAGTTGGTCAGTTAGCGGGCACACATTACAAGATTCCACTATTAGTCGGGGAACCAAGATAGGAAAAATACTAACCCTTGCACCCGAAAGGTATACAGCCGGATTGTGTATGGTTACAAAGGTAATTCTATGGTGGGTCTGATTCCACTGTAAGAAGACTCGATCGACTTGCACAGCGTCAGAGCAGTCAACTTTCTACGGGAAGCCCAGCAAAAACATATGAAAATATTATTATTTAAAATTTCATATACTTTTATCAAAAAAAAAAAAAGATCGGGACTGAAAAATATTGGGTCTATATAATACACCCACATCTGTGTAGACCCCAGAAGCAGGGTTGTCATTTAAAAATACTGCTTATTGATTTTCAAAGCATGTACAATAATACACCTCGATTTCGAAATTAAATTTATAGTTTTCTTTGCTTCAAATGTCATTTAAACTGCATTTTGTTGTCCAGGAATGTATTTGAGAATTAGCTATACATTGCCTAGGAGCACATCTTATAAAAATTAGCGTGCTTACATATTCCATTTTATCCTCCCACCGAAGAGATGTTCATTGCATATATTTGTACATAAATGAATAAATTTTAAATTGTATGCGTTGTTAGACGGACGTCTGGGCATAATTTGAAAAGAAATATTTAAATTTGCTTTGAAAAACTAGAGATGGTAGCTAAAAAGTAAAAATATGAAACCACTAAAATTATTTGATACTCAGTAATTTAGTCCATGTCAGCTGGCTTGATGTTAAATAGAGTAACTATGTACATCTCAAGAAAAAAACAAACTCATACTTGAAATTATCAAGATTTAAAGGATATTTATCTTCCATTCTTGGAATCTTCAATTCTTCTTGATACAGACGCACATTGTAGAGATCAATGTTTTTTGCTGTAAACAAAGTTTCATTTAAAGCAGTGGTAAAATAAAGATGGAAAACTCCTATCATTATTATTATAATAACAAACCCCTATCTGTCTCCGTTTGAAATGCAGGCATTTATAAAAAAAAGAAAAAGGAATCCCAAGCATGACTTCAGACTACATTGTAGCACATGGCTGCCTATACTGTAAACTGTACTCTTTAAAATGCATTTGATAGTGTTACAATTTGGTTGAGAAATAACAAAATTGATTTTCCATTACGCAATCATATCTGGAGGTCGGGTATGAGAGACCGTTATACAATAATCCAGTGTATTATTGTATGACGGCCTCTAATACCCGACCTCCAGATAAGAGTGCGTAATGGAAAATTAATTTTGTTATTCCTCAACCAAAACATATCTTGTGGCTAATTGAATGGATCTTTTAAATGAGACGGTTCTTTTGAAGACCAGAACACTAGTTTTAACTGATTGATAAGGGAAAGTATTAACAAAATACTACGCTATGAAAATTTGCTTAACTTGACCTATGCGGCATACAAAAATGCATTTATCCGCGAAAATGGAATTCTGGCTGTTTGTTGCTATACAGTGGTTTCATATCAAACACGATGTTGATTATCAGTATACAAATATATAGTCGTATACCTCTCTGGTGCAAACATTTTGTGTTTTTGCATGATAAGCGACTTCGGTTTCCCGACAATATACGATCACGTTTGCACTTTAGAAATTGTGTTAAAATTTTTCTGAACTTTGGTCAGGTCTTGGTAGTGTTACACTAAATATTGGTCTGATTTTCATGTATATACATACCTTCTGTGTGCGATCAGTGAAGACTGACGAGTATGCGCATGTGCCTGAATTTCGCTGCATGGGTGAGAAAAGGCAAACCTAGAGAATCGCAACATATTACTTATATACAATATAAAATGGCCAAGCGGCAATTTAGGCACTGCCATAGGAAATGTGTTAATACCTATTTACAAAGTCAGCTAGACGAAATTGATCGTCTTGCAGAAGTCGACAGTGCCCATTTCTGGCGGCTCGTTAATGCTCGTCGCAAACCTTCGAACTCGAGCCCTGGTACGCAGTTGATATTCGAGGGGCAAACAGTCAATACATCGAAAGAAATTAATGAAGGATGGGCCCAATACTTTAAGGCACTGTATACACCAACTCAGTGTGATCGTTTTGATAATCAAGTCTATGATACAGTAACGCAAGAAGTCAGCAATATAAAAAGGGCATTGCAAAATTCAACAGAATCCCGGGGTTACCCTCTTATAAGCGCAGACGAGGTCGCGCGCGTCCGCTGTAAAGCTCACAAAATCTAATAAGGCGGGGGGAGAAGATGGGATTGTTTATGAGCATATTAAGTACGGAGGCCGCGTGGTTTTTGATGTACTTGCAAAATTTTATACTGCTATAGTACGACAATCATATGCACCTAAAGATATGAAAAGAGGGGTAATTATTACTTTATTCAAGAGAGGCAATAAACGGAAAGATAACCCCGACAATTACCGCGCAATTACATTGTCATCTGTTGTACTCAAACTCCTTGAGAGAATTTTGTTAACGCGAATAGAGCTATTTGATGACATTCGTCCTCCGATCCATTCCTTGCAAGGGGGGTTCAAAATACAACAGGGCTGCCTTATGTCATCATTTTTAGTCAGGGAAGCTATACAATATGCTCAGGAAAAGGGCAGTAAGGTGTATGCATGCTTTCTGGATGTTAAGAAAGCCTTCGATCAAGTATGGCACGATGGGCTATTCTATAAATTACATAACTGTGGAGTAAACACATCTGTTTTAAGTGTTATAATAAATTTGTATACCGATATGGAAAGTTGCGTTAAAACTCAATATCACAAATCTGAATGGTTCCCAGTTCGGCAGGGTACCAGACAAGGAGGAGTTCTCTCCCCATTTTTATATCTAGTATACGATAATGATCTTATCTGGGAGCTAGAAGAATCCAAAATGGGTATGTACGTGCACGGAATTTACTGTGGTAGCCCAGCCGTGGCAGATGATAAATTAGTCCTTTCCCTTTCGAAACAAGGAATGGATCGGATGATCAAAATATGTTATAACCACTCTGGTATATGGAGATATGAACTTCAACCGCCAAAATGTGTCGTTATAGTGTTCAATGAATCACCTTTGGACTATAGAATTACGACTAGAACTTGGGCTCTGGGGGATGCGTATATTGAAGAAAATATATTATATAAGCATCTAGGGGTAGTTTTGAATAAATACGGTACGGTAGATGACAATGTTAAAGAGGCTGCGTCAAAACTTAAAGGGACTTTCTTGAGTTTAATCAACTCCGGTGTACACGAGGGTGGGCTTAATCCAATCACGTCTAAAAGAATTTATAAAGCAGTTGTATTGCCTAAAGCATTATATGGATGCGAACTTTGGTATTCTCTTCAATCAAAACACATAGACTTGCTTGAGAAGGCACATAAATTCTGTGTTAAATTTATGCAGTCTCTCCCAAGACGAACAAGTACAGATCTTGCATTTTCTCTTTTGAACATCAAAAGTATACTGTATGATATAGAATACCGTAAACTTATCTTCTTTGGACAACTATGCAACTTGCCTCCCCAATACTGTGTTAAAGAGATGTTCATACACAGACTGTTAGAGTTTAAGAGCCAACCCAGTTCAGTGAAAGGGTATTTTTCAGATATATATCGAATACTTGGAAAATACTCGTTATAAGATGCCTTCAACGGTTTCGAAAATGATGGCATCTTTATGTCAAAATTTTCTTGGAGGCGTCTGGTACGGGCAAACATGGAAACAGTCTATGAAGCAGATAGGTGCCTGAAAAGTGTCAATTCAGAAAATGCAAAATCTGTAATGAGAATAACAGAGCCAAACAGGGAATATTTGCTCTGGGAAATTAGCAGAGAAATTCCAAAATATCTTCCATTTATACAAAGAGCTGTACGTTTGCTTGGTACAATGTTCTCAGGTGAATGGATTCGAAAGTGTTATCTCTGCGGTGAAAATATTTTAGCCTCAACTGAACATGTACTATTATTTTGTAAACAAACAGAGAACTTTCGTGATTCTTTATGGTGCAGATTGATATACAGATTCGGTATGACATTTTTTCATGCATTTATATCTGAGCCACCCAGGACCCAATTAGAAATGCTATACTCTGGCTGTTCTAATATACTTAAGAGTAAAACGGATGTGACTGATTGTGTCAAACTTTTTGTGACTGGTCTGGCTAGAATACAGTCACACTCAGACATTGGAATTGTCTTCTGATACCCATGGCTCTAAGCCAATTAACAAGAGTATAACATAACTCGATGAGTCTTTTCAAGACCTGATCCTAGTGCACTGGGAATGGCTAACCCTCTGTGGAGCGATAGCCACTCTGAGTGTATTAGGGTTGAGACCTCAACGCGATAAAGACTGACTTTCTTGCATGGAAATGGCAAATGCAAAGATCAGCCTGCGCATAAGCGCAGTCTGGTCTTCGCCTCTGTTGTTCGTTGATTGGGAAAATTGATCGCCAAACTTGTCTCCTGCCAAAATTGGCTTGTCTCTGTGGTTAGGTGAGCTACTTAGGGTCTCGCTGGCCGGAGGCCCGAAGACAGGTTTTCTCGCGGCGAGGTCGTGTCGACAATTGACTCATGGGAACTATTTCGACGACGTGTGATCCCTAAACAGCTGAGGATTCTTGCATTTCGTTTCGGTAAGAGTCCACAGCTAAGGGGACTGCACACTCACTTGTAATAAATGGTTATGTTACTACAGCGGGGTCTAAGCTCTGGCCAAAAAATGGTGGAGTCCTATAGCAAGAAATCAGTACTGGTTCAAACCAGGAACATCTCTCCCGGCATGTTTTAAATACAGTGTCGACTGCGACGTAAAGAATCAATTCAAACAAACAAACAATGGTACGATATAGAAATTCGACATTGTTCATGCATATGTAGTTTCAGTAGCGGCTGTGGCTTACGTGACCAACCGGCAGTTGTAGTAATTGAGCTGAAGCTGACGGCACGTGAGCCATAGTCGCAATTGAAAATGCATAAGTAATTATTTGGTGTGAATAAATAATAAAGAACTACAACAGAAAACACCACAAAAATATTTATTAAAAAAAAAATAATATTTGCTGTTTGTATAGCTCAGGCATGTAGTTTTAGTGTAAATAATTATATACATATATATATATATAAAAAATAATGCCTTTGACAAGTTAAACATTGGTCGATTGTATAGCCCAGGTGTATTTTGGTAGCGACTGTGGTTTACGTGGCCATCTGTCAGTTGTAGTAATTGAGCTGAAGCTGACGACACGTGAACCATAGTCGCAATTGAAATTCATTGGACCTGACATATGAATCTTTTTGGTGAAAAAATTGTCTGTGACAAGTTTTATATTAGTAAAGCTCAGGTATATCATTTTAGTAGCGGGTGTGGTTTGCTTGATCAACCGTCAGTTGTAGCAATTGGGCTGAAGCTGACGACATGTGAACCATAGTCGCTAGTGAAATTTCATTCGACCTGGCATATGAATCTATTTGGTGAAAAGGGAATAATGTCTTTGACAAGTTTTATATTAGCTGCTTGTATAGCTCAGGTACGACGTTTTAGTAGCGGCTGTGGTTTGCTTGACCACTCGTCAGTTGTAGCAATTGGGCTGAAGCTGACGACATGTGAACCATAGTCGCTAGTGAAATTTCATTCGACCTGGCATATGAATCTATTTGGTGAAAAGGGAATAATGTCTTTGACAAGTTTTATATTAGCTGCTTGTATAGCTCTGGCACGACGTCTTAGTAGCGGCTGTGGTTTGCTTGACCAACCGTCAGTGTTAGCAATTGGGCTGAAGCTGGCGACATGTGAACCATAGTCGCAAATGGAATTGCATTGGATCTCGCATGAGAAATTATTTGTTCATAATATAAAATATAATAAAGTTCAGGAATATCATTACAGATATTCAAAAGTGTCAATCTCTTACTTTTGAAAATGAAATTTATTCACGGTATCAAGTAGAATACTCCTGTTTGATAATACATCATTGGACGCACTATTAGTGCTGTAAATATGTATATATGAATTATGTTTTTTTGTATTGCTTAATATGTATTTGTCAAAACATTGTATGCTCTTCACTTGTGGAGGAAATAAAGAATATTATTATTATTATTATTGTTTATTTCCTGAGGTTGATTTTGTGCCAGTGAAAGCATAAGCAACTGTGACGTAAGATTTATAGGATCTGGTGTTTCTCTGACTGAAGCAAATTGCATATAACCACTGTTCAGCAATAATGCATTTTAAATTAGTGTGCATTGAGTTTGTCAGGCGAGGAGAAATAAAAAGCGTTGGTGGTAATTGCGTTGTGCTGTAATAGGTTTTTAACATTCTTAAAGTGAGGTCGCTATTATTTTCATTTTAGAATGGAATCTTAAGTGCGTACAGTGCATGGCGCTGCTGCTCCAGAAAGCGCTAAATATTCCGGAAACAATTGTCATGATGAGCTTTTTTTTATAAATTATTATCTTAACCGAAATGTAAGCCAACCAGATTGTGTTGCATATGTTAAAACATCAAAGGCACAGCTACTCAAGTACTGTCCTGCCAGGCAAAAGTGACAGTGACATGTTTTGTTTATAATTGTAAGTAAAACGTTAACGTGTACACTCAACTTGAGCTTATTCTGCTGGATAGGATAAATACACACGTGATATATTGATTATAAGTCTCTGATTACTTTGTAAACAAAACATAACGTCACTGTCACTCTTGGCTGGCAGGACAGTCGGATCATCGCTTTTGTTTTCCTCCATCAAGAAAGTAGAAAAGCAAACCTTGATGCATACACCATTTCCACATTCCGGCTAAGCTTATCTCTGTGGCTGCACAGACTAGTTTTAGCTTTACCCTTACGTAAATGTTATCGTACTCCGAAGATATGTTTTCTTGGGACGAAACCAATTTATGTGACAGAATATTGACTCTGCCTGAAAACAAAGTGAAATGACAAGTTGAACCCCTTTAGCCGAATGGAATTCTCACTTTAAATAATTGAACCAGCCCATCCCGTGTGAGATATTGTTGTGTGGTATCTTATTTAACTCAGCGTTTGTAAGCACGCAATAAAGACCCTGATCAGACGCCGCCTGGATCATTTCTCTGTTTGCCTATGCACCACAAAAAGGACGCTAGGCTTACCTGTATATGGGGGCTTACAGAAAAACGTTCATGATAAAAATATTAGAGTTTGAATTGAATTGCTTCTTATTAAGCATTGCCAATATTCAAAACAGCGTGCAAGGAATATGTATGCCCACTATTCCTCAGTTACTTATTGATGGTGTCTTGAGCACAGCCAGCAGCAATGTTGATCAGTCATATAAAGACGGTCAATTTTATTAACATAGCATATTCCTGGATAGTTTTGTCAGCGGCCAATCAGTACAATTGAACCGCGGCATGTGATTGTCAACAATGTGGTTTTTTGACAAGTGTAAACTCAGATGAGCCTGTGCAGCCTCTTTTTCAGCTTAGGAACTCTAAATGCTGTTCGGTCGATAGCTAAACACTCATAGAATATTCAAGTGACTAGCGAAGGCTCTGATCAGATTGCGCGTATGCGCAGGCTGGTCTGAGCCTTTGCTAGTCGCATATACCACATTGTTGGAAATGTTATGTCACGGCTCAGTCATAGTGTATTCCTACTGTAACTAAAGACCGTCCTATTGGAATCAGAGGTAGGAAGAGACTAGTCTGGTTCCCATTCTTAGAC
Source organism: Loripinus fragilis (assembly GCA_964019695.1). Taxonomy (NCBI): domain Eukaryota; kingdom Metazoa; phylum Mollusca; class Bivalvia; order Lucinida; family Lucinidae; genus Loripinus; species Loripinus fragilis. The sequence continues at coordinate 30,549,020 of OZ026519.1, forward strand.
ATATCAATGGTCTGGTACAGGCTCATCCAAACGGTCGAGATTTGCTTCTTGAGATTTTGCGAGAATCTCGTAATAGGCGTAATCCATTGGGATAGCGGGGAACTCTAAAGTATAAAAATTAGTACATATAATGTAAAACAAATTGAGTCAGAAATCTAGTAAAACACAGGGGATATATTTTCTCACAAAACGCACTTTGCTTCAGTCAGTATTGTAACAGTCATGCTGTTTGCAACCCACGCTAAACTGGAAATGTAACAGGCCATCGCATTTGTCGATTTATAAGCTTTTTGTAGCCATCGACACAATGTGATTTGCGTGTTGTCATAATTAGATGATAAAAGTGAACCAGCTTAGGCGACTCGCTGCCCACAGCACTATGCGAACCGGTTATATTTTATTGATTTACTGACCTTTCCAAGGCGCAACTTCTTTTATGGATCATTTTTTGTCTTGTGTTTGTTATGTTTTTGTGCGTGACTGTTTATTTGTGCCTTGTAGTCACCTACTGGGAAAGGGCTGGCCTCTTGGCTCTAGGTTTTGATGTCTCATTGTAAGTTTGTCACTTTCACATTGGTATCCTGGGTCAGTTGTGGTACTTGATTGAATCGATTCCTGATCTTTGCACCCTTACTTACCTTTCTTCAAAACCTAAAATGCCGTAACTTCTCTTATTGTATCCTTAATTAGCTAAACGGTTCATTAACCCTAGGCAGTTCAGTAATTGACAAACTCAGTGTTTACAAGTACAGGTACTTGCAGTATTCCTCTTTGAATATTGGTACCCCGATTTTCATAGATTATTTTGTCCTAATTTGTGAGAGGTGACTTTTGGATATAATATGATTTTAGCCGCTGAAAGTTTTTATTCTTCAAGCCAAAATTAACTCTTAAATGTTGCAATAACACTCCCCATGCATAAGGGTCGTCGGTTTTGGTTAACATGCCAAAACTTACTCCACCATCAAATGCTAGTGTAAATGAGTGAACCTGTATTCCGCCGTCAAAGCTTCATTGTACAATTGTATGAATTATGCTTAGCTGTTTTGTGGTATTAAATGTTTGCTGATATACTGGCATATTCGCAGATGCAAAATAGATTTGACATAGTGTTTATAGCTTTGTAGATAATCGTTTAGAACACGTGTGACCGGTCGGAACTTTTGACTAGTAAGCCAGCCAGTGAGAGGTTGTTATAACATTGAGGGTCAGAAAATGCTCGGACAAACATTTGTGTTTAAACAGGTTCGTCTAAGTGACGAACTTGTGCACATTTACAGGTTCGACAGCACATTCTTTACTCTTATATTCAAAGAAAGGAAGCAAAACAAAAATCAGACATAAATCTGGCCCTGAATAATGACTGAATAGCTCCATATGCACTGGACTGGCCAATACGCACTTAACGTAATATTGTCAATATAAAAATATATGATAAAAAAAACATTAAACAGAAGAATCGAAAGCGGATTGCTACTAGCATTAACGAAACACAATTGCATTGGCCATGCACCCATGAAGTAAAGAGTTGAAAGATGCTTGTCGTGTGTTTCATAGATGATTCGACCATGATACACTTGTTGCATAACAGAATTATCGCCATTCTGACTTTGTCGTCAATTAGATAACTGTTTGTTGATGTTTTCTTTGAAATCGTATAACTTTAACATGGTAACGTCGTGCCAACCAAGAGTGACAGTGACGTAATAGTTCGTTTACAATTATTAAGTAAAATTTAACTTATACACTTCACTTGAGCTAACGCTAATCGATAGATCACTTGTGTATTAATCCTATCCTGTGGATAGGATTAATACACAAGTGATCTATCGATGATAAGTCCGTGATAACTTTGTAAACAAAACATAACGTCAATGTCACTCTTGGTTGGCACGACAGTACAAATGTAAACGTTAAGCATTAATATCAACACCCGTCTACGACACTGATTTCGATAGCTAGGTTGACGTTGAGACTTCCATGATCCATGTGTTTACCAGTCAGTTTGTGGCGTGCATGGTTTATTACTGTATAAATTAATTATTGGAAAAGTGAGCTTTTTCTCATTTATACGTAATGACAATGTCTCGGAAATATATTAGATACAGACTCGCAATTGAAATAACCATTGTGACTGTAATTGCATTGCGATGCACAACAGCCATGCTGCTATTTTCGTAAATGCTAAACTCTTTGTGTGCTTGGTAGTTTGGTCGGCCTTTTGCCATCTAAATTGCCATTTCCATAAGAAAGTTTGTTCTTGCACACCGGATAAGGATATCTGAGATTTTACTCTGAGATAGAAAATCTTATCTTACCCAGGCTATCTTGGAACTCACGCACATAGTCGTCAAGTGACGTCATTGTTATGTTTAAGTGACGTCATCATGTGCAATTGCATCTTAGCGAATTCGTGGACTTCTGGAAGTTTATTCTGAATTTAAAAAAAAACAGTGATTAGCAAGAAAAATTATCTATCATTCGTGTGAGGGTAGAATAGAAAAGTATGTCCCTCAGGATCAACATAATGCCAAATGGTGATGCTCGGGAAGGATTTTTCTATCCTACCCTCACACTTATGATAGATTCTTATATTCTTGTACACCCAATAAGGGTATCTCGGATTTTACCCTGGGATAGAAAATCATATCTTACCCATGATAGTTTACGTTAAGTAACGTCATCATGTGAAAAAATACGTTGTGCAACAGTAAATTGATTTGATGATACGCTCAACTAAATTTTGATTTAATTATATTTTTTTTTAGTAAACAAGACGGTGAACTGGGTTTTAACTTTGCTTTCCTCTTTAATTGCACGCCGGTGGGTCGGACTTCAGACTCTATGACGGTTCCGAATTAAAGACTTATCTATTCATGAGATGGTAGGGGCCTGATGCTTTGGCTGTTTGTCGGGCCCACCGGGGTTCACCTGTTGGATTTCTTTTGCTCCAGTAGTTGAGTTTTATTTACTGTTGTGTCCTTACCCTTGCTTTATCTCCTTTTTATATCTTGATTTATATGTTCTAGGAGATGATGCATTGACAAGTTAAGGGTCTTTCATGCAAACCAAACATCTATGTGTCTTGATCCACATCTGAACTAAGGGTGAGGTTGGTGCACCATTAAACCGGTTTAAGCCCTCCAGTAAAATATTTTTACAGACCTTTTCAAGGCGGTTCTTCTTTTTTGGATCAGTTGTGTTATTTATGCTTTGTGTTTGTGTCTTGATCCACATCTGAACTAAGGGAGTAGTATAGGCGCCACTATAGGGTAAATGACGTCACGACGTCAGATCCAAGATGGCGGCCCCCACGACACCAAGATGGCGGCCCCCACGAAATCAAGATGGCGGTCCCTGTGACGCGTTCGGTTACACCTCGGAGGGTGAGTCAACGCCCTAGACCACGAGAAGGTAGCGTCACGTCCTAGAGCACGGTGTCGTTCTTCTATATACAAGGGTGAGGGGCCTCTCGAACGAACACGGATCTGGAGGAGTCTATATTGAGGTTTTTTACGAAGTTCAGAACGAGATCCAGTCTTTAATGGTGTAGCGGGTCGCAGCGCTCGGTTTATCCCGTTCCCCGGGTGGACCCTTTTTTTTCAGCACGGTCCTTTCACGTCTTTTTTCACGTACTGATCGGCTTTGTAATTAGGTCGTAAAGGCTGAGAGGATATGATTGTCTATCAACGTAGAACGGGTTCCTCGCCATGCATATGGCGTCTGGCTAACTTAGGAGCATATTGCGCAATTATTTGCTGTTCGTCCTTTAGTATCTTAATGAATTCCAGTCCGAAATTGCTGTCTTACGCCCTCCGTCCATTATACTATCCTCTCCTTTTCGCTTAAGCTCCGATTTTGCCATTTCTAAAGCTTGGGCTACTGGGGTGACCAGGTTCACTACGGGTTTTTCCTTTTGTCTCATTTCTTTCAACTCTCTGTATTTCCGTCCACTACCCACAATATAATGACCCTGACTGTCGCGTTCTGCGTAGCCATCTCTAACATCCAGCAAGTGCTGATACCATTTGTCAGGATCCGACACGTAAGGAATCCACTTCTGCTGTTGGTAATCGTAAACGAGTCTAGTGCCCATCTCTTTTGATTGATTTCCTCCTTCGTGCTCGAGATATTCTTACGCTCTATTCATACCAAGGGGCAAGAGTCTAGTTCACTATCCTCAAGCACCTCGATTAATCGCTCAGCAGCCTCTCTGGCTTCGCACCGTAGTTGTCTACATCTCATCCGAAACAACAGTTCATCAAACAAAGCTATACACATAAAAGTAATGGCGAACATATTTACGCCTACACAATTCTTAATCCCTTTTCTTAGTTACCAGTTTTGATAGTCATTCGCGTTACACTCGGAACACCGTAATGCGCCTAAGTAATTCATGTGATCACTTTGCACGTAACAGGGTACGACCCCGTCTAGTTCGGGTAAGGCCCTTCCAATTTCTGTTAAGAGTTCTTTGACGGCAATGTATTCTAGGGGTCTCAGGTATAATCCCTTTTTCGTAGGTATCACCTCTTCTTGCGGCTTCCAATACTGCCTTATATCCATACATGCGCTGCCCTCGGTGATGGTACAATAGACGTTCCCTCCAAGATGACTCTTATAGTTTTGTTTCTCTGTCCTCGCTTGATCCGCGTATTCTAAGTAATCCACCCAATTCTTCCATCGCATCAAGGTTAAGCTGATACCTTTCTTGGTCGGTTTGTCATCTTTCCATTCTCTCAGGTCAACACGCAATTCACCTTTCCATTCTGTGACCTCGATAAAGCAATCGTTTCCGAGACTGAATCTGCATCTAGACATGTTTACTGTTTGACTGTCAGAATAGATATGACTAGATTGCTGCAAAGCGCCTTATATAGTGAGAGGTCTCTTCTGATTGGTCAATTATCCAGCCATCCGATTGGTAAACCTCCTCACTCCTGATCCCTCCTCCTCATTCTCCTTCACGACGTAGTAGAGTCCTCTTGGTCTTCAGAGGCTTTCTCGGTTTCTATATTATGATTCGGCCACACGTCCATAAATAAATCTTTTCTGAGTTTGATGGCTTGTCTGATAGAGTCCGCCTGATTCATATCGTGTTGGTTCTTAAACGTTTTAGCCGATTCCAGTATTCGCTGTTGAACAGGATCCTCTTGTAGCTCGTAATAATCTATTAGAAATTGAGCGTAATCTTGTCTGAGTTTTTTGCGGAGAGAAGGCAAATCATCATTGGCTGCGAGATGAATAGCTTTATCCGAACTAAAACCTCGCTCTTCATAAGCATTCACTTTAGCTTTAAACTGCTCTACGTTCTCCTGCCTGATCGGATTTTGAAATCTCCTGTTCCAGATGTCGAGTTTAGAGCGCTCATCTCTTTGTTTTCTTCGTTTACCTGGAGGGCTTAAATAGCTTACCCTCCTATTCCATATATCCGGTTTATAACTTTCATCTCTATCTTTATCCGGAGGGCTGATAGAGCGTATATAATCTAGGGACTCCACACTGTCAGCATCTTCATCATTAGAAATATCTCCGTCATCGGGAGACTGTTGATCGACAAATATGTCAGTTTGTAGTCTGTCCTGTTCGGATGTACTCGATTTAAGATCTAGGACGAGGTAACCATAAGGTCTTGCCGTGGCATCTTCAAATTTCCTCATAAATGTGGCACAAGTGGACGGATAAATTCTTCTTGCCAAGGTCGCAACTTGTTGTCTGTCGATCGGATTATTAAACAAGACCAAATATTGCGTATTTAAAGCGATATCCCTGCAAGCTCTACCTTGAGGAAATACGTTTTGAGTCAAATACACGATAGATATATTTCTGTGGTGACTGCCTTTCATAAAAAGGTCGGCAATTCTCTGGTCACACTTTGCTTCGGTCATCAGGTTATCAAAAATCATTAGGTTCCTTTTTGAGGGATCCATAAACTGAGCATTATCTAGATAGTCTGGGATACCCCGTATAAATTCTATACACGGAATTCTCTTCTGAAGGTCTTCGTACAGGGGCTGCCATTTTCCAAAACACCATAAGATTCGTTCCGGTGGCGGTTGTACTAACGAGGAAAGTAACAGTTTTCTAGTCCATTCCGTTTTCCCCGATCCGCTGGGTCCAGTTACCATCATAGAGAATGGGTGTCTAAATGTCATTTCCTTCAATGGTTGTGACTGGTCGGTATATTTCCCACTGCCATGGACATTGCGTTCATGTCTTTGCAATGCATCAGGCCTACTATAGGACTGGTTGCAGATCAAACACCTGATCATTTTGTCTCAGTTAGTATTGTTTCTCTACCTTCATACGGGTGTCATCCTTCTTACGATCATTGCATCATTGTTACCACCACTACCACCACCGACACCACCACCACCGACACCACCACCACCACCACCATCATCACCACCACCACCACCCACCACCACCACCACCACCACCACCACCACCACCACCCACCACCACCACCACCACATGGTGGACCATTGTTTCCTGACTGTACATTCACTGTATCCTCACTGTATCCCACTGTACCCCAACTGAACCCTCACTGTATCATCACTGTGCCCCACTGTACTCTCACTGTATCCCCACTGTATCCTCCCTGTACCCTCACTGTATCCCACTTTACCCCAACTGAACCCTCACTGTATCCTCACTGTATCCCAATGTACCCTCACTGTATCCTCACTGTACCCCACTGTACTCTCACTGTATCCCCACTGTATCCTCCCTGTACCCTCAATGTATCCTCCTTCCCTCCTCCTCCTCACCCTCTCCTCCTCCCTCCTAATCTCACTGTACCCAAACTGAACCCTCACTGTGCCCCAATGTACCCTCACTGTACCCCACTGTACTCTCACTGTATCCCCACTGTATCCTCCCTGTACCCTCAATGTATCCTCCTTCCCTCCTCCTCCTCACCCTCTCCTCCTCCCTCCTAATCTCACTGTACCCAAACTGAATCCTCACTGAGCCCCAATGTACCCTCACTGTATCCCCACTGTACCCCACTGTACCCTCACTGTAGCCCAACTGAACCCTTACTGTATCCTCACTGTGCCCCAATGTATCCTCACTGTATACTCACTGTACCCCACTGTACTCTCACTGTACCCCACTGTATCCTCCCTGTACCCTCAATGTATCCTCCTTTCCTCCTCCTCCTCACCCTCTCCTCCTCCCTCCTAATCCCACTGTACCCCAACTGAACCCTCACTGTGTCCCAATGTACCCTCACTGTATCCTCACTGTACTGCACTGTACTCTCACTGTATCCCCACTGTATCCTCCCTGTACCCTCACTGTATCCTCCTTCCCACCTCCTCCTCACCCTCTCCTCCTCCCTCCTAGCTCCATTATGAATTTGAACTGTCATGATCACTGTTTTTAAGGCCATTATACTCGTTGTAGAACGTTCTATCATCGTAGGTTCACCGGTAATTGTGGGTTGACCATGATTATATAATGATTAAGCATAACAGTTTCGCTTTAAACAACCAGTCGTAAGCATTTACGCTATGTATAGTCTTAAGATGATGTACTATATTTAGCATATCCTTTCTATAACATATTGGACACTGGATCTTGTATCTATGGGGACATAGTTTTGATTTGTTTTTAAACACCATTTAAAACGAAACTTTGTGTATATCAGCTTGCTGGGCAAGCCTTTCCTTTTAAATCGAAACTTTTATAATACAAACGCGAACCTTCCTTTTATAACGACACTTTTATGTATAACCTGGCAAGCCTTTCCTTTTAAATCTAAACGCTTATAATACAAGTGCGAGCCTTCCTTTTAAAACGACACTTTTATGTTTCAGCTTCCTGGGCAATGCTTTTCACGCGTTCTTATAACGCGAAGATGAATCACGCTATGAAAAAAACGTGTGGCGTTAGAAAACGCCAGTTTACACACGTTTGAGCTAAATAGTATCATTTAAACTGTTCAATTTGCATGTTTATTGTTCGACTGTCATATTAGCTATGACTCGATTGCATACGATGCGCATTATATAGCGAGAGGTTTTTTTTCTGATTGGTCAATAATTAATCATAGTAATATCGTTATAAATGTATATCATAAGCCATACATTTCGCAATTCGTCTCTAGACTATGAACAGACGATACGTAAGTTGAATTTAGGGGTTAACTGTCTCATGTACCTACCTGTACACGAGCAGCGAAGACTCTGACGTCTGACTCTGCCATCTAACAAAGGCGAAGAATGAGAATAATCGCATTATTGGTGTATTTATATACCCTAGACATTAAGAATGAAAAGGGCGAAAATCGCCATCGCCTTTCCTAGTACACGCTATAGATACATCAAACGTCTGGTCCGATGGACAGGCTCATCTGCTTGAATAACGCACTCTGATCAGTAAATTCGATGTGGAACAGCGAAGACCCAACGCAATGATACAGCAAAGTCGTGCGTATTGAAAAGGCGGTGTTTCCGTGGGCCTGTCTCAATTCATTCACCAATATAATCAGCTGCTGACCGGATCTGACCGGATGTTTTCACTTTGATCCATGTAATGAAATCGCTTATCGATTTTACAATTCAGGAGAATTGAGACAGGCCCACGGAAAACCCACCTTTTCAATACGCATGACTTTGCTGTATCATTGCGTTGGGTCTTCGCTGTTCCACATCGAATTTACTGATCAGAGTGCGTTATTCAAGCAGATGAGCCTGTCCATCGGACCAGACGTTTGATGTATCTATAGCGTGTACTAGGAAAGGCGATGGCGATTTTCGCCCTTTTCATTCTTAATGTCTAGGGTATATAAATACACCAATAATGCGATTATTCTCATTCTTCGCCTTTGTTAGATGGCAGAGTCAGACGTCAGAGTCTTCGCTGCTCATGTACAGGTAGGTACATGAGACAGTTAACCCGTAAATTCAACTTACGTATCGTCTGTTCATAGTCTAGAGACGAATTGCGAAATGTATGGCTTATGATATACATTTATAACGATATTACTATGATTAATTATTGACCAATCAGAAAAAAAACCTCTCGCTATATAATGCACTTCGTATGCAATCGAGTCATAGCTAATATGACAGTCGAACAATAAACATGCAAATTGAACAGTTTAAATGATACTATTTAGCTCAAACGTGTGTAAACTGGTGTTTTCGAACGCCACACGTTTTTTTCATAGCGTGATTCATCTTCGCGTTATAAGAACGCGTGAAAAGCATTGCCCAGGAAGCTGAAACATAAAAGTGTCGTTTTAAAAGGAAGGCTCGCACTTGTATTATAAGCGTTTAGATTTAAAAGGAAAGGCTTGCCAGGTTATACATAAAAGTGTCGTTATAAAAGGATGGTTCGCGTTTGTATTATAAAAGTTTCGATTTAAAAGGAAAGGCTTGCCCAGCAAGCTGATATACATAAAGTTTCGTTTTAAATGGTGTTTAAAAACAGATCAAAACTATGTTCCCATAGATACAAGATCCAGTGTCCAATATGTTATAGAAAGGATATGCTAAATATAGTACATCATCTTAAGACTATACATAGCGTAAATGCTTACGACTGGTTGTTTAAAGCGAAACTGTTATGCTTAATCATTATATAATCATGGTCAACCCACAATTACCGGTGAACCTACGATGATAGAACGTTCTACAACGAGTATAATGGCCTTAAAAACAGTGATCATGACAGTTCAAATTCATAATGGAGCTAGGAGGGAGGAGGAGAGGGTGAGGAGGAGGTGGGAAGGAGGATACAGTGAGGGTACAGGGAGGATACAGAGGGGATACAGTGAGAGTACAGTGCGGTACAGTGAGGATACAGTGAGGGTACATTGGGACACAGTGAGGGTTCAGTTGGGGTACAGTGGGATTAGGAGGGAGGAGGAGAGGGTGAGGAGGAGGAGGAAAGGAGGATACATTGAGGGTACAGGGAGGATACAGTGGGGTACAGTGAGAGTACAGTGGGGTACAGTGAGTATACAGTGAGGATACATTGGGGCACAGTGAGGATACAGTAAGGGTTCAGTTGGGCTACAGTGAGGGTACAGTGGGGTACAGTGGGGATACAGTGAGGGTACATTGGGGCTCAGTGAGGATTCAGTTTGGGTACAGTGAGATTAGGAGGGAGGAGGAGAGGGTGAGGAGGAGGAGGGAAGGAGGATACATTGAGGGTACAGGGAGGATACAGTGGGGATACAGTGAGAGTACAGTGGGGTACAGTGAGGGTACATTGGGGCACAGTGAGGGTTCAGTTTGGGTACAGTGAGATTAGGAGGGAGGAGGAGAGGGTGAGGAGGAGGAGGGAAGGAGGATACATTGAGGGTACAGGGAGGATACAGTGGGGATACAGTGAGAGTACAGTGGGGTACAGTGAGGATACAGTGAGGGTACATTGGGGCACAGTGAGGATACAGTGAGGGTTCAGTTGGGGTAAAGTGGGATACAGTGAGGGTACAGGGAGGATACAGTGGGGATACAGTGAGAGTACAGTGGGGCACAGTGATGATACAGTGAGGGCTCAGTTGGGGTACAGTGGGATACAGTGAGGATACAGTGAATGTACAGTCAGAAAACAATGGTCCAACATGTGGTGGTGGTGGTGGTGGGTGGTGGTGGTGGTGGAGGTGGTGGTGGTGGTGGTGGTGGTGGTGGTGGGTGGTGGTGGTGGTGATGATGGTGGTGGTGGTGGTGGTGTCGGTGGTGGTGGTGTCGGTGGTGGTAGGGGTGGTAACAATGATGCAATGATCGTAAGAAGGATGACACCCGTATGAAGGTAGAGAAACAATACTAACTGAGACAAAATGATCAGGTGTTTGATCTGCAACCAGTCCTATAGTAGGCGTGATGCATTGCAAAGACATGAACGCAATGTCCATGGCAGTGGGAAATATACCGACCAGTCACAACCATTGAAGGAAATGACATTTAGACACCCATTCTCTATGATGGTAACTGGACCCAGCGGATCCGGGAAAATGGAATGGACTAGAAAACTGTTACTTTCCTCGTTAGTACAACCGCCACCGGAACGAATCTTATGGTGTTTTGGACAATGGCAGCCCCTGTACGAAGACCTTCAGAAGAGAATTCCGTGTATAGAATTTATACGGGGTATCCCAGACTATCTAGATAATGCTCAGTTTATGGATCCCTCAAAAAGGAACCTAATCATTTTTGATGACCTGATTACCGAAGCAAAGTGTGACCAGAGAATTGCCGACCTTTTTACGAAAGGCAGTCACCACAGAAATATATCTATCGTGTATTTGACTCAAAACGTATTTCCTCAAGGTAGAGCTTGCAGGGATATCGCTTTAAATACGCAATATTTGGTCTTGTTTAATAATCCGATCGACAGACAACAAGTTGCGACCTTGGCAAGAAGAATTTATCCGTCCACTTGTGCCACATTTATGAGGAAATTTGAAGATGCCACGGCAAGACCTTATGGTTACCTCGTCCTAGATCTTAAATCGAGTACATCCGAACAGGACAGACTACAAACTGACATATTTGTCGATCAACAGTCTCCCGATGACGGAGATATTTCTGATGATGAAGATGCTGACAGTGTGGAGTCCCTAGATTATATACGCTCTATCAGCCCTCCGGATAAAGATAGAGATGAAAGTTATAAACCGGATATATGGAATAGGAGGGTAAGCTATTTAAGCCCTCCAGGTAAACGAAGAAAACAAAGAGATGAGCGCTCTAAACTCGACATCTGGAATAGGAGATTTCAAAATCCGATCAGGCAGGAGAACGTAGAGCAGTTTAAAGCTAAAGTGAATGCTTATGAAGAGCGAGGTTTTAGTTCGGATAAAGCTATTCATCTCGCAGCCAATGATGATTTGCCTCTCTCCGCAAAAAACTCAGACAAGATTACGCTCAATTTCTAATAGATTATTACGAGCTACAAGAGGATCCTGTTCAACAGCGAATACTGGAATCCGTTAAAACGTTTAAGAACCAACACGATATGAATCAGGCGGACTCTATCAGACAAGCCATCAAACTCAGAAAAGATTTATTTATGGATGTGTGGCCGAATCATAATATAGAAACCGAGAAAGCCTCTGAAGACCAAGAGGACTCTACTTCGTCGTGAAGGAGAATGAGGAGGAGGGATCAGGAGTGAGGAGGTTTACCAATCGGATGGCTGGATAATTGACCAATCAGAAGAGACCTCTCACTATATAAGGCGCTTTGCAGCAATCTAGTCATATCTATTCTGACAGTCAAACAGTAAACATGTCTAGATGCAGATTCAGTCTCGAAAACGATCGCTTTATCGAGGTCACAGAATGGAAAGGTGAACTGCGTGTTGACCTGAGAGAATGGAAAGATGACAAACCGACCAAGAAAGGTATCAGCTTAACCTTGATGCGATGGAAGAATTGGGTGGATTACTTAGAATACGCGGATCAAGCGAGGACAGAGAAACAAAACTATAAGAGTCATCTTGGAGGGAACGTCTATTGTACCATCACCGAGGGCAGCGCATGTATGGATATAAGGCAGTATTGGAAGCTGCAAGAAGAGGTGATACCTACGAAAAAGGGATTATACCTGAGACCCCTAGAATACATTGCTGTCAAAGAACTCTTAACAGAAATTGGAAGGGCCTTACCCGAACTAGACGGGGTCGTACCCTGTTACGTGCAAAGTGATCACTTGAATCAGTTAGGCGCATTACGGTGTTCCGAGTGTAACCCGAATGACTATCAAAACTGGTAACTAAGAAAAGGGATTAAGAATTGTGTAGGCGTAAATATGTTCGCCATTACTTTTATGTGTATAGCTTTGTTTGATGAACTGTTGTTTCGGATGAGATGTAGACAACTACGGCGCGAAGCCAGAGAGGCTGCTGAGCGATTAATCGAGGTGCTTGGGGATAGTGAACTAGACTCTCGCCCGTTGGTATAGATAGAGCGTAAGAATAACTCGAGCACGAAGGAGGAAATCGATCAAAAGAGATGGGCACTAGACTCGTTTACGATTACCAACAGCAGAAGTGGATTCCTTACGTGTCGGATCCTGACAAATGGTATCAGCACTTGCTGGATGTTAGAGATGGCTACGCGGAACGCGACAGTCAGGGTCATTATATTGTGGGTAGTGGACGGAATTACAGAGAGTTGAAAGAAATGAGACAAAAGGAAAAACCCGTAGTGAACCTGGTCACCCCAGTAGCCCAAGCTTTAGAAATGGCAAAATAGGAGCTTAAGCGAAAAGGAGAGGATAGTATAACGGACGGAGGGCGTAAGACATCAATTTCGGACTGGAATTCATTAAGATACTAAAGGACGAACAGCAAATAATTGCGCAATATGCTCCTAAGTTAGCCAGACGCCATATGCATGGCGAGGAACCCGTTCTACGTTGATAGACAATCATATCCTCTCAGCCTTTACGACCTAATTACGAAGCCGATCAGTATGTGAAAAAAGACGTGAAAGGACCGTGCTGAAAAAAAGGGTCCACCCGGGGAACGGGATAAACCGAGCGCTGCGACCCGCTACACCATTAAAGACTGGATCTCGTTCTGAACTTCGTAAAAAACCTCAATATAGACTCCTCCAGATCCGTGTTCGTTCAAGAGGCCCCTCACCCTTGTATATAGAAGAACGACACCGCGCTCTAGGACGTGACGCTACCTTCTCCTGGTCTAGGGCGTTGACTCACCCTCCATGTGTAACCGAACGCGTCACAGGGACCGCCATCTTGATTTCGTGGGGGCCGCCATCTTGGTGTCGTGGGGGCCGCCATCTTGGATCTGACGTCATGACGTCATTAACCCTATAGTGGCGCCTATACTACTTAAGGGTGTGGTTGGTGCACCCTCAAACCGGTTTAAGCCCTCCAGTAAAATTATTTTACCGACCGTTCCAAGGCAGTACTTCGTTTGTGGATCTTTTGTGCTTTTTCAGTCTTGTATTTGCTATGCATTTGTATGCGTATAGTTATATGGGCCTTGTGGTCACCTGCTGGGAAAGGGCTGACCTCTTGGCTCTCGTTTGTGGTGTCTAGCTGTGAGGTTGTTACTTTCCCATTGTTATCCTGCGTCAGGTGTGGTATTTGATTGTATCGATTCCTGATCTTTGCACCCTAACTTACTTTACTTTATATCTGCGCAGAGCAATATATTCATTTTTCAAGTCAAAACGATATACACTGAACCGAACTCATAAGTGGCCACCTTACATTTTTTGCGCCTGTTCAGAAAGTAAAAATCCCTCTTGCAACATTTTAATTCTATACAAAATTCAAGGCTTTGTCAAGACTCTGCAAATTAGGTCTTTTCAAAATGACTGGTAAATCTTGCACAGACGGAGTCGGAGTAAAGGTACCTTTATTTCAAAAAGTCACACTTGTAAGTGTGATATAAAATATTCATCAGATACGTTATTGATTAATATTTTAATTAGTTTAACGACGTTAATAACAGCTGTGATATAAGATGAAAAAGAATCGAAAGTTTGTCACAATTGAACTCTCCCTTTCTCTTTTACGTTAACATACCCAGCCACCGTCAGCAGCTTAATCAAGGAGTTTTAGCTTTAAACATGCAATTCGTATACACACTTTGCATTGCTCTCTACGCTTTATTATCTGCGGCACGTCATTAAAATTTTCAGGGGTTCTTTATTATGAATTGGAATCACTGTTCTACTTAAACAAAATAAAAAAACTTTAACAAATGCCTTTAAATGACCTTTAAACTTTCACGAATAAACCGGAAGTGGTTACCAATCATGAATAAGATGTCATCAGAAAATGGGCTGATCAAGCTTTATTGTGTTTGAACAAACATTTTAACATTTAATAAAACACGTACAATGATTTTAGTATGTGCTGAAGATGATTTTTGAAAAAAACCTGAAAATTTGTAAAATTAGCTTTTTGCTTGCGGCGCTCTCGCCGCAAGCATTTCTGTCGGAATAGTGATACCCTCTTTAGCTGGTTGTCTATTTATATAACATACTGTTAGCATAACGGCCGTGTGTAGGGCGAACAAGACAGTTCACCGACAAGGGTAACACTAAATGCGTAAAGGACCCCTTTACGCTTGCTTAATGGACTCATTTTTAATTTTGCCAGAAAAGGAATTTTATTATTGCTTAACAGTTTCTTAGTTCTGTAGTTTCTTCTTGTGCATGTTGATATTTGTGTTGGAATAGTGATACCCTCTAACCGGTTGTCTATTTATATAAACTAACTTCAACGGACTTGTGGGAAGGAGACGTCAATATTAAAACCGCAAGTAAAGATAACTATCGAAAACGGAAGTACTGTTAGTATAACGTTGGGCGTAGACTTTTTAAAAAAAGAGTTAAAAACGTCCCCAAGTAAACACACATTCAACTGAAAACAAAGCCATCTAAACGAGCCTCACATTATCTGATTATTATCTAAATTGTGAAAGAATTAACATGAATTAAGGCACTGCCTTTTAACGGACATGACAGACAGTTTTATGCGACCAAAGGGTAATCACACTGTACATTAAAAGTGCCTGAGTCTTCACATCGTGTCTGGAGCATACCTCCTTTACTGTTAAAGGTAGGAATTCCAAAATCGATAGGTGGATGCATTTTAGGGTACAAAGTGTTGTGTACATTTTTCGGGTCACTTTGACATTGACCTCTTGCCTCAGTCGTCCTAGAATAATCGTGTCCTTATCATATTTCAGCAAATTTCTTGCTTGGATGCATTATGGTGTGGCTGATTGTAGCGTACAATTTTGGGGTCACTGTGACCTTTATTTTGACTTTGGTCTTTTAAAATCGTGTGCGGAGCATATTTCCTATACTACATGGCATAGAAATCCCATATTGGGGATACATGTTGGGGTAGTGGAATGTTGCATACTGTTTTAGGTCACTGTGACCTTGACCGCTGGCCTCAAAACTTGAAAACATCATATCTCCAAAATATCTCACATTTTTTGAGGCAACAATATCATTTTTTTGTGTGGATGCATCAGGATAAGGATGTTGGAGATTGTAGCGTACTACTTTGGGCAACTGTGACCGTGACTTCTGGCCTCAGTTGTATAAAAATCTTGTACTGAGCATATCTTCTAAATTATAGGACATAGAATCAAAAATAATTTGGTATGTGCATACATCTATTGGCCACAGTATGCCACCCACTTTTTCAGGTCTCTGTCGCCTTGACCTCTAGCTTCAGTTCTGGATAGGTAGAGCCTGGAAAATATCTGTATATTATGTTAGGTAGGAATCCAAATTTGGTGTATGGATACATTTTGGGGTTTCCGAGCGTTGCATACTGCCTCTGGGTCACACTGACCCTGGCCTAAGGCCTTGGTGAAGGGAAATGTGTTTTTGTCACTTTCCCATGTGGTATCCTGGGTCAGGTGTGGTACTCGATTGTATCGATTCCTGATCTTGGCCACTTTTTCCTACTTTGTGACTAGTTACTATGGTATTGGCAGCATGAAGCCTCCATGCGAGCAAACATTTTTGTGCTTCATCAACAGCAGAATCTAGGGCAAACATTTGGTACCAGTGAAATGCATTTAAGCCTCCCCGCTTTGGCTAAGGCTGTTGTACATTCTAAGGGGGCGGTTCTGTTGTTGATGATTAGTACTCCTATTGTGGGATTTGTTATTGTTCTATGTTTTTGTGCGTTACTTTATTCACTTATTTGCTTACTTACTTACTTACGTACTTACTTACTTACTTACTCACTTACTGGAGAAAGATGGCAGGCTTAAGCAACTATGCTTATAAGACGCCGACTGTCTAGTGTTGGGGAAAACCAGTGCAACTCTCAGTGTTCCGTTTGGAAATACACGTGAAACCACCGCAGCTCGGAAGCGGCCACGGAAGTTGACTGTTAAACCATTGAGATACATACCATTGCAAGAACAAACACTAATGGATATTTTCTAGCGATGCTAGCGAGATTCGAACCTGCGTGAAAGAGGTATCCAGTTAGTCAGAGCTAAACATGCTGCCGAATGAGCTATGCAGGCGCCCTATGTCCATTATAGTTTTGAAATCATCTAAATGGGGAATAGAGAGCTGATTGCATTGTTTAGTTTGTCTTCCTGGTGTATTGTAATTGTTGGGTGGTTTTTCCTTGCGGTGTCATGGGTTTGTCTGCAGTTTGTGATTGTGGTATTTCCTGATCATAGTCACTATTTCTGAAGACATGCATGCTAAGATAATATAAGAAGATATGATAGACCATTGAGATACATACCATTGCACGAACAATCACTAATGGATATTTTCTAGCGTTGCTAGCGAGATTCGAACCTGTGTGAAAGAGGTATCCAGCTAGTCAGAGCTAAACATGCTACCGAATGAGCTATGCAGGCGCCCTATGTCCATTATAGTTTTGAAATCATCTTAATGGGGAATAGAGAGCTGATTGCATTGTTTAGTTTGTCTTCCTGGTGTATTGTAATTGTTGGGTGGTTTTTCCTTGCGGTGTCATGGGTTTGTCTGCAGTTTGTATTTGTGGTATTTCCTGATCATAGTCACTATTTCTGAATACATGCATGCTAAGATAATATAAGAAGATATGATAGATAGTTTTGCATCTTTTTTCAACTAGGCAAGCCCTTCTTTTAAAAAGGAAAATTTATTTTAAAATACAAATCATAAAAAAATCTGTCATAAGCTAAAAGTCAAGTGTTTGGTATTTTTTCAAGTCAGCTAGACTGGTTCGTAATCACTTCAATGCGATAAAAACTGCACTAAATGCTTATTTTCTTCAAAAGTTGATTTTTGCATTTTTGAACCCCAAAATAGGGCACTGATTGAATGAAACTCTTCCAAAGCACCGCTTAATCACCGTAGTCCATTTAAATGCATATAGGCAATTTTTCATTTCAATATCATCAGCGCTCAGTCAGAAAAGCGAAAATGGAAAGAGGTTACATAAACTTCGGTTCGGCATAGTAGTGTGATGAAGTGAGAAAATGCGAATAGATAATTTTTGGAAAAGCCATACTTGTTTATCGTTTTGGCTAAAGTCTTGGCTCCAAAATGCGTTTGCTGGTTTAATTTATATGTCTGATTTATATTTTAAAGAGAACTGTCTAAATTAGCACTAACTAGCAAGTATTTCGGCTGAAATTTGATTGTTTACTTGCAGAAATTGTTGATATTCGGCCCACGATGTTAGTACTAGAAGCACCGGCGGTACTGGCTTTCACCCTTAAGAGTACCGGGTTTTTCAAACAAGTACGCGCACTGACTTAACCATTATTAGTTGAAGGGAGATAGGTTTAAATTTATAATTTTTATAATATTGGACTAATCCAAAATTGCAAGGTAGCAGCTCTATTTTACATTATAACTTTACTATTTAATCAAGATGCGTTAATTTGATGATAATTATCAATAATTTGGGAAGATGATTTAATGCATGTCTAGCCTGACACCCCTTTTTAGGTGAAATTTAAGATGTGCCAAGGGTATATAAACAGCTTGAACCATCAGAATAGTGTCAATAGCTCGCTGTTTATGATCGAAGATAGATCGTTGACTGTGAAACAGATAACCTTTCAGTATTGCACTAAAGGTTAACCTTGCTTCTCATTGTTGTAGTTTTGAGTCGTTGAAGTTGGTTGACGTAGTTGGTCGAAGTCGTCAGTTGGTAGAGGTCGAAGAGCAGAGAAGTAATTGAGGTATAAATATTTGCTTATTAGTATTGCACTAAGAGCAAATCGGGTTTGTCTAGCATTGCACTAACGAACCTTTTGTTGAGCCAGAACAGTTGGTTGGTTGTTTCTGGAGTGGCCTTGTAGTAAATTTGCATAGGTTGTATTGACTTTGTACCCCTTGTTGTGACTTGAACAATCATTGTAAATCATTTGAAATCATCGTTTATAACTATTTTACTAATGAAATCATATTGGTTACATTTATTTCTAATCATTTGGCAAAGCAGCCCAAGGAAAATTATTTATAGTTGCTATATAAGGCAACCTATGTATTTGTCCATTGTATATTTTAATAGACCGCTCGACTGTGTTACAGTAGAAGAAGTAGTAGTAGTAGTAGTAATGAGATCCACTATGGGATCAGGATTTTTAAATAATCTGGAAAAACGGACCCTGCAATGCTAGAAAACAGCGGACTCGGTTTTATTTAGTCTTTTCATGAGAACTTATGGAAAGTGCAACAATTCTCATGCCCCTAGCACCGGCTTAAGCAGGATTCTGCTCTCCGTCAGAACCCAATATTTACGAATGCCAAGGCTATGAAAAAATATCGACACTATATCGATGCACGATAAGCCTCATCTGAAAATAGCATAGTTTTTTTACGGGATAGAAAGTCTTGGTACCAATAGAGGACTAACCACACACCGGGTAGGCGGCAATCAAAAATCTTTATACTACCGACGAACGTGGATCAAAATTTGTAGGAAACAGAGTTTTCGATTACAAGAAAAAAATGTTACTAACGATTTTCGATCCGCGTTTGTCGATTGTAAAGAGCTTTTTTTGCTGACTGCGGCCTACCCGTTGTGACCCATGCAAGCTTAAGTGACTATCTGTGAATTATTTGATGTAACTAAGAGTCATTCTAACTGGTCTATAGCTGTGACATTTCCCTGGTCCAGGGCGACTCTGGATATATATATATTAAAAAAAGTTCGATCAACTTCGCCTTTGAAATGATTTTTGGGTGAAGAAGGTTTTTCTGTCACAGTTGTGATATATAAAATGACTTAGTTTATATCAGCTTTAACATCAGCATATTCTAGGGCGAACATGTGGAACCAGTAAGGTGCATTTAGGCCCCCTGGTAGCTTCGGCTGCTGTCTGTTCTAAAGCGGAGGTTTTGTTGTTGTTGATTTATTGTTGTGTGTATCTCCCATTGTTTGCGGGGGTTTTGTGTTCGTCTTTGTTTTGGTACGCTTACCTATTTATCTTTTTCTAGTTTGCAATCATCTTGACAAGGAAGAGAGACCTGGTTGCTTTGCTTTTATTGTCTTTCGGTTGTCTTGGTACTGTAAATGTCCTGTAACGTTTCCTCATGGTGCCGTGGGTGGGTCCGGAATTTGTGATTGCTGTATTTCCTGATCATAATCACTTACTCTTTGAAAATAATGTAGTCATTTTTAGTATAGGGAGAATCTCAGATGTTTGAGTTGTGTGTTTTAAAATCAAGGCTACTAACTTCTATGTGTCTTAAAGTCCCTTGGTCAATATAAACTTCAACTCCCAAAGGCAAAACTCTGAAGCGCCAATAAGTGCATTGTTGGTCATTAAAAGCTTACTCCTAAAAAACAACAACTGGTGAACATTTCTATAACCAAATTGCCCCGCTATCTAACTGAATACAAGAACAGAGGTTTAGGGCTGTCCCTCTGTTCACTGTTTATAATATTATATATAAATAAAGTACATGAAAATCAGATTGTATTTAACTATTGACCCAGAACGTCTTTCTTACTTCTCAACAAACTGTGTGGTGGGTACTCAAAAGACCCATCTCGATTAGAAGGCTCTTTGAGCACCCATATCAAATGCTTAAACAAATGGATAAGATAATAGACACACTTTAACGCTCTTTTTGTTTGTGAACACGAATATAATATAAAATTTAAACCTAACAAGTACGTCAGTGATTGACAAAATGCTTTGTGCGACTAGCAACGAATCAGATCAGTCTAAAAGTCTGTCCTGCTTATCAGTGTCTATGCTGTCAGTTCAATGGATACTTAAGGATTAATGTATTGTTCGTGCAAGGATGAATTACTACATATTCAGACTGGAGTTCACATGTATGCCAAACTGAGTTTAGTCTTCAATGGGATCACACACCATTTTGTCGACTTTGTCATGCTACCATGAAATACCCCTTTTAAGCCTAGCATCCTTTTAATGGGACACAGACAAACAGTACAGACCCAGATCAGACGCCACGCCAGGGTCTACACTGTTTGCTTACAGATTGTTCTGTTAAAATAATAAAAATGAAAAATACCATCCAACAACCCTTAAAACGAAAATTGACTTGTCTAATGTATAGTAGTTGGAAGTTACATTCGCTTTAAAGGGGTTAAACATAAGCCAACACAGTAGATGCTACTCTTTAAATGTTTAAGTCTACCTACTCAGAGTCTGATCTGAAATGTACACTGCTCAGCAAGGTGAAATATAGACTATAGTGCAGTCCAAAACTAAGAATCTAGCGTCACATAATATTTTCTTATTTGAAGCATGCGTGACTGCGCATATGAATTTATGTAACATTTGAGCCGTGGCATGTGATTTCCAACAATGTGGCATTTTGACAAGTGTAGACTGAGCCGAGCCTCTGCAGCTGCCTTTCAAGCTTAGAAACCCCAAATGGTGTTCAGTCAGTAGCTTAAGGATCATAAAATACTCAAGCGACTTGCAAAGGCTCTGATCAGGCTGCGCGTATGTACAGGGTTATCTGAGGCTTTGCTTGTCGCATCTACCACATTGTTGAAAATTTCATGCACTGGCTCATTTCATGTAACCTACCCCTAGTTTAGCATTTACATAATGATTGCTTGAGTACGCAAAAGCATTGCAAGTGCTGTGTGCTATTAATATTTATGCACTTGACAACCTTAAGGACATATGCTACTAAATACATCCCATGTTGAAATCTATCCAATACTTTGCATACGGTTTGTTTTATGCATGGGCTATCCATTTATGATATAGGATATGTCACCGTGCATATTTTTTCATTATCTCATAAGGAAGTTTTTATCATTTGACCATTTTTTTTAAAATATGAAAGAATAACTCAAGACCTAAATATCGAGCTAAAACTATTGTAATCTTCAGCCAGGTCCTGTCTTTTAGCTTAAGTTATTGCCCATCCAAGCCTTTTAGATAATGTGCAAGTTTTGTTGTTATCTTATGCTGTGACAAGATACTGAATGATATATCTTGGCAATACGTCGACAAAAGAATAAATCATATATTAAAAATCTGATGTTGAAAATCTAAAGAATTTATTATTATTTCATGGACTATTATAATACCTTTCAGAAAAAAAAGAGTACAAATCCGGAGTCACCGAACTAATTGTCTTCCAGGAGGGCCAAGTTTAACCCCACCCCCATAGGTTTAATGCATAGTTCAAAGTATAAAGTTAAAGAATCACCATTTCAGTCGTTTTGATGATGCCATTTTACTAGTATATGGGGCAATTTAGCATTAAAATGTTAAGAAAGAAAAAAAAATGCACTGAAAACAGGTGCGCACCCCAGGTCGTGCGCGGCTCTAAACAACCGTCCAAATAGTAGAAACTTGGCCACTTTCGTATTTTTAGCCTGGGAAATTGTGTGCGTCATTTGATTTCGTCTGATCTACATTTATCTGTTTTTGGTACTGAGACGATCCGTTCTGGTAAAAGATCAACAGATAGTTCGTATACACTTTAACTACTTTATTTTGTCAAGGAAATGTCGGAACACCGAAATGACATAAAATATCTGAAAGGCGTGTTGATCCAAATCCGTAAATAGCCGCACATGTCTTTAAACGAAATTATATTTTGTCTTAAACTCTTTCATACTGCCTGGCATGGACATACCGTTTCTGTTCTTGTTATCATGTTCATGCTGCTTCGGTGTGCCTGTTTGAAACATATATCACTTCTTGAACAGCTGCATTATAGCCTTTGTACTCTGATGGATTATTCGCATGCAGATACACAGTATGTAAACTGAAATAAACATCCTGTACCCGTTCCTCCTAGCTCACGCCTTATACATTATGAATTACAGCACTCGTGCGTACCCAGTTGTCGGAAATCGTGATGTGAGAGTTGCTGGTACAGCTGTAATTGCGAGGGCCCACCTATTAAAATTCATTTTTCCATAGATCTAAGTAACTGTTACAGTTACAACCATGTAATCATGTATACATGTGATTGCCAATTCCACTAAAACCTTGCAATCTGGCATTTAAGCCCGTTTTCGACACAGAACGGCTCTGATTGTGAGCAAGTCGTTTTTTAACAAAGCAAAATGCAAAGGAGGCAACTGTTAAAATCACGGAATAAAACGGAATAAAATAGATAAAATGGCTTTTCTTACCTTGTTCGAATGTGTATTGTCTGTATCGCTAACAATATAAATCGAAACGTGTACATGTACCTAAATACACGCATTTTCCGACTACTGGTTACGCACGAGTGCTGTTATTCATGTTTATAAGGCGTGAGCTAGCGGAGGAACGGTACAGGATGTTTATTTCAGTTTACATACTGTGAGATAATTTCAAGGATAAGGAATATAACGTGTTTTCAAACAATGTGACATTTTGACAAACGCAAGCTCAGGCGAGCCTGTGCAGCCCCCTTTTTAGCTTAGAAACTCCAAATGATGTTCGGTCAGTAGCTTAACACTCATATAATATTCAAGCGGCTAGCAAAGATTCTGATCAGACTGCGCGTATGCGCAGGCTGATCTGAAACTTTGCTGGTCGGACATACCATATTGTTGGAAATCCCATACCATGGCTCAATTGAATATATTTTAAGGGATCACCAGTAAAAAAAAAATCCAAAATGGTACGCACTTCGGTCCTTTGAGATGATATTTATCTTAGCAAACCGTGCAGGCCCTGATGAAATGCCATATTTCTAGTCTTCCGCTGTTTGGCAAAGCACCCCTATAGGATTTACCAGTGTATAAAGGGTAAATTAGATTGCATTTATGCATTGAATCCAAATCAGGATCAAAACTGTCAGCATATGTTATCCATTCAGTGCAGATATTAGGGAAAAGTCAGGGAACTCTTAATGAGTCGTCTCATCAGGATTTTCACTGTTTGCTTAGTTTACTTTATTCCAATAATTCAAAAATGAAAGACTCAAGGTCGCTGGCCGAATCTAACCGATTGTTTGAAATTACCCATCTATCTGACTGGGCTGATACATAGGCTGATCTAAGTCTTCACTTGTCGCACAGTGCGGGTTTTGTCAAGCACTGGCTTTACTCTTGCCATGTTGTATATTTTAATACTCTTTACTTCTTAATTTCTATCCAATCATTATGCAAAATTCCAGTAAGCAGCAAGTATTTAAAAAATAAATAATGAAAAATAGTGTTGAATCTGATCATCTGGCTTCCCAGAAGCCAGCTGATCTGGATCTACACTGTTAAAAATAAACAAACAATATAAAACAAACAGGATGCATTCGGGCTTAGCA
Organism: Loripinus fragilis; assembly: GCA_964019695.1. Taxonomy (NCBI): domain Eukaryota; kingdom Metazoa; phylum Mollusca; class Bivalvia; order Lucinida; family Lucinidae; genus Loripinus; species Loripinus fragilis. Next base: position 30,573,207 of record OZ026519.1, read on the forward strand.
CGCCGGTAAGAGTTAAACCGTGCAAGATAAGGTCAAATGTGTAATTCTGTATGTCAATCCAGTTTCTGTTTTCTTTTTCAGTGTTTTGATGGTGTGATCGTTCTGGCTTCGTTCATCGTAGACCTGGTGCTATTAGAAGGCCTACAGCAATTCACTGTTCAAGAGTTTGTCCTAATTCTAGCTTTCCTGGTACCATGGAGAATAATTCGAGTTGTTAACAGTACGCATTTTAGACCACTTTTCGATTCACTTATACATCTATATAATTACGAAATAAGACAAGTCTTTTTAAAGTACAAGGCAATTGCTTTGTTTGGCTTTGAGTACGTCACGTGTCTAAGTTTCACAACATTTATTAAATTGTTGTTGATCGGTTTACTTTGCGGATGTATCAAGGCCAAGGTTTCCCCCCCCCCCCAATGACCGTTATGTTTAGCCAAAAACTAATTGTCGGATGTCCAGCATAAGAAATTAGTTGGCATGTGCATACCGCGAATACTCAGATCAGTCTAAGCATCTACTCAAACTGATCAAAGTCTTCACTGTTCGTGGCACCTTGGCTACATACACCCATATAGTGCATAGCGAAGACTCATATCAGGCTCTGCATACTGACATGAGTCTTTGATGGGCGCAATTTTCAAGTAGTACAAGTTGGTGTGTCCATGCTCTATTAATAGATGTGTCAATTTAGCAAAATATCTATGGGACAAACTCTATCCGGCATCTGTGTAGTTCCAACATGATACATATACATGTATGGTCTAGCGCATAAAGAATTTCTAGCGATAAGGCGAGCATTTTCCCTAAACGACACGTTCGTTATATTTTGTTGAAATAACGACTGGAGAAATTCAACAAATCTATAAAGACGGGCCGTCGATGCACCATTGCCCCCGAATTTGTATATTGAAAACTGGATTTGCTTAATGCATGTAATAAATCTTCTTCTTATTGAATGAGAATTTATTTCGATCATCAACTGTACTTGTTATTCAGTAACATATATGGGAACTAGACCGTTAAACAAGGGTACCAATCGTCCTATCACGCTATGTACAGTAAAACTATTTATACAGTTGATGTACTATAAAAACGACCATCTTGCAAAGTGGTCTATTTTTTGTCAGATATTTGATGTCTTCTTTCGCTTATACAACCCCTTTCCCCCCTAGACCCAAGACGCCTTTTACATATATTATATATTTGTATAGCGACATTTAATTGTCCAAAGGGCATCTTGGGTCTAGGGGGGAAAGCATCTAAAAACAAACTGAAAGACGCCGGTTTCATCTTTTCAATTACAAACGTCACAATTTTAAGTATATTTCGTACGCATGCGCGGAAGGAATACCGCAAAGTTTCGAAAACGAAGGGCACTTATATCCTAAATGTTTAAGCACTTTTACTTTTTGAAAACCTGCAAAGGATTTACTAAAACTCTCGTCTAAACGGCACCCAGTCCAAAGACGTAAAATGAGGGGTGCGAGTAGAAGGCGCAAGTTTTAACGGTTTTGTAAATGATGAATCACTTTGAAACCTATTTTGATGTTTTCTATGTAAATTTTACTACCGGAACAGACCAATTTTAAAAACATTAGGGCAAATTGAAATCTAAGGTTTTGTAATAATGTCAACTAGGGAAAATATACGCCTTATCGCTAGAGCTCCTTGTGGTTATCATCGCATACGCCTCCCTTAAGGCCAATGCCAAAGTATCCAACGAGGCTTGAGGTCTACATCTGTATATTTGGACCTAGTGTTAATCAACATTGGTACTATTGATTGTGAGCAGCTAATGCTATGGTGAGACTGGGCATATATGCATAGATAGGCCTGGGCATTCGCTGCTCGCTGATGAGTCACGAAATGTCGTGCATCTACCAATGTCATCATGTAGTGTGGGCCGCTGTGTGGAAATTTGGGCTCTAGTGTGTAATTTCGGTAAAGGCAATTCACATCGATTTTCAGACAGATTTATTCAATTTAAGATAAAAAGGTGGCTCCAATACTTCCTTCCAGTATTAACATCAAAGTGACGTCCAAAAACGACGTACATTCCTTTCACATGAATCACAGTGCTCAACTCTGCTCAAATTGACGTGGAAGTAATTTCATTACGGGAATAACAAAAACAAACATATTGCGTACAAAAATAATTCTGGAAATTGCGTGTGCCTTGCGATTCAAATCACATGCTTGCATATATTATATAACAAATTTTGAAGATAACTAAAGTAGATACCTATTTTCTTAATTCAGGTCTAGTCGTAGCCATCATGGATCATGAGCATTTCAGACTTAAGGTACTCTATAAACAGAAGAAGAAAATTTCACAAGATCTTAAGAATGCAAAGACTGATATAAAAGGTCTTGAGGTAAGTAAACAGTATAATAACCCACATAAGCTAGCATTCTTCTGTTTGGAAATAGGCAAACAGTTAAGATAAAGCCATAAAATTCAAAGTCTTATAAGGGTTTACATAAGCTGCTTACGAGGAGCGTTAATTTACCTCTGGCATTAACGCGCTTCCTTGCCACATGACTGCAAGAAACTCGTGGGAATTGTCGGAATTTCATAGGGGAGTGGTTTTTAATAATGGAACGAAATTTTGTTTGCTGAACAAGTCAGGTTCACAGTCACAATGAATTATGTCAGAAACATATGCAATCTGCACTGTCAAAAATGTTAGTTTTTATGTGGCGCAATATATTTCAAGATGGTTTCACTAGCCTCAAAGATAGTTCACATCCAGGTCATCCCAAAACTATTGCTACCATGGTTAATATTGCTGCTGCGGCAGACCTGATTAAATAAGACATCTGCCAGGCAGAGATACATCTTGCTCACAGTACTGACAGATTTTGACTCAGGAGTTAAAACTTAAGTTAGTGGTATTTCATGCAAACCAAACATCTTTATGTCTTGATCCACATTTGAACTAAGGGTGAGATTGGCGCCTTAAAACGGTTTAAGCCCCTGCAGTAAATTATTTTACTGACCGTTCTAAGGCGGTATTTATTTTGTGGATCATTTGTGTTATTTATGTCTTGTGTTTGTTATGCTATCGCGTTTGTTTATTGCTGGCTTGTGGTCACCTGCTGGGAAAGGGGCTGACCTCTCGGCTCTTGTTTGTGATGTTATATTGTGTTTTTGTCACTTTCCTTTGTCCTCTGTCAGGTGTGATACTTGATTGTATCGATTCCTGATCTTTGCCGCCTTTCTTACTTAGAGAGAATTATACTTGGTGTGCCCCCATTCCTTGATTAAATGGCAATAAAGCGACTCTCATGAAATGACCGTTTATTTTTTTGACGTTGCCAAATTGTGATGAATGTAGAATATAAAAAAAACTATATACGTTTGATGGAACCATGATATATAAATTTGAACCCCAGAGAGGTGTCAATAAAAGCAGTGGCTGTGCAATGACCAGGCTATGCGTGCAATCGTAAAAGAACCAAAAGTGCGGGAAAAAAATCCATATGCCTTATTTTTGAATTCTGATTGTTGAATTCTGATTGGCCCAATGTTCAAGTTTAAATGCTAAAGCTCGAAATGTTACAGGTAAGTTCTATAAGAACAACGTGCTTTCAAAAATTGAAATAAAACATTAGAAAAGCAAGTATGCAACCGAACTAAGAGGTTTGCGGGTGCCCACAAGTGTAAACTGGTTCCTGGTATCAGAATCTGTGTTGCAGCTACACAATCAGCCTTTTCAACAGACATGAGATCCTGTGAATGTTTCCTGTTTACTTTACTAAAAACAATCTCTCAAGAAGGGCGATTTTAACCTTAAAGTGCTCTTGGCAGTGACATTGGTCAGTGTCAACAGGGTGTGTCAATAAAGGAATACTTATCGGCATTTAGATTTTCTGTCAAGGGAGAAAACATCAACCAGATGAAATGAATGAAATATGGATATGTCCAATAATGCGCCTTGCAGAAACCTAGTGTCACAATTACATGAACGCACCTCGTATATCACTGTTTATCATAAGTTGATTTAACATGAACAATACCCTTTTCATCATTAAATGTAAATTGGACATGTCCAATAAGTTTAATAGGAATATCTAGTTTGTTTAAGTGATACAACGTTATAGTATCACAACCACATAGACATGACTGCGTAACTAAAATTTAATTTCGTATTTCTCAAATAAAACATACGTTAATTGTCTCAATGAGACGGTTCTTTTGAGCACAAAAAACAATGATAAAACTGGTAGATAAATATTTAAAGTATTACGTTCAAAAACTGTATTTATCTCGACCTATGTGATAGTATACTTAACAATCGGTAAAAATTTAGATATCAAACAGATTTACTGTTAGAAGTGTGATGAAATACCAGGTTTCGAGGTTATATTTTTTCATGCTCAACTCAACTGAGCTTGAAAAAATCAATCTGCTCATAAATGTTAAAATGTCAACATTTGTTGGCATTTTAACATTTATTAGCAGAATAAATACAACATAAGACTAATGCCTTGGTTACATTTGCCTTACGACGAGTATACGATGCCCGTACGATGTCCAAATCACCGTTTCCGTGCGGCCTCCGCAGGGAGACCTTGCGATCATCGTACGGATTTACGGGCATCGTGGCCTCTACGATTTTGTTTACCCCCACACAATGACAAATTTGAAAAATCGTAAGCCCGTAGCCCGTAGACACATCGCAGTGACATCGTACGATCCCCGTAGGGGCATCGCACGTTGATCGTGAGGACAACGCAGGGTTTTAGATTGTCATCTTGGCCTAAAAATGATCGTAGACTCTTGCGATAGTCGTAAGGAGCCCGCAAGGTCGCCGCACGATGCCTTTGCAGGCCCCATAAAATCGTACGGACATCAGACGGTCATCTTGCGGTAACCCCAAGGTGATGGCACGATGATCGTGCGGTCGCCTTGCCACGTGTCAACAATTTCCCGGAGGCTTATCATTAGCTGTTTGTTTCATTTTAATATTTGTCTTCAGGCGACGTCTCTAATACCACCACTCAGTGTGACTCAATCTGGACACAGTTCAGTTTGCTGATGGAAGCAGTCTTATCATGGGCGGATCCAGGGGGGACATGTTTTTTTAGCAATACTGGGTTAGATCCCTTAGAAAATCTCAAAGCTACACACATGTACCAAGCCAGCATTACATGACGGGCCATAATCGGTCCGCCAGCGAAACGCCTTTTAAAATGACGTTTCGCTAGCGGGCCAACAATGACCCCCGCTTTTACTGTCATTTGGATCCTCTCTCCCCCTTATCAACTAAAAAAAGTTGAATTGGACCCCCTCTGACATAACTTTCTGGATCCGCGCATAATAACCAGGGCCCATAGAGTATGCTTCAATGATAAAATTGTCTGAAGCGCAATTCAAAATATGCACCTAACGTGAAATGCATATGCATTTTCAGTATAAAAAATGCTGGTTGGATAAGGGGTTTAATAAATTAGATAGGATTAATAAAGTCCAGATATTTTATTTTGTGATTTATAACTCTAAGATGTGAGTATTACTTCAAGGAATAAAATATATGGGTTTCGTAGTGAGAACATGTGACTAGTACGAACATTGAAATTTGAATGAATGAATGTTCTACAAAATGTATTTTACTGAAAACGAATGGCAAATGTGCTGACCAGGCCGGGTGGAAGAAACCGCATTCTGCGACTTCCGCAAGGCCATCGTACGGGCATCGTACGATTTACATAGGGAGGTCGTGAAGATAACACGATGATTGTACGATAACCTTGCAGTTGTCGTACGATATCCGCAAGGTCTCTGTAAAGTTTTGTTCAGAAATCGTAAGGTGATTGTAAGCAATGTAAGCACATACGTCGTAGCTTATAGCCGCCTACGACGCCGAAAAAATCGTAGAGAAAATCGTAGACAAATCGTACGACGACCGTGGCAAATGTTTCCGAGGCATTAGTTACAAAGCAAGAAAAAATATATACTTACCACCATTTTACCTTTTATGAGCAATTAAAAATTCATGCTCAGCTGAGGTGAGTATCAAAAACGTTTTATAACCTCGTGGCCTGTTTTGTCCAATCGACTGAATAAAGGAGCTAAACGTGGCATACTACGTACACTCTTACTGTGTGGCTAGTATAGAAAATCTGAAGATTAAACAGGACTTTTTTGTCACTACAATGTTGATGCATTCACTTGATGAACATCTTTCATATATACCGTCATTAACTGCGTATGCGTTTCATACGTGTGTTCCAAACAAACATATATTTGGCGATCATAGAAACGAAGAAACATCTGGTTCCATTTTTAATCATTAACAGTTTGTCTATGAAACGCCTAGAACGATTCATCCTCAATTTGTTACAAAACTGCACGTTCGGAAAATTCAGCGTTGTCTTTTAAAAGCAAGACAAGAATTAATTGCATGTGCTTATGCCTGTCCTAAAACATATGCTACAAGATAATTTTAAAAATACAATTTTAGTTAAGAGTATGCATCAAAAAAATTTTTTTTTTCATATTTCTCAACCGAAACACATGTTGTGGAAACTCAAAGAACCGTCTTGATGGGATGAGCACACAAACATATGGTTTAACAAATACGTAAGAACATATGTGCAATTTTACGTTATAAATTGTGTATTTAAACCTGTGTTAATAAAACAATTTCCCCAATTGTTTAGTTCTTGAGCATAATGTTACTATAAAATCCAGCAAAATGACCTCGCTATGAGTAATTAATCAAGTATGAATAGGGAGAATCTATGAAGTGTCTTTTTCATTTAGTACGTTTACCGTATGTTTCCTAATATTAATATTTTCAGGCATGTGTTAGTGCTTTAGAAACGATGTGTAAAGAGGCTGGAATACCAGAGACAAATGTGAAAGCAAAATTATGTAAGTATAGTCAATAGAATATAAGTATGCGCAAAAATAAATTTAAAGTGTCCTGTCCTAAAAGAACTGGCAATCTTTTCAACCCTGTCCTGCTGAACCTGCACTGTAGATTGAGATCAGTTGATTGATTTATTTCGGTATTAGAAAGTAGCATTCTGTTCAGAAGGTAAACCTAAACATTTAACAAATTAATCTAAATTTACCTGATGGCAAGAGCAGGTAAAGTCACATCATAAACATTTAACAAATCTAAATCTACCCGATGGCAAGAACAGGTAAAGTCACATCATAAACATTTAACAAATCTAAATCTACCCAATGGCAAGAACAGGTAAAGTCACATCATAAACATTTAACAAATTTAAATCTACCTGATGGCAAGAGCTGGTAAAGTCACATCATAAATATTTAACAAATCGAAATCTACCTATTGGCAAGAGCTGGTAAAGTCAAATCCTAAACATTTAACAAATTTAAATCTACCCGATGGCAAGAACAGGTACAGTCAAATTATAAACATTTCGCACATCTAAATCTACCCTATGGCAAGGACAGGTAGTCAAATCCTCAACATTTCAAAAGCCTTTGATCGCTTGTGTGGATCCAGAGGGGGGCAGGGGTCTGGACCCCGACCACTGGAAAATTACAAAAATATAAAGTTCCTTAGCAATACTGATCCGGCTTCCCTTAAGACCACAAAACTATCAAGCAAGCATTCAACGTTGGGCCATCATCGGTCCGCCAGCGAAACGCCATTTTAATGGCGTTTTGCTGGTGGGTCATTTATGGCCGGCCGATTGTGGTATTTGGATCCTTCCTCCCCTAATCAAACTAAAAAAAGTTGTCAAAGTTGGACCCCCTCCGACAAAACTTTCTGGATCCGCGCAAGGATAAACACAGTTTTCTAAGGGGGTAATTCTGTTGATGTTGATTGTTTATTGGTGCTCCCATTGTGGAGGGTTTGTGTTTGTTCCTTGCTTCGCTATGCGTTTGTGTCGCTTCTAGTTGTGCAATCATCTTGATTGGGACGAAAGAGCTGGTTGCTGTACCTTATTGCCTTCATGATGTCTTGTGACTATTATTGTTCTGAGGATCTACTTCTCGAAGCAATGGGCTGGTCTGCAGTATGTGATTGTTGTATTTTCTGATCACACTAACTTTTGCGCTTGTATTTCGTTGTCATGCGTAGTATTTAAGCCACTTTATGAGATGTATTTGTACCTAAAGCATATTTGCGAATTCCACATTAAGACATGCATACGGCTGTATAGTTTGCTTGAGCTTTTATCTACATCCCTAAAGGCAATGTGCACACAGCTAAGGCACTTTGGAGACTACGTGAACGCGCAGACTCTATTAGAAATTAGCTGCTTGTATGTGCGCTAAGTTTAAATATTTCATGATCAGACCCATTCTTTCTCATTAATCATTTTTATTTATTGTATTGTTTTCTTTATTTGTATTTGCTTCTTTGTCATTGCAGTGCTTACACATATTGTCTTGCAGGGGCGTGCCTGAGGGCAAAACCAAAGTACGCAGGGGGTAGGTATGGGAGGGGGTGTCCCCCTCCCATATGTTAGGGAAAAAATCAAAATATGAACTAAATGGTGGCTTCTCCTGCATTTTCTGAACCTAAACACCGACTTAATTGTTTCCAAAACAAAAGTGAAAAACAGTCAAAATCCTATTGTTTTGGTTCAGGATTATTACAAAATCAGTATACTTGTAATGTAAAGACCTAACCCGGGTGAGGCATGTTTTTATTGCATTATTCGCGATTTAAGACGTTTTTATTTTTTGGACATTCAAAAATTAAAGTACGCAGTTGCGTACTTTGCGTATACGCAGGCACGCCCCTGTCTTGCAGTCATATTGTCCTCATATCATGAGTCTCGACGCGAGAAAACCTGATTTTGTTGCATAAAAACAACGAAGGCGCAGACCATCCTGCGTGGATGTGCACTCTTATCAGCGTTTTTTTTATTCCTGTGCTCGAATATACAATATTATATAAATATAACATTCTTGAGAGGGTGCTAGTCGAAAATATCATCCCGAGGAATGTGATATCAACTGAGGCGCAGCCGAGGTTGATAATCATATTTCGAGGGATGTTTTTCGACTAGCACCCTCTCAAGAATGTTATATTTATTTTATTATACCGAACATTATTCCTTTATTTTCTAACCTTGGTGCGACTGTTCCAAAGACAACACAATGCGTAATTGCTACGAATGATTGAATTATCTTTCACAAAAGTGTAGTGTTTTTAAACAGCTTGAATGCTCAAACTGGTCGTGATCGCCGTTTAAACAAATCGTGCCATAATCTCTGATGGCATCAAAGACTTTAGGCTACTTCGCTTAAATCAACATTGTAACGTACGCGGCCCTAAAGTCGTCACTTTGACGCATTTAAGCGATTGCCCTGGATTAGAGACACTCACTGGCTAAGAATAGACTGTAGCAGATGGTAGTTTAATTATCCAGCTAGTCGATAAACTAAAGAAAATGGTTTGAAACCACCCGAAAATATCTTCAAAAGACCGATTTTGTCAAGAGGGGTCTGTCTGACGACTTTAGGACCACCAAGACATAAAGTCGTCAGTGACTAGGCCCTAAGGTCGTCGACGATGTATGGTGTTTTTGTGGTCCTATAAGCACAGTATATGTCTGAGTGGTGGCGCTTATTTATCAAACTGGGTGTGTGTTTGGTCCCAGGGACGTCTTGGGGTTTTGAGCGCTGGTGCTATGGTGTATGGGAGTTCTAGGCATGAGTGATAGCGTTTGTAGTCGTAGGCGTGCACTATATGTTTAAGTGGTGGTGAAGGTCGTCTTAGGGACTCACTGGTGGTCTGAGAGTCAGTGTTGATGGTCCCAGGAACGTACTGAAGGTCTCAGTGGTGGTGTTGGTGGTCCTATGGACGAATTGAGGATATGAGTGACAATGCTCGCGGTCGTAGGCGTGTTGTTTAATTGAGTGACGGTGTAGGTGGTCGAATGGACGTATTGAAGTTCTAAGTGCCTTATTGGTGGTCCAAGGACCGTATTGAAGGTACGAGTGGCGTTAATGGTGGGCTTACAAGACATATTAAAGGTCTTAGTGGGTATATTGCTGGTCGTTAGGGTATTTTGTTGCCCTCTGTATCGAAATTGACAGTCCTTAATGTGTAATGAAGCTCTAAATGGTGGTGGTGGTTTGAATGTATACTTGGGGGCGATGATCCTATAAACATACATGAGCGTACATTTATATATAGTTCGGCGTATGCTTAAACTGAATATCTCTGAGAGACAGTGTTGGCCGGGTACATGTAGAAAATTGAATGTCTTTATGCAGGTGTTAATAGTCCCGTATGCGTACTGAATGTGGTTGCTCTACATGAGCCACTTTATAAGTACATTGTAACCATGTCTTTGGGGTTTGCAACCTATACTGATTCAAACTGGCCTGCTCAGCTACAGAGACTTGATATTTAGGAATTGACAATTATGAGCATTTAATATACTATTTAGACAACGAAAACAAGAGCTGACCAGACCATACAGGCTATTATAACGGAACATGAAAACCCTGGCACATCTACGGCACTGCCCTGATGCATCAGAGGTTAAACTCCGGCACTAAAGCCCCACTATGTCCCCTGTATCCATGGCCCCTAAGGGGTCGGAGATACAAATTGACTGTTGCATAAAACGAGTAAAAAAATCATTGTTTTAGAAGAGACGAAGTGAGTAAACAGGCAGAAATCACTCATTTTCTTGAAACCCAAAACTCGGCAGGCCGGACCTAAAGCCGTCATCTCATTTTTCAACCTATCATTTCTGTTAGAGATTGTCATATCGAGCAAAAGGACGTTATTATTGCTAATTCGATATCTTCTGTACATGTAAAAAACGCATGTGTTTAAGTAGGACAGATGTACAGTGTAGTTATTTTGTTTCGCCGGATCGAAATCAATAACGCCATCAGCTCTCGACAGACTCCAAATTTTGCATGCAATTGGGTACCCCCATTTCAATGCCTACCACTCGGACACCTTTTATAGGGCGGCTGTACTTTATATATCAACCCATAGGGCAGATAATTTCCTTTCAAATGATGCCCCCTCTAAGAAGTTTAGATGATTTGGACGGTAAAGAGCGAGGCCAAAAGAAAACTGACGACCTTAGGGCTATGACGACTTTAGGGCCGCGTACGTTAAATGATGATGCGATTTTGTTGCAAAACAGAAAATTTCGCCAAATATGCTCAAATTTGGTTTCAAAGTGTTCAGCTCGTTCTAACTAAGAAAACGAGTACCCTCACTTTATGTTTCTGTCCACAAATAACGAAGTTATTGGGAGTTTAAAGTGACACGGCCATGGCTCATTCATATACATGTATCTGCCATTGTAGGTTAGCGTCTCCTCGTGTAAACGAACCGTACGTGCATCGACGGCGCGCATGTGATAGTCGAAATTATCGCAGGGTGATAGTCGAAAGTAGCACCTACCGGTCTATGGAGGTTTTACTTGGGAATTCTATGTGAGGTATAATAACAAAACTTGCCACATGCAATATATCAAGATTCTACCTTGTCTACGAGCTTGACAATGTCGCAAGTCCGAAGACAGGTTTTCTATCGACGATGCTGGGCCTGGACACGAGAAAACCTCTCTTCGAGGGTTTGCAATGAACAAAGGCACAGACTTGTCTGTGCATCTGGACAGACTGAGCAGAGCCTTTATTTTTCGCTTTTTGAAATGTATTTGATTTATACTTGCTACAAACGAAATTTCAATTTTCTAGCTAGTTTCTGTAGCTGGGAGACTGGTTTGAGTGTCGCTTTGTCAGAAACTCCTAAGACAGGTTTTCTCAGAATGAGGCTCATATCATAATTGGGCCTATACGCGAGAAAACCTGTCTTCGGGAGTTTGAGAACAACACAGGCGCATACCATCCTGCGCATCTGCGCAGATTGATCAGCGCCTTTGTTATTCGCGTTTTGGAAAGTACCATATGTAAACTTCCTACAGGTGCAATTTCACTTTTCTAGCTAGTCTCGGTAGCTGAGGATACTGATTTGAAACTCGCTTTGTCAGAAACCCTGAAGACAGGTTTTGTCGCGACGTGGTCTATATCATTCATCTGTCGTTTCATTCTCATTTTCAACTACTTGAAGCAAACGTGAAACTTTTGTCCAATTTAGTGCTATATCGAAAAGCACAGAAGAAGTCCAGTGCTATGCATGCTCTAGCTGGGTTTGCCATAGGTGGTGATATGATGAAGAAACAGATTACCGAAGAAAGGAAAAAACAGGAACACTCTGTTGCAGTGGATATGGATAAGACAAATACAGGTATGTGAATAGAGGTTCTAACATAAGGGATATTATCATTAAATGAGCCATGACATGTGTTTTCTAACAATGTGGTATTTTGGCAAGTGCAGACTCAGACTAGCCTGTACTGCCTCCCCTTAAGCGTAGAAACCTCAAATGATGTGCGGTTAGTAATTTAATAGTCATATAATATTTAAGCGAAAAACAAAGCCTCTGATCTGTCTTCGTGTATGCACAGGCTGGTCTTAGCGCTTGCTGGTTGCACATACCACGTTGTTGGAAATCTCATGTCACGGATCAAAGAAATAAAATATACGTATGACTTGAATTGACATTAGTATGTATAAACAATAGAGTGAAAACTCGATTCGAGCTTGAATTAACCAGGTTTAACTGTATATATTATAAAGTCAAAAACTGCTGTTTAGTACAAAGTATGGAATTTGAATTTTGAAAAGGAGAATGAATATTTTACAAATTACAGTTATCCCTGTTGTCTCCACGGGGTTGGAGATGATCAATTCTATTGGGGGGGGGGGGGGTATGGTCGTTGCCTCTATGTACCCAGCTAGCAGAATAGTCGTCAAACTAATTAATTGTGAATGTACCAGTATTTTGGATAATATGCTTACCGAGGCTTAGTCAAACTTGCCCAGGAAACAAGTGTGGTTAGTGGACTTTCCATCTCGACATGACCATAGCTGTTGAAGTCATTAAGATTCAAACCAAACAAAACCAAATAAAATTTAGTTATCTTTATTGCATAGCGCCCTCAATAATTTGTATATGTAGCTCACTTCTATAATGTTGCCGTAATTCCATTTCTTTTCCAATTCTTGCTAGATGAAATATCTGATATTTATTCTATCATAAATGTTGGTTTCATGATTGGAAATATTAGTAAGAATATAGTTTTGAGAAAAGTTAACAAATATTGGTTTATAATGGCGTTAAGTAATGTTATAAACCCATTTTACTAGAAACATTTAGTAGAAACATTCTGTATGTAAACAGTGGAGACAGTGATCAGACGCCGCATCCTGCTGCGTCTGATCTGGCTCTGCACTCGTGGCAGATGTCTCGAAAATGTCTCTGAGCTTATATAGGTTGAAACCATTTATTTCATTTGCGCTAAACATAGCAAATGCTAACATTTTAATAAGATGTCTGTATAAAGCTTGATGCGATTTCTTTAATCTTCTGGCAGACAGTTGGCTAATGCTTCTAAAATTGATACTTTAAGAGCGGTTGTTTTGCTTGACGCACGCACGAGAATAGGAAATTATGAGTTGACATATATCAACTATACTGTGCAGTAACTGAACCATCATGTAGTGACATTTGGCATGCAAACATGCCAGTTCATGAGATTTAGGGATCCTATCTCAATGGGAACAGCGAATTCTCAGGCAAGCCTGCAAAATAGTGTAGTCTCGTCAAAGGCTTTGTTGCTCGCATAAGGTAAGGACATGTCATTTTTACAGCTCTAGTACCACTAGATGGCTGATCAAACATGTGCCAATATATATCTAATTTACGCATATAGCTTAAGTACCAAGATAATCCTGTTTCACTAGTATCTAGCTTTACGCTGAATGGCAAGTTCCCTATTTGCACCAAAAAAGCAAGTGACTATGATCAGGAAATAGCACAAGCACACACTGCAGACCAATTTATGGCACTGCGAGGAAAAGCCACCGAACAATAACAATTACAAGACACCAGGAAGAAAAACATAGAAAAGCAGCCTGCTGTCTCTTCCTATCAAGATTATTGCAAAACTAGAAAGGACACAAAGAAATGCACAACAATGTAGGGAACAAACACAGAATCCCACAATGGTAGCAACAGTCAACAATGAATCAACAACAACAGAGCCGCCATCTTAGAACAAACAACGACCTAAACCACTAGAGGCATTAAATGCATTCTACTGATACCAAATCTTTGCCCTAGATTTTGTTATTACGAGGGTGATTCAATAAATAACATGCCTGACCTATTTCTAACTTAACGACACAATCAGATTTTCACAGTTGGCGTGGTCGCCATATTTAAACATATATACCAAATTTAAATAGTATTGGTTCATTAGTTGGTAATTTATCGCGCCTTCAAGCATGGCCAGTGAGTCAAATTATATGTTTACATCGAATTTGGTTGTTACATAAATTTTACTGCTTGGTATTTATCATAAGTATGAAAAATGATGTGAGCATGTGTAATATTTCCATGTAATGGAAAATTTGGTGGCATAGAAATTAACAAATATGCATGATTTGATAAATCACAATACTAACTTAAATGACCCATTGTTAAGGACACTGGACCATAACTCTTTTCAGACACGTTGGTAACTCTCAGAAAGTAAAACTTTTAACAGCTTTTTAAGCAATATATCAATTAATATCAAAATATAGTTAAAAATACATTTTTGTTAGAATAGAAAGGGGTAAAATGTTTGAATTCTTAAATTTTCAAAAATGAAATTTCCATTTCATCTAAGGGAAAATGTTACTATTTATTTTGAACACTGTGAATTTTTTAAAAAGCACTAAAGCTAATTCTCTTTTTTGCGAAACAACAATCTACTTTATTTGCTTCAATTATAGCTAAGAAAGTAAAATATTTGCAATTTGCCTTTTGAAAATGACTCTTGAACATAGCAGTGTTGCATAGTTCAAAGTCATTTTAGCACACTTTTAATAGTGGCTATTTTGTGCTAAATTATTAGATACTATTTTTTCTTTCCAAACATAAGGTCGAAGAGTATTTTGTTAGAGATTAATTTTATAAACGAAAAAGTGACCTACCTTGATCGGAAGTAGGGTAGGCCCATTACTTATTAATTACCCTCTTAAAACAACCAACAATGTTAAGCTCGCTAACTCTTAATATTTTACCGACGCTTTCAATACTTTTAATATCAGTAGTTTGGCATTGTTTTATATCTTTCTCCGTAAGGTGGCGTTGGTATCTTAAAATCATAGATTATGCTTAATAAAATGACATAAGAAGAATTATAGCAAATGGGTTTGAGACAGTCTGTCAACGATGCAAAACTCCACAGGGCACGTTTCACTAGCCCTCTTCAGAAATTACTGAATTTATGAACAACTCGTAATTTGACAGCTACTGGGAGAATATTGTAAACAGTTTATCGATGAGATTGTTAAAGTTTGATTTATATAGAGAAAGACAAGGACGTATTTCATAAGTGTCCTAGAATCAGTTGCTGAAAAAACACCGGAAGGACATTACGCATAAAAAGTTAAAGTGTACTAGGGGCCAGAACAGGGTGTTCATCTTAATTTCAAACAGCGTACAGTGTGTGCAAACAAAATGATCAAACCATGCAGCTTGTAGTTAGCTGAGAAGTACCACACTAGAAACAATACTCAAACAAAGCAAGCAAAATAAATTATGAATTTAATTACATTTTTGAAAACTATAGGAAATTTTGAGGGGCAAATACAACGCTTTGTTTTGTATTGTGATTTAAAGTATGAAGATTTTATGACGCTTAATATAAAAACATGGTATGGGCACAGCAAAAAACATTATGAATAATAACTTAGACTTGGCTATACACTACTAACATCCTGAACTCTAGTTAGAACTCAGTCTGATGTTATCAGACCCACCGTGTCACATTTTGAAATTTCCTTTGCTTTGAATATCTGTGAATCCAAAAATAGTAAGTGAGTATGATCAGGAAATACAACAATCACAAACAGCAGACAAACCTGTGGCACCGCGAGGAAAGGCCCTTTTCTCTGTTCATCATAGCACGTTAATGTGATTATATTGTTTCTCTATGATCGTACATTGCAATAGTTAGGAATCCTCCTTACAAGCTTAACAGTTTTATGTTTTAACAACAGCAGAGTCTAGGACGAAGATTTTGTACCAGTAAAACCCCCCTCCCATGGTTTTGGCTGGTGTCCATTCTAAGGCGGTGGTTCTGTTGTTGTTGATTAGTTGTAAAGTGTTACTCCCATTGCGGGATTCTTTTAGCGTGCATGACTTTGTGTCCATTCTAGATTTGCAATCATCTTGTTGGGGAAGAGAGAGCTTGTTGTTTTGCTTTGTTTGCCTTCCTTGTGTCTCATGATTGTTGTGTGGCTCTTCCTCACGATGCCGTTGGTTTGCTTGCAGTTTTCCATCGTGGTGTTTCCTGATCATACTTACTCACTATTTAACATACTAAATTCATTTGCGCACTAGTTTTCAACTGCTCATTAAAAACAAAAATGATACAATTAATATTGCTTTTGGTCTATAAAGGTTCAGCTCTTATATGTTCATGCTGCTAACAAATGATAATGGTATTGCATCTATCTCACAATTGAGGGCCAGCAGGCATAAACCAGGGGTAAGAAAATAAATCTGCAACAAGGAAATAATAAACCCAAGCTAAAATGTGAGGACTGAAAATATGAAAATTGATGCCCCATTTTAAGAATTGAGCCACATCATGAGAAAGCCTTCTTTTCAATAGGGACAGGCCATCTACATACATGTAGTAACAATGCAGCTGATCAGAGTCAGAGTTTTCACTATGATTATAAAAACAGAAATTATCGAATCCATTCCTGAAAAAAATGGGAGTCAAAACTGACAGGTTGGAGTTTGATACATAAAACTTGGCAGTTTTAGCTAAAATATGATTTTTTTTATGTATTATTTCAAAAAACTTGTGAGAACTCTGACATTGCATCAGTGTGTCATACCGACTGTGAACCCAGATGTTTCGATTTTCATTAACAAAAATAAAAAGTTGTTTTTGTTTTTATTCATCAAGATTATCACTTCATGAAAAAATATTTAACAAAACAGTGTTGTCTGCTTATTATGTCTTCTGTGCATTTTAAAATTTTCTCTAGAATAATTTCATCATGTAAGCAAACACTATGAACACTGATTAGACTGATCCTAAACGCAGTCTGACCTGGGTCCATACTGTTTGCAATATAGCTCACAAAATTACACCAACTTTACTCCAAAATAATTTCATCATGTAAGCAAACATTATGAACCAAGGTCAGACTGCTCAATAGACTGATCTGGGTCCATACTGTTTGCAATATTTTATAAGCATTATAAATAAGTACATTTGGTCATTAGCACATGACATTATTGAACAAAGAGTGTTGTCTGCTTTTTACATCTGCTGCATATTTTCAATTTTCCCCAAAACAAATCTTATCATGTAAGATAACACTATGAACCCTGATCAGACTGCTCCTAAGCAGTCTGATCTGGGTCCATACCGTTTGCAATATAGGTCACAAACTCGCATTAATAATCCAATCACATTAGCAAACATTATGACCGTGATGAGACTGCTCATAGGTCTGATCTGATCCATACTGCTTGCAATATAGGCCACAGCAATTCATTAAGAAGAAGAGCATGTAAAATATTTAACAAAAAGTGCTGTCTTATAATTTTAACGTTAACTCCAGAAAGAAAACATATCATGTAAGCAAACACTATGAACACTGATCAGACTGCTTCTTAGCAGTCCGACCTGGGTCCATTCTGTTTGAAATATATAGTTCACATAAAATATCAAATGCAAGTAAAAGTATTCAACAAAACTTATTGTGCCTGCTCCAGAATAAATGTATGATTTCCAAATATGTGTAAGCAAACACTACAGGCCCTGATAAGACTGCCTCTAGTCCGGGTCCATACTGTACATACAATGTGACGGTTCTTTGGGCACCCGAAATATAAAATTAACTATTTGATAAGAAAAATAATTACAAATTTAAGATTAAATAATTCGCTAATCTGAACCTATGTATGTAACCAAAGAAACCATTATGCCATTTGCCAAAAATGAAGGATAATCCTCATAGTCTGATTGAAACCAGCCCCCTCCCCCTAAAGATTGTTTTAATCTTAACAAACAGTGTAGACCCTGAGGAAATACCACCTTATGCGATATTTCATTAGGATCTTCACTGTTTGCCAAAGGTCCTGTTTACCGTATCCAGAATGAAAAGGGTTATTATAGTATATATGCATCAAACAGATCTCCAGATAAGAGTGTGTGAATATATTTTTTATATTTATTTCTCATCCAAAACATATGTTCAGGGTACTCAAAAGAGCCGTCTCAATGTGACAGTTCTTTTGAGCACCAAAAAAAACGGCTGTTAAAACTGATGGGTAAGAAAATATTAACAATTTTATTCTTAAAAGCATTCCTTATATAATCACTAAGCTGGTGTCAGGCTTTCTGCTACCTCAAATCTTTAGTGCTCTAAGCTCTGATTAAGTTTTTTCTAAATCTTAGAATTTAGAAGTAAACAGTGAGGAATTTCGCGTAGTTATAGAAAATTTTAAATGGTTTGCTGGCTGGAACTGACTGTTATTCAAATATTGTAGTGTCTCCCATGGAGCTAAACTGCTCAGATTTTCCGACGACCTTGATCTTTTAGATACTGTCTACAGGGTACCTGCTGTCACCTGGTCAACTTGTCCTTCCTGAATTACCTGAGCAGCCGCCAAAAAAAAAGCACTCGTCTGCTTGCCATGGCGAGTACCTTATGCTCTAGGATGAGTAGAAAATTTGACTGTTTCCAATCTTAATTATTGAATTTACCAAAACATATGGTGATGAAGGACAAGTAGAAATGCTGGATCCAGTCTGACCTTCTGTTGAATTTCTGAAAGTAAAGGGAGCCTCATAGGTTTAGATAAACACAATTTTTGAGCATAAAATTGTATATATTTTATACCCATGAATTTTAACAAATGTTTTGGGTGCTCAAAAGAACAGTCTCAACAAGACGGTTCCTTTGTGTACCCACAATATATGTTTTGGTTGAAAAATAAGAAAATTACTTTTTTGGTATGTACTCTTAACTGAAGGCCTGAGCCTGTTAAACACATTACCAAAGTTTATACCCAGCCATTAAAAAGTTGTGGCGCATGCAAAAAACAAATTTAAAACAAATATTGTGCAATATAATAAGTGAAATATCCAAGAGTCATTTCTTTTACTTCTTGCCAATATACATAAGAGAAAATAATGACTTTCCCGAAACCCCTTGGAAGAATATTGTATTTATTGCATTAGGGGACCATCAAATGCTCGAAACGAATCTGAGTTGATGAGCTTGTGGACCTGATGTTCACACATATTGTGACATAATATGGATATTCATGAAGGTTAAAATCCAAATCAGAAATTTAACAGCATTGAATAGCTACTCATGCATATTTAAAGAATGACATTGGTGTGCAGATTTATCTTATTGACTGTCCATCTAAATGCAAGAAAACCGGTCTTTACGATTTGCAACTGTGTAAGTCTCAAACCAGCCTGCTCAGCTATAGAGACTGGCTAGAAACTTTGAATTTTGGGTACAAAAAGTGTAGCAAATTTACTTTCCAGAAAGTAAATAACAAAGGGGCTGATCAGACAGTGCAGATGAGCAGTCTAGTCTGCACCTTTGTTGTTTGCATACAACAATGTCTGGTTTTCTCACATCGAGGCCCAGATAATATATCATATGTGCTGCAATGTGTAATGAAAAACAGTAAAACCTGTGTAAAACGGCCACTAAAATAGACAAAACAATGATCTAAATGACAAATAGTAGCTTAATGTGCTCCCCATTCTGCAATACTTTTGACCTGCATTTAGCAATAATTGGTCTTGAAAACCAATTTTTGATCTTTTTGAGAGTGGCCACTTTAAACAGGTTTTACTACATATTCAGTGAGAATTGCCCATTATACTAACCTGTTTTTTTGCCTAGTTCTTAATTTTCTCTTGACTTGGGATGCCATTGACATGTAAAGGGTCTTCACTGTTAGTTTCCTATACTGGCTGCGGTGGCTGGTGACAGTTTGTCTGATTTAAAAGGTACTTCAAGCTCATAACTGCCAGCAAACTGAGCCTAATACCCATCCTTCTCTGAAAATATCAATTTCAACCCATTTTTACCATACTCAACATAATACAAAGGTCAACACAATTTTTTAGCGTAAAAGAATGAATTGTTTCATTGAGACGTTTTTTTTAGTACCCACAACTTATGATTTTAGTTGAGAAATAAGAAATTTGAATTATACTCTTTTTTGATTTTGATTTTCGTACATGATACGCACAAGAATGTAAATGAATGCGTATCCTGCCAAATATTTGCGTATTTTAGGCGGTACGCAGGCTTATATAGAGCCCTGATAAGAGCAGCCTTAAATTCTGAATATTTGCAATTTGTAACCTCATTTGAATTGAGCAACTTCAAGCTTCAATTCTGAAGTTACCAAAATATTTGCTATCATGTTGCTGCATGTGTCATTCTCTTTAATATGATATGCAACCTAAATTGAATTTTGGACTATGCCCCAACCCCGAAGTCCACCCTCGGGGTCGGAGACAGGACTTCTATCTAAATTTACATTTGTTAGGTTTTATTTTATCGTATCTCTGTCTGCATGCAAACTTTTAGTAAAAATACCAACTGACCAACCCCAACTGACTGAGTTATTGCGAAATTTAAATATTAGTTATTTGACCCCACCTAAGGGGTCAGGGGATGGGGCAAATTTTATTCACTGTCATGCTTATCTACTGGCACTGGGTAATCATGGCCTAATAGTGGGAAGTTTTCAGATATTATAGTTTTTGACAATGTTAAGTTTATTCCAAAAAAGCCAATATTAGTCATATATATATAGTTTTTGCAATAGCCTAAACCCAAGTCAAAAACGGGCAGAAACTCAGCTAAAAGTTTGACAATTACCTCCAAATTCAAACTTGACCTGTATATTATGATGTTTTACCCTTCTGTAAAATTTGAATGAAATCATTCAACCCTTCAAATGTTAATGATCAGAAACCACAATTCAACCCCATAACTCAGTCAAAATTTTTGCAGATTATCCCCTTTTTCAAACATTGCCTGTATTTAATGATGGCAGATCAGTCTGCAAAGTTTAAATGAAATTGATGCATCTCTTCAAAAGTTATCAATTGGAAACCAAAAGTGTGACGACGCCGACACCGACATGATCCCTATGTGATGTTCATATAACAGATAACCGCATCTTACCATTTGCAAATTACAATGCAAAGTTAGTCTGGATGCCGACAGAATAATTTAGTGCTAAAAACATCAACAACAACCATAATATTGTTTCATTAGGCCTAAAACTTACCCAAAACAAATTTAAGCCTCCTTCCAGCACAACATATCATATTCGAGAGGTATCCTGCGGCAATCAGACTGACCCAGCCCATTCATCCAGTACATTTGTCCATTCTACTGTCCATCCATCCACCCACATATATGACAAAACGACTAGGGAGGAAATGGTATTAGGAGCAAAACGACTAGGGTACAGGGTGCGAAACGACTAGGGGGGAAACATCTTTGGGGTGAAACGTCTTGATACCACCAAAATGACTGAAAATAACAGCAATGGCTGATTTCTCACAGTAGACACTTTACAGTAAGATCAAATAGACATTAATCTTGTGGGAGAACAGACGAAAATAACCATTGCCTGCATTAAAGAGGGGGAAACCAAATTTAAAAGATTGTTTAAATAGTACGTGTGACGTCTCTAACTCCGGAAGTGGATTTTTTTTCTGTAACAAGCAATAGCTTTTTAAGAAAAGTTCGTAGTGTGTGGACGATTCGCTTCAAACTATTTTGGCAAAACACAATTTGCTAAGGATGCAATATTTTGCCCAAAACTTTGATGTTTGCAGATGCAATAAAATGAGTCCCGCTTGAAAACGGTAAGTTCAATGTGTTTCTATAGAAATTAGCATTTGGGACCCCCATGGAAGTGCTGGACCCCTGGACCCCTTCTGAAACCTTGAAAAATGATAGTTTTGAAATAAACCATTGATAAACACCACTGTAAAACTGCAAAATAAGTTGAGGACTAAAATAAACGTTGTCACGCTGTTTTCTGGCAGTGGGGCCTGGACCCCCCCCCCCTGGCAAAAAATGTGTTAATTTTGATGATAGTTTATCTAAAAGCAGTACAGCGGATTTTTGTTTGTATAACCTGATGTCAACATGCATTAACTACAAACGATGAAGTAGTTAAGGAATATCAACCCTGTATATGTACATTAGTTAATCCAAATATTAACGTTTATTCAACAATTAAGCGTCAAAATTTCATCAACTACCAACAAAGGAGTTGCGTGAACGTTGATATAAGGTTAATCAACCAATCGACCTCATTTCAACGTTGCTTCAACGTTGAAACAACGTTATGTGCCTGTGGGGATTATAGATAAAGATTCGAACCTAGTTTTAAACCTCTAGTCACACTGAACCAATCAGCACAGGCGTGTATTGGGTGTCTCTGTGCATATGGGATTAGAACTAAAGAATCATGCACTGGTACATACCTTTATTTTTTACTTAGCAGTGAAATCAATACATTTAAAAATACAATAGAAGTGATATCAATCACTAATGAAATTATATGATATCAATCACTAGTAATTGATGTCAGCCTATATTATAACTATAACATTTTTTTTTACCTCTGACTTTTCCATCAACTTAATGCATTTCACTTCGCCCATAATTTT
The DNA here is from genome assembly GCA_964019695.1 of Loripinus fragilis. Taxonomy (NCBI): domain Eukaryota; kingdom Metazoa; phylum Mollusca; class Bivalvia; order Lucinida; family Lucinidae; genus Loripinus; species Loripinus fragilis. The sequence continues at coordinate 30,595,995 of OZ026519.1, forward strand.
CTTATTTGTGAATGGAAATATCAAGTGTGGATTTGCATTTTCTTAGTTAGATTGTGGCGAATATTTTGGTACCAAAATTATTTAGGTTTACTAAAATTGCTTGTTTTTGCATTTTTTCAGTGGGTGAGACATTGCATGTAGCCTATAAAAGTATAGAATAAAAAGAAAATTTAGTTTTGTTTTGGTAAATACCAAATATATTTCATCTTATGAGTTAAAACATCAGAATTTTCACACATGCTGCGCGCAAGTGAAATTTCTGAATTTTTCAACTCATTCATTGAAATATATTTGGTATTTACCTCAAAAAGTAAATGTCCTCTACATGTATATAATTACAGAAACTATGGAGAAACACGAAAATCCTACAGTGATAGGTAATGTTGGTGAATTAGTGAAACAATCAGCAGAAGTTGCCTGTGATATTATACAAGCTCATGATAGCCCACCCTTGTATACCCTTAGACTAAGGAGTAAGTACTTTATCAAATATTTTAACTAGGCTAAGAATAGAGAAAACCTGTCAATGGGGTTTTCTACCACCAGAATGCTGAACTTCAGAGAAAGACTAGATTATTGAATATTGCTAGGAGCAAGTGTGGGTTATAATACTTTTCAAAAAATGAATAATAAAGACCCTTGTCAAACTGCCTGGATATGCAGGCTTGCCTTAACCTTTGTTGTTGGCATGCAAGAAAGTCAAGTCAGATTTTTCAGCGTCATGGCCCAACTTTACTCATACATACTTTGTAAGGAATGACATTCTTGTATTTTCATTAAAATGTATTTCTAATATAGATGTTTTTTGCACTAATTGTAAAGTAGACCAGGGGTCGACAGACTCTTTTGCAATATCCTACCAATTATAACTTGATATTTTCTCATATGCCTAAATAAACCGCGTGTTAGGGGTAATATTGTGAAGATACTTTGATCCATCTATTTAAACAACATACTTTTACTGATCAATTAAAATGATAATCAAACGTTACGAAAATGTGAGATATAACATGAAAATCATGTGCCAGTTTGCATGCTTGATAGAGGAGTTTCCCATTATCAGATTTTACCTTTATCACGTGACATCGGCTGGCCAGTCCAGAAATTGGACTACTTCCGGTATATAAAACAACATAATATACTGACGGTTGATCTCACTTTGTAGAACTTCTATATACATGTACCGGTTAAAATTTAAAGAAATTAAAAAAAAGGGCAATTACTAATTGAAGAGTCTGACAAGAGTGCGTGTCACTAGGGTCATTTATGGTTACATTTGTACGCTGTCCACTCCGTGATAAGATACATTTTATTTTGTGCTGGCCTAAATTGCATCCGGTTCTTCAATAAGTGCTGTGTGTGTGTGTGGGGGGGGCTTTGAAACAATAAAATCTTGCACACGTGTCTTTAGAACTTCAGCACGCGTCACCAGTCGCCTTCTTTGAAGTTGATAAGAAGCCCAGCTAGACGTCTACTTATCTCATATATGTAAAGCCTTTAAAACGCCCACACAAACTTATCCAGCGGGGCTTGAGGCTGAGTCTTCATCATCATCCATCATGTGTGTGTGTGTGTGTGTGTGTGTGTGTGTGTGTGTGTGTGTGTGCAGGGCTTGGGTAGTTCTACTAGAAAGACCCTGGCATGTGCGAGCAGCGAAGACTCTCGCGAGCCTGTGCACTCTCTAAAATCGGTGGACACGACGGTGTAAATAAACCACAGACGGGAAATGATGAAATTAAGGATCTATGAATGGAGGTATATTTGAAGAGATTTTATTATTTATCGCATATGCTCAGTCAATATATTTAACATGCATGATCGACTATGCACGCCTATCCGGTGGCATGCATGCAGTCGTATCTGGTGAGCCGGACTAGAAGTCTTCATTTTTGTCTGAGTCTCTGTTACCGCCTTTCTATGATGCGCGAGCAGCAAATGGCCTGGTGAGACTGTGCATTTGCCCAGGCTCCTCTGAGTTATAGATGTTAGTATAACAGATTCGTTTGTTTTATTAATTGGCATGTATTTCAAATACATGTGCGCCGATTTTTATAAATGTTCGAAATCAAAGTATAATTTCCATTATTACATGTATAGTAAAAAAATACGGAAGACTTAAAAAAATGTATATGAAAATATAAATTTATCTTTTTTTCGAGAATAAGAAAAGTAGCGATTCCGTTCTTAAGTTCTTAATACGTTTTAAAAATTTCTATTAACATTTGGCGTTCATACGTTTTCAAATGCAATAACAATTTTACCAAGGAAGTATATGAGTTACCCGAGATTCAGTTTTGGGCGCGTATGCGGTCCCAAGTTTAAAAACCTATGCCTTTACGTAACTGGTTCTCTACAAGTAGGGACTCATTTAAATATTCAACTCTTTTTCAACTCAAATTGCGCGCGGGTTTCAGACATTTCACAGCGAGCTTTCAGTAGTTTGAGCTCAAGGAGTTTGGCTGCAAATAATATTGAATCAAAAAGTAGTTATTCTTCTCTAATCTTACACTCGGTCCGAGTCTTACAAAAATGCGTTTGAACACACAAAAAACAAGCGTTTCGTTGAGACGGTTCTTTTGAGTACCTACGAAACATTGCATATTAAGGAATATAACCTATATTCGGAATCCAATGTGTCATATATTCTATTCGACATTTGTGGATGCTTCAATGTACCAGGGTTTGAGCTGTCAAGATTCTACTCTATTGCTGCAACATTTTAAAAGTAAGAACAGCGTACAAACTTGCTTCGCGATAAATAATACATTTGCTTCTAGCGCGAACAGTATCCAAATTATTACTTTTACTCAGATGATTTTTGGCTAAGATTAGACGTGAACAGGCAGACAGTTCCCTACTATTTCCCTTGCTGATGAAGGCCTTGGAGAGATGTTTCCCCGCGGGTCTACTATATCCCTAAATTCTCCCTTTTGGGAAAGTCCGAATATAGGGCGATATATCACCGAATAGATCAAGACACCCTTTCTCAGAAAAGTTTGCATAAAGACACACCGATTTCTGTGTTATATGGGACATTCTCCTTGGGAAAGTTAATAAAATAGGGTAGACCCGCAGGGAAACACGTCATCTCATCAGGGCCTTCGTTTGCAGCAGCGGAAATAATTGTGGAAATGTATGCTGGTACACATACCACTTGAATAAAAGTCTTCAAGGCTTCGTTTAGCGTAAATTAGATAAATTTGAAATAAAATTAACTTTTTTTGTCATCATATGTAATTGTGGTACATAAAATTGCCATTTTCTTTTTGTTTGGCGTTTAAACCGTCGTGAATATAAGTGAAATGAATGCAAAATTAGTAGTAAGTTATTACAGCTTCATATACCGGAAGTAGTCCAATTGTTGGACTGGTCAGCCGATATCACGTGATACAGGTAAAATCCGATAATGGGAAAGGGGTCTATTTGCAAACCAAATCACAGTTTATAGCTATTTACCATATGACGTCGCGTGGGAGAATGAAATACCGCCAGGCAATAAAACCAATAAACCGCTAGTGGTAAACGGATTTTCGAGAGATGTTATGACGTCCATAACAACGTTGCATACATAATGACAGAAATATTACATTTAAAGACAGAAATGAGTATTCAGAGTTATCTTAATGTCATATTATAAATAAATTCTAACATTCGTGCTCTTGTATTAATGAATTTATTAAACTCGTTGCGAAAAAGTGATAAAATGTTTAGCAAGTCTCGCATTTTATCTCTTTTCCTTAACTCGTTAAATAAATTCAATAAAACATGAGCACTCAAGAAGGATCTCTTTCTTTTTGTACGACGGTTGGTCAGATCTCAAATTAAATGACGACCCTCACCTAAAACATTTATTGGTGTTCAAATAATCTACAAGATTCCCTATAATTAGATAAGTGGCCAGCGCAGTGCTCATATGAGCAGCAACATGAGATTTCCAAAAATGTGGCACTTTTTTACAAGTGTAGAGTCAGACCAGCCTGTGCAGGCTCCACTTAAGTTTCGAAACTCCAAATGCTTTGTCAGTAGCTTAACAGTCATGTAATATTCAAGCGACTAGCAAAATCTTTGATCAGACTACACTTATACGCAGGCTTGTCTGAGGCTTTGCTGGTCGCACATACCACATTATTGGAAATCTCATGTCACAGCTCATATGTAGACAAATCAATCTCATAAAACTGGCTCTGGTATGCTCTGTTGCAAAAGAGTTTTCTAACAAAAGCAAAAAGTCCAATAAATGCCTCAATCACAATGCACGTACCTAGCTATGCTATCGCGAGAAGAGATAGTTAACACAGACAGCCACACGTAAGCAAGAACAAATAGGAGATAAGATACCTAGCCCCAAGGTTTTAAAACTTGAGTTTGTTCTCAACTCAAATTAAAGCCCAATGATTGGCTACTTGCGGTCACGTGTCCTCAAGCAGCAAATCATACAGCTTTATTTTGAGCTTGAGACTGAACTCAAGTTTTATTACCTCGAGGCTTAGTGTAGAGTTTCAGAAATTAGATCATAGGGTCTGTAGGTGTTATAACCTTGAGCAAGACACTTCATCCTCTGCTTAGTTTTGGTTAATTCCTTGAGGAGTATAATGTATTTTAAATGACTGAAAATCGCTGACTTGTACCTTAGGCGGCTGTCTGCTCTCAGACGGTGGTTCTGTTGTTGTTGGTCTATTGTCTAAGGTACTTCCCATTGTTTGTGGGGGTTCTGTGTTCGTCTATGTTTTGATATGCATAACTTTGTCCTTTCATTAATACATCGGTTGTTCATCGTCAATTTAGCTAAGGTTGTGCCATTTGTTATAAAAAAACAAGCCACAAAATACATTTGTCTTTATAGAAATATCAACACAATAGTTTTTTCTTAGTTATTACTTCTATTATTAGACGCTGTGTCAGGGAGAAATAAAATGCCATCTGTTAAAATCAATAAACCAATCACATTGAAGAGGAAGAGATAGCTGTTTTTGTCTTACCGATGTCTTGTTACTGTAAATGTTCTTTGGCTCTTCCTCAAGGTAGCCTTTGTTGGTTCTGATATTCCCTGATTATAGTCACCTACTTTTTGATAAAAAGCATGGTAATGCAAAACTTTCATTTAACTAAAGAAAGTGGCATTTAACAATCAATTCTAAATGTCTGTAACAGAATTTAAGAAAGACATTATAAAGTTTTGTAAAATGATATATTCTGTTTTTGTATTTTAGCAACATGTATTTATTTGTATTGATAAAGTCACTAACATTTGATTTATAACATTTCCTTACAAAACAAATAGGCTGCATTCTTAGAAGGGGACCAAGGAACATCTCCACCTAGAAAAAGAAAATACTTTATATCAACATTTATGCATCAAGTGTTTATCATAAATTAAGCTGAGGCTGTGAAATTTCTTATCTAAAAATCCAAACCACAAAATACATAAATCTTAAAAGAAATATCCAATTTATAGTTTCTTAGTTATTACTACTTCTATTTGTTATTAGGCACTGTGTCTGGGAGTAATAGAATGTCATATAAACCTTTCGTTTTATTCTACACTATTTCAGTCATATCGGGACCAAGCTACCTGGGTTGAACCAGTATTTAGCAGAGGATAGATCATATTGCTCAAAAACACAAAGCAGTGTCTCCAGTGATGCTCAAAACAACAATGGGCCGTTCTCGAGTCAAGCACTCTACCACTGAGCCACTGCAAAGATATGATATAACTGCCATAGCAACGTTGCGTATATATGTCAAATCGTATATGTTATACATACGCCAAAAATGCAAATCCAAAGTTTTTTCTAATGTCTTATAATCATTGAACATAAAATTTGTGATACTGTAATTAATCAGATTTATTAAGCACGTTGCAAAAACGCGAAAAAATGTTTGCAATTATATCTTTTTACGATTTTAATCACACACAAACACGTAAGTAATATTCTTCATTTAGACCCATTCCTTTTAAGTAAGAAGTGCTTATACACTGGCTCCAAGGATTGTGAATTTACACGTGACGACTTTTTTGTTTAAACAAAATTTTTTTTTTCTTCACACATATCAGGTCACTCTGCTGTTGAAACAAGGGAGGTGGAAAAACATACCTTACACCACCAGTCATCCTCAGAATTCCTAGCAAGACTTGCTGAGACAAGTGCCGGGTTTATTGCAACAATACATAAAGATGATCTTGCTAAAAGGTAGGAAATCGAACATGCAAACAATTTCTTAGACAACTGTTTCAATGATTTTACAAAAATGATGAATATAATGATAAATGTCTTAATTGAGCCAACACAGGATTTTTTTTTCATTTAATACAAACGTTTTATCTGTCCTGATTGATGTGTGGTCCCAAGGTTAAAAAACGTTTTTCGTGCTCAACTCAAGTGAGCGCAAATTTTCAAATGCTCATAAAAACTGAAACATTGAAAAAAACAGGATTGTCATACTTTTAAACTCTCATATGGCATATTCATCATACTAATAAATGTTAAAATAACAACTGTTGTTGACATTTTAAGATTTATGAGCAGGATTACGGTGCTCAGCTGAGTTGAGCATGGAAAAAGTTTTTTAGCCTTGGGGCCAGAGTCTTAGTTTGACACATCCAGCCCCTTAGTACAGTCTGTGCTTCACTAATACGTTCTTGGATATTGATCATCAAACAATTTCTACATCTATTCCCGTCTTTTGCTGATTCAAGTAGGGGCTTAGCGCGAGGTTGGTACTGTTAAACATATTTTGGCCCTCCAGTATTTTTTACTGACAGTTCTGAGGCGGTGCTTCTTTTGTGGATCCTTTTTGTTACTTATGTTTCATGTTTGGATTTTGTTATGCTGTCTTGTCTGTAACTTGTAGCCTTGCAGAGAGAAGGCTCTCCTTACCTTGCATGTAATGACAGAAATGCATATTTTACTTCAGAAAAACCTAAAAAATATCATGCAAAAACTAACTTAAAAAACTTTTTCCATGCTCATCTCAGCTGAGCACGGATGCAAAGATCAGGAATCGATACAATCAACCACACCTGACCCAGGATACCAATCGAAAAGTGACAAACTCACAGTTAGACACCACAAACGAGAGCCAAGAGGTCAGCCCTTTCCCAGCAGGTGTCGTTTATATAAAATGATGCAAGCAAGTAAAGCAAACGAAAGTGTATTTGAATATTCAATGACTGGGTTATGCATAACAGTAAAAGTTTTACCGATGATATAAGAAGCTATAACCCAGTTTTAAAAAAGTTGAAGGGGGATATTGCTTTGGGCTTGTCTGTCTGCCCCTGCATCCGTGTTTGTCTGAAGAAGAATTAAGTTAGGGTTTATAAATTTCATAGATGGATTCCTCATCAAAATATTACTGACCCATATTTTTTAATGTCTAGATTATCTACATTGATGAATTATGCCCCTTTTAAAGAGTCATTATAAAATTTTATAATCAAGATATCTCAAATAATTTTTACAGTAAGGAGCTTCACATTTTAGCAGCTCATAGAGGATAATGAGTAGATTACCTGCTGAGAATTTAAAAAAAAGGTAATTTATTTTTTTGAGTCATTGCCCTTTGCAAACTGTTACAACAAGGTGCTTCAAACTTGGTCAACTGATAGAGGATAAGACGCAAATTAAATGCTGAAAATTTAAATAAAGTTCTTTATGTTTTTTTTAGTTATTGCACTTTACATTTTTTGACACTGAAAAGTTGTTATCAAGATATCTCGAAAATTATTATAGCTAGCAGCATAAAATGTGGTCAGTAAATAGAAGATGATAAATTGATAACCTGGTGATTTTTTTTCAAATTTTTTATGAGTTATTGCTCATTGCAAATTAGGGCATTGGAAACTTGTAATAAAGGTATAGCGAGCAAAAGTGAAAACGTTACACTACAATATTTTGTTCTTGTGACTAAGTGTTGGACAAAGATTATTTACTAAGCAATGTTTGGCTGACATCCAACAAACGATTTGTTGAAAATTTACCAATTTGTCTTTTTGCATGTCTGAGTAATGTTTCTTTTTATGTTTTAACTTTAATTCACTGGATTTTGCAATTGCGCATGCGCAAAAAATGTTATGCTTATCAGAGTTGGTCAAACTTGTGATGCATTAAAACACATAAAAATGAATTATCACTTAAAGCAAGCTTTAAATTGTCGCTCTTTGACAAAAAACAGAAACAAATAGGGAATATTAAATGTTTGTTAATCTTTAATTTATCACGATTTGCGATAACATACTTTTACCAGATCAGTTAGACCTTTCAGTAATTGTTCCTACCATTTCTCGATAAGTAATGTCCTCAGACTTAGATGCAACAACACATTGATTTTCCTATGGAGATTTCATTAATAAAAAAATCAAGCTTGGCAATTTGATGAAACACTCGCTTTTTGAAATTACTTTTCTAAACGATCAAAACACACCTTGACATTTCTGGTTGCCACATGTCCAAACTACTATGTTGTGCAGTCAGATCAAGTTGGTAGTGGTTTCTGAAGGCATAAACTGTAAGAGATTTCTGTTCAAATAGGTAACATGAAAAATTGGACCCTGTAGCATTTAAATGGCTTTCATGTCTTTGCTCATGACATCATCGGTAAAACTTTTACTGTTATGCATAACCCAGTCTTTGAATATTCAGATACACTTTCGTTTGCTTTACTTGCTTGCATCATTTTGAATATAAACGACAAACAATGTAGGTGTAGCGTTTTCACATTTTATAGCTAGCAGCTTCAAACTTTGTCAACTGATTACTGGGTGATTTTTTTAGTTTTAGCTCTTCGAATATTTGGCCATTGAAAAAATTTAAAATCACGATGTCATGAAAATTATTATAGCTAGGAGCTTCAAATTATTCCGCTGATAGAGGATGATGAGTAGTATAGCTAGAAGCTTCAAACTTAAGATGACCCTAGCCCTATAAAAGAGTACCATCCTTATGGCCAAGCAAAGGGCACAGTGAATTATAAGTATGATTTCTAGTGTATGTACTAGGAGATGTTGCAGCGATAAGTAAGGGGTATATCATTTGGAACAAACATATACGTATCTTTATCCACATTATAATTAAGGGTGATATCGTTGGTACCGTTATCTATGTTTCAGCCCTTCAGTAATTGTTTTTCTGACCATTTAAAGGCGCTGCTTCTTTTGTTGATCATTTAAGTTATTTATGATGCAATAAATGGGTCGTGGCTGACCTCTAGGCTTTCTGATGTGTGATGTTTTTTTGTGTTCGTTTTTGACACGTTCCCACGTGGTGTCCTAGGTCAGGTGTGGTATCGATTCCTGATCTTTGTCCTTCTCTATACTTTTATTTTAAATAGTAAGTAAGTATGTTCAGGAAATACCACAATCACACATCATAGACCAAAACTAGGCACTGGTAAAACGTGCCATAGAACACCAACAGCGACATCATATCAGGAACACCATTAAGGCAAGGCAACCAACTCCCTTTATCCCATCAAAATGAATACAACATTAAAAAGAGCACTTATTACTGCATACCAACAAAGACTAAACGCAGAACCCCTATAAATAACGGTAGCAACTATTAACAATAAATAAAAATAACAGAAACCACCGACTTAGAAAAGGACTGCAGCCTGAGCCACTTTGAGGTGATGGGCTTAAAAACATTTTATTGGTACCTAATTTTCACCAAAAGTAGTGTTGTTGTTGAAACGTATAAATGCTTAGCTCGCATTGAAAAAAAAGCTTAATAATCTTAATATTATTAACAAGTAAGTTGCTTTCAGTTTACAGTTTATATAAAAATATAATTGGGCAATTAAATGCAATTTAGGGTTGTGCTTCAATTATTTAAAGTCATTGACTTGACAACATACAGCTGTAAGGCTTGCTATCTGTTAGCTATGTTTGTCATTTAAAGCCTAATGACCAATTAGGTCTAATGCCAGCTGACTAGTTCACGAATCCTTTTGTGGTCGATACTAAATAACGTGAAATTTTTTGAAAAACATATGTTTACGAAGTCATTGATACAATAACATAATAGAAAATACACTCCCAGTATGAACAAAATAACATCGCATCGGATAAGCTCCAGACGATTGAGTTTTACAATTGATGCTTTTGACTCTACTTGGGCAATAAAGGAATATTAATCATTGACGCGGTTAAGCTTAATAAGTAGTAGTATATAAGCTTTAATTGGATACATGACTTGATCATTTTCAAAGCAAATGGATAAGAAAATAAATAAGGATCAAAACTAACCAACCATCTTAAAACCAACAAAAATGATGTCACTATGACATTGGTGCTTACTGATAGCATTACATCTTTTCATCCTCCTACCTAGGACCTTAGGTTATAAAACATGTTTCATGCTCAACTCCACTGAGCACGAAATTTCAACTGCTCATAGAAAACTAAAATTCAGTGAAATAAAGAAGTATATTGCTATAATTATCTCAGATGTTGAATTTATCATGCTAATAAATGTTAAAATGACCACAATTGCAAATATCAATATCGATGCCACACATTACTTTTTTTACAACTCATCTGGAAGTAATGCTTTATTTACCCGTTTATAGTGTAAATGAAACAATCAGTTTATATAATGTAAATTACACATTTTTTAGATTTTTGAAATGTGTTGAATGTTAGTACAAGTAAGCAACAGGTGCAAATTAGTATCTGTTATCTTTAGTATTCTAGACCCAGCAAGGCGAGGTAAGTAGACGAAACAGCTAAATGTTTGCTATTGTTTTCTACTTGTAAATGTAGCTTTTATTTGCCATGCATTCTAATCTGAACTTTGCCTCTCCACAGAACCTTAAGACCAAATCAATTAGTGTTGTTACATGTTAATTATTGGTTGTTAACGGCAGTGCCAAAGGAAAACTTGTTTTTTTTTTGCTGATGCCCATGTCAAGGAATCATAAATGTTTACTTCCTGTATGGTTTTGCTCTGTATAATTACTAAAATACATGTAGTGAGATTGTTTATTTTGTTTTTATGAGATATGTACACGAGTAAAGTGGTATCTCGTATTTTTAAGAAATTTAGATGTTTATTTTGTTTTCCACTTAGTAATATACATTTAATGCTTTTAAACTAATATGATTTCTTTTATATTAAGGTAAGGATGTGGCCACAATTTACCTTAACATTTGATTAAGTTTCATGGCCACAGGCTCAAAACAGTCAAGTACATAATTATTATCTTACTGGTTGTAAATAATCTTGAAAAAAGGGCAGTTAAGAAATAACGCAAATTTATTTAATATGGAAACAACAGCAATCGCTTAATTGCGTATTTATATGATAATTTCTTGGAACTTAAACAAGTATCATCCCCCTAAGTATTAGCTTATGAAGCTGTATACTACATTTCATCAGTGGCCTCTCATATTATCTGCATTGATGCACGTTGACCTATGAAACGTTGCCTATCTCAGGGCATGTGCTTTTTTAGGTAACAATGACGTTGCACTTTTTGAATGACGTTGTCAATGCCGTTAAATCAATAGGATCATCAATAATCAATACTTACATACAAATCGCTAGTTTAAAGAGTAAACGAACTTGTAAACTGATAAATAGAATACCAGATTTTTTTGTCTTTTGATATCAAGTTTACCAGGTTTGGTATTGAGAACGCATGTCAAATCAAGCGTTCTTGGAGCCTAGCATGGTAATCTTGATATCAAAAGACACTCACCTAATATTCTATATGTACCAGAGCCTAATATTTTCAACCTGTCCTACCAAGGGTTGCGGTTGGCTAATCTTACCCTTGGCCTTACAGCTTTGATATTCTCTGATTGAATATGTCATAAGCCAAAAATAGTAACAAGTAATATGACCAATCACAAAGCGGTCCAAAAAATCGATACACATCAGGCCTCTAGATTAGAAGGCGTTATTGATTTTCATTCAGTTTTCTTTTTTAACAACTAAATTATATACGTTCAAGGTGCTCAAAAGAACTGTCAAATTAGATGGTTTTTTTGAGCACCCATAACATAATTTTGAACTGAAGGAGAGAAGAAAAATTAATAACTTAACGACCAAACTCTTTGCTTATCTGGACTTATTAAGATTTAGCAGGTGGTGTATATTAGATTAGATGCCGATAAACTGCTACATTTAATCCGATTGGCAGAAAGGGAATATCGCTAAAATCCTTCCTGGCGTTTTCATTGGTCGATTAGTCTGCGATATTATTAATTTTTGAGGGTCGTGAGGCGAGGGGTTTGATACAACGAAACCATCGCTGGTGAAGATAAATATTTTTGGACGTTCAGAATATGTAGGAAAGAACAGGGAAGTACAGGGAGAAGTTCTATCAAAAACGTAATTGAGTCTTATCTGGAAATACCATACTAGCACACTTCAGATCAACCCACTGTACAGAAGAGTCACAGAACAAACACTATCATAAACAAGGCATCCCACAGTTTTAGGTAAACAAAAAACCTAAGCGTAAAAATTGTAAAAAGTTTCTTACCCATTATTTTTTGTATATGTTTTTGGTGCTCAAAAGAACCGTCTCATTGAGACGGATCTTTTGAGTACCCACAGCATATGTTTTGGTTGAGAAATGAGAAAATTATTTTTATGTTACGCACACAAGCATACACAAGGCATCAGGAAATTAACAAGAGTAAATCAATACTACATGACAAAAGGTACTGCGATCTATAACTAATCTGGAAAAATAAATCATGTAGTTTTTTGGAGTTCCTTAATCATTGATGGTATTGAGTATTGTCATGAGAATTTATGGAAATTGCTCATCACCACAGGTTTCCGTGGTATTCTATTTTGCTGATAACCAAATAGCTATTTAGCCAGTATTTTGATACCACCCAAAGATATTGTGTTATTCATTTTGTATGACACTAAAAAAATGTGTTTACATTTCCTTAAAGTGAAGAAAAAAACAAAAATCAGAAAATACAATCAAGCAACACACCTGGCCCAACCATTTAGAAAGTGATAAATACTCAAAAAAACATCACACACAATAGAGCCAAGCGGTCAGCCCTTTCTTATCAGGTGATTACATGGCTGCAAGGAAAAGACAAGACAATATGAAAATACAATTACACCCCTAATGTAAACATAATGAAATATAATAGAATTTAATATGTTCGTTGTCAATGTGAAACTGGGATTATCTGTTTGATTTCTTTTGCTCCGTTATTCAGTTGTACATACTTTTGAGTCCTTATTGCTGCTTTATTTTCTTTTTTTTATATTTTGATTTATATGTATTTGGAGATGATTCATGGATATGTTATGGATCTTTCATGTGAACCAAGCATCTATGTGTCTTGATCAACATCAGAATGATGGGTGAGGCTGGTACCGTGAAACTAATATAATCTCTCCAGTAATTTTCTAACAGACCGTTCAAAGGCGGCACTTGTTTAGTGTTTGTCTTTGCTATATTTTCTTGTCTGTGTCGTGTTGCCTTGTGGTCCCCTGTTGAGAAAGAGTTTTCTTCTTGGCTCTCTTGTATGTGCTGTTTTCTTGTGTATATGTCACTTTCCCATACAGTATCCTGGGTTAGGTGTGGTACTTGATTGAATAAATTCCCGATCTTTACTTTCTTTCCTACTTTTAAACATATTTCTGTTCAACTTAAAGTGTATCAAATATATGACCAAACCTTTTGCAATTGTTTGATGTCCTCAGCAAATCAAAAGCATGTTACGTTACTCATATCAAATATATCTTCTGTCACTTTGTCATATACATTTTTTAAAAGATATTTCTTGTTAATTATAGTTTGGGTTTTACTTAACTACAATTACTTATTCTGTGCCTTCCCAAATGATGACTTATTTAATGAAATGCATTGTTTGTTTGTTTGTTTTAACCCAGCCCAAGCAAATATTGCTAACCAGTGTGGAGTTAAATGTCCTGACTTAATCAGGACGCACAAACATATGGAACTGACTTTAGTGAATCCAATGCATAATGTTCTAAATGATAAACAAGAAATGTCACAGTCATGTGATGAATGCCCCCAAAGGAATTGGTCTTGCATAAGACACATTTGAGGAAAGCAAGCTGTTATATAGGAGATAAACTCCAGACAAGAAAAAACATGGAAATGAGGCTAGAAGTCAATGTCAAGGTCAAAGTGACCCAAGATGGTATGCCCAAGAGGAATAAACACACTAAATTTGGGATTCCTACATCAAATAATATAGGAGATATGTTCCAGACACAATTATTCTAGTAACTAGGTCATAGGTCAATATAACAGTGACCTAAAAAGGGTATGAGACACATCAGCATTAAAAGATGTATCCATACAGCAAATTTGGGATTCCCATCTCAAATAATATAAGAGATATATTCTGGACAAGATTATTCTACAAACTAGGCCAGAGGTCAAGGTTAAAGTGTCCTGAAAATGGTATGCGACACTCAGCCATCCAAAGTTGAATCCACACACCAAATTTGGGATTCCTACCTTTAATAATATAAGAGATATGCTCTGGACATGATATTTCTAAAAAAACTATGTCAGAGGTCAAGGTCAGAGTGACCCGTAAATAGTACAAGGCACTCCACCATCTCAGTATGTATTCACACACCAAATTAGGGATTCCTATTTCAAATAATATAAGAGATATGCTCCTGACACAATTATTATTAAAACTAGGTTAGAGTTCAAGGTCATAGTGACCCGAAAATGGTCTGTGACACTCTGCCATCCCAAGATTCATATACACACCAAATTTGGAATTCCTACCTCAGTGAATATAAGAGATATTCTCCGAACACAATAATTCTTAAAACTAGGTCAGAGGTCAAGGTCACAGTGACACGAAATGGTATGTAACATCCCGTCATCTCATGATGCATTAACACACCAAATTTGGAATTCCTATCTCAAAGAATATGTTAGATATGCACCAGACTCAATGCAGTTTCTAGAAACTAGGTCAGAGGTCACGTACAAGGTCACAGTGACCCAATTATGGCATGTAGCACTTTGTCATCCCAAGATGAATTATCAAACCAACTTTGAGATTTCTATTCCAAAAATATTAGAGATATGCTCCGGACACGATTATTCTAAAAACTAGGTCAGAGGTCAAAGGTCATAGTGACCTGAAAATGGTAAGTGACACTCCACCATCCCAAGATGCATCCATACACAAAATCAAGAAACCCTACCTAAAAGAATATAGGATTATGCTCAGGACACAATAGTTCTTAAAACTAGGTCAGATGTCAATGTCACAGTGACCTGAAAATGGAATGTGACACTCAGTCATCCCAATATGCATTTACACAGCAAATTTGGAATTCCTATCTCAAAGAATTTAGGAGATATGCACCAGACTCAATGCAGTTTCTAGAAACTAGGTCAGGTCAAGTTCAAGGTCAAAGTGACCTGATAAGGGTATGCACACTTTGTCATTCCAAGATGCATTCACACACCAAATTTGAAATTCCTACATCAAATAATATGAGAGATGTGCTCCAGACCCCTTTATTCTAAAAACTAGGTCATAGTTCAAGTTCAAGGTCACAGTGACCCAATTATGGTACGCGACACTTCGTCATCCAAAGATGCATCATCACACCTAATTTGAGATTCCTACCTCAAATAAAATAGCAGATATGCTCCAGACACGATTATTCTAAAAACTAAGTCAGAGGTCAAGGTCAAGGTCACTGTGACACAAAAATGATATGTGACACTCCGCTATCCCAAGATGCATTTACACACCAAATTTGGAATTCCTATCTCAAAGAATATAGGAGATATGCACCAGACTCAATGCAGTTTCTAGAAACTAGGTCAGAGGTCAAGTTCAAGGTCATAGTGACCCAATTATAGTACGCGACACTTTGCATCCCAAGATGCATCCACACACCAAATTTGAGATTCCTACCTCAAATAATATAAGAGATTTGCTCCGGACACGATTATTCTAAGAACTAGGTCAGAGGTCAAGGTCAAGGTCACAGTGACCCGAAAACGGTACACGACACTCTGTCATCCAAAGATGCATTTACACATAAAATTTGGAATTCCTACCTCAAAGAATATAGGAGATATGCACCGGACACAAAGCGGGACGGACGGACTGACGGACGAACGGACGGACAGTGTGATTACTATATGCCTCTCAAAGTTCCTTTGGGGGCATAAAAAAGTTATATAATAAAAAATACTGGAAAAATTGCCAAGTATTTTAAATCATTATGTCCAGTGACATGCAAGATATAGAGCCAGTTTGAAATAGTTTAGTTTATATATTTCCTTGTTGTGCATGAAAACATATATTTGTGAATATTTTCATTTTTTGCCACTTGGCCTTATTTGTTGTCTGTATAATAACTACTACTTGCATTAGAAATTTGTTATTCAAATGATTGTTTAATTTCTTCTACATTTCATACTACAACATAGTTGCGTTGAATAGGGGTGTTGAAACCATCCTTACCATATCTCGTGATTTGCAAGGTCTACACTGATGTAGCTGGTATAAAATAGTTATATCATGTTGGTTTACCTGTACGTAAGATAATCTACTCGCTAATCGTGGACTATCTCCATTTACAGGCGGACAACCCATGGTATAACTATGACTTATTAGCCTATAATTATTAAATTGAAGGGTTAAAACTGTTGGGTACAATTTGCATTTTTGATTTGGTCATAACCCATTTTTAATAATAGGGGATTTAAAGTAAAGAGTCAAAGGGACCATTATAGATTTTAAGAGGCCACAGTGTATAGTTTTCAATCAATATTGAGTTATTGTCACTGTAAAATTTGCTTGTTGTGATGCGTTTCAGACAAGTTAATAATGTTTAGCCATGTCGAGACACTGTTCTGTCTTCCTTGGTTAAACTATTATTAGCTACCTCTCAAATTAAGTGCATTGTTGCACGTTGCCTGATAAACATTATCTATCTTTATCAGGTCATGATGACGTTGCAGTTTTTAAATGACGTCGTTAATGACGCTGAATTAACACAACAGTGACTATCAAACAGTACATCATAATCGCTAGTTTGAATAGTGAAACAATGGGTAATTTGATATTCGCGTCATTGATATCAAGTTTGCATGGCTTGGCTTTGAGAACGCATGTTGAATCGCGAGATTTAGACTCGCGATGACAACATGCGTTCTCAAAGCCTTGCCTGGTAAACTTGATTTAAGACACTCACCTAGTATTCTCCATGTACTAAGCAAATAATTTAGTGTCTTACTCAAAGACACAACAAAGTACCTCTGGCGAGTCTCTAACTAGTGACCCTTCCATCCCGAGTCTAATACGCTATTATGTAGCCACTTATTTCCACACAAATTAGCTACGAGTATGTCTAGAAAAAAAGAGAAGAAAATGATTAATGTCAATGGCGTAGCCAGAACCCTGAAAACTTTACACACATCAAATGCAGACTACTTGATCAAGCAGTGATTCTCTTCAATTGCGTCGGTTTTCAAAATGGGAACTTCTCTTAAAGAAAAGAATTTGCTCCCTGAGGGTATGGAAGATCACTTTTCCACGTTAGATGATCTCCCTTGAATGTTACTAATTTTATAAAGCACGTAAACGGCGTAATGGGAGCTACGCAAATGAATGAGATTAAAACAAAATGTGGTATATCATCAGGGTCGTCATGGTTTATGAAGGTATCCATTTACACCACATATATGTTTGATATGCCTCGTGAAATATATATCAAACTTTTTCTTGTCATGATGTTAATACATGATGTTTATTTTCAGCTTTTATTGACATTTTTAGTGTGTAGATCACAGCTTAATCCATCATTTACCTTTTGGAAATGCTTCTGCTTTAAACATTGAATGTTTATAATTCTGATTGAAGCCGCCGTGGTGTAGGGGATAAACCTATGTCTTGTAAACCAGGGGTCGCAGTTCGATTCCTGGCTTCTTTCAGTCTGTGGGATGAGACATTAAGCCATGTCCCAGTCTTCTGAGACGCTTAAAACCCGAACCACTGCTGGTTGAGCCTTTGGGTATTCCTGGCCAGTACTGACTATAGCTAAGGAACATGGCCACAAAAAATGTTTATAATTGTTACCTCATATAATATTACCTTAATCACACACTGCAAACCAACCCACAACACCGTGAGGAAAAGCCACAAAATGCAAGACATCAGGAAGACAATAAAAGTAAAGCAATTAGCTCTCTCTACCTCTTATCAAATTATCGCAATATGATGAAACAAAAAGGCTCATAGCTCACAAATAGTCATGAGATTTTTGAATTAAAGCATTTGCATTTATTAGGCATTCATACCCAACTCTCTAGACAGGCTAGAAACTTAAAACGTAGCCTGAATTTTAATTCAATCGATTACTTTCCAATTTATGAGCTGCATGGACTCCTTTACGATTTGGCAGATTTTTAGTGTCGTATGAGGGTCATTCGCTTGCGCATGCAATATTCATTTTGTATTAATTGACGCTGTTCGTTAAAGTCAGCGATTTTACAGTCATTTGGAGACGCTTTGTTAATTGAACCAGTACTGAACAGAGGATAATGTATCTCACTCAATAACACAGCATAATGCTTCTGTTGCGGTTATATACCAGTATTTATTAGGCTCTACCAATAAGCTACTGTGTGTATTTAGGAGTTGACATAATTAAATAACCAGAGATTCAAAATTATTATAAACTAAAAATATTTGGCATGAACAGTTCAAGCAGTTTATATAGTATTTAGCCTTTTATCATGCTGGGTCATGTTATCAGGTTCTTTCTTGCAAACATTGAAGATCATTATAAAATGCGGCATTAGGCTGCGTTTTATCAGGTCTGTACAGTTTGCTAAGATAAAACAATCTTTAAGGAAAAAAATACATTTTATACATTCTGACTCACAGGCAGCCCCTTGAAACACGAAATAGACAATGAACAACTTATTTTATCAATGTGTATGAGTATGGGATAATCCATCAGATTAAAAGAGGTTTAAACCGGCATAGAGAGCTGGTTGCTTAATTGTCTTCCTGGTGTCTGGTGATTGTTGTGTGGCTCTTCCTCGCGGTATCCTGTGTTTGTCTGCAGTTTCTGATTGTGGTATTTCCTGATCATACTCACTTACTATTTTTAAATTTCCTTGTCCGCATACCTTGTAGGATCAGATCCTCTTCCCAGCTGAAAAACGTAGAAGAAAATGAGGGTTTGAAAACAAAAAGAGACAACGGCAAGGATACACAACCTGGGTCAGGAGGTGGCACACAGACATCAAGTATCAACGTGAAAAAGGAGTCAGATAATGAAACATATAGTTCAAACACAGGCATGCCACAAGGATCAAGCAGTGATTTTGCGTTGATACAGATTTTGAATAAAGATATGCAACGACAGCCAGACAAGGAAAAAGATACAACGAATGATACATCGGATTTTGACCTGTCAGATGGGTCTGACAGAGAAAAACAGAGCATTAAAGTTCTTGGTGGGCTACACACACCAGACAGTAAGACAGAGAACGTTGATGTTGAAATGTCACATAAGCCAGACATAGATACACAACAAGCGAATATTTGCGTATCTCAAGGGTCAACCAATAAAGAAGAAACTGTGAATGCTGAGGCATCAGAAAAGCTTCACAGTGAACAGCAATCCACGATTGTTAATTTTTATTGAGCAAAATAGCATCGTTAATAATGACTTTAATCCTCAGAAGGTGAACAACCCTGGGAAATACACAAAATATGACCCGTGACATGTGCTTTCCAACAATGTGGTATTTTGACAAGTGTAGACTCAGATTAGCTTGTATATGCGCAGGCTGATCTGAGGTTTTGCTGATCGCACGTTTCACAGTGTTGGAAATCCAATGTCGCGGCTCAATTATGGTGCATGTGTAATTTTGCACATACAATTCATACTTTACCTTTTTTCATGTGTGCACCAGTTAAATGAGTCATCACATGGATTTAAAAACATTATTTTAGGCATGTTTCATCTCATTAGATCTCCGCTGCTCTATTGCAAAGTATAGCAAATCTACCAGTATACTATAAACTAGGAATGTGACAATTTTTACTATTATATTCTGTTTTAAAACAAATTTTAATTTTGTTTAAAAGTCCAACTAATTTGTTTTTCCTGCTTTGGCTTTGCTGATTATGATTTATACTATAAATTCGGAAATTTTCGCGAGGACCCCCGCGAAATAGCCAATTCAGTCTGTTGTACTGATGCATGTAAATCATACTTTGAGCGTCGCAAATATGTCTTTTAACGCTATTCGCGGAAGTAAAATTCTCGCGGAAATTTCCGAATTTACAGTATATGGGCCTCGATGCAAAGATAACCTTTTTGGGGGTTTGTAAACAACAAAGGCGCAGTCGAATCAGCGCCTTTGTCATTCGCTTATTTGTATGCATCATATCTCAATATGCTACAAGCATAATTTCATTATTCAAGCTAGTCTCTGTAGCCGAGGAGGTTAGTTTTAGTCTCGCTTCCGCGCAGTCTGATTAGAACTATTGGATAGTATCATAACGTAACTTGCTACAAGAGAAATTCCATTATTCTAGCTAGTCACTGTAGTTAAGGCGATTGGTTTGAGTCTGGCTTTCTTGCAAACCCAGAAGACAGGTTTTGTCGCGTCGAGGTCCATATCAACGTCACTTCTTACCTATCGTCCTTTTTGTGGAACATATGCAAACAGTGAAAACCCAGATCAGACGTCGCATAACGCGGCGTCAAAACAGGGTCTCCATTGTTTGCACACAGAAAATTATATGGAAATTTGGATAAAAATGAAAAACAGCATCCAACAAACTTTAAAATAAAAATGGACTGTTCCAATTGATAGAAGTGGAACATTCCATTCTGCTTAACTGGTTAAACCGCGTATGTGTTGTTTTATGAAAGAATATTTACAATCTTAACATATCACTTTCCACAGAACTGTTAATAATATTGTTGTCGCGAAAACAAAATATCAATAGTTTAGATTGCACTGTTTATTCACGAGAAACCATTACGTAGATCTAGCATAACTTCGATATATGGGAGCAACTTCTCAGACAGATACGCTATGAACCGATAGACGTGACCCTGCGTTGTGCAGGTGATAACATCGAGAGGACTTATTCAGATTTCCGTAGAAGCGGGTATAGTGCTCAAATCCTCACCTGGTATTTTTTTTTTCGGAATATTTATTTTCGTTATGTCATTATGTTTCTCAAACTTTCATGCTCAAATAAACTTTCTCTCACATTTCTCACCGTACAAACTCTTCTGAACTGTTGTAAATGTTTGATTTGAAGGCTTTTTGATCACAAGCCAGAGAAATTGCTGCACATGTGTAAAAAGTATGTGAAGAAGAGCCCATGAATGCTGCACTATCTGTACCTTTATAACAGGAGAGAGAGAGAGAGAGAGAGAGAGAGAGAGAGAGCAAGCTGACTTATTATCAACCAGACCAGTGCATTATCACACAACTTTAGTTCACAGAACATACCAGATGCAACTATGATATTGGGTTCAGACCGAGGGTAGACACAAAACAGCAAGCACAAGGGGCTCCGATACTTGCTAAACACAGACAGCTAGCGAGACTGAAATGCCTAAATTATGAATTGTGATTATGTTACCATCTTTGTACGATAAAACTGCTTTGATAAAATATAAAAAATGTATCAATATAGCACATAAGACACAAACACATTTATATTACAACAAACCACATATAATAATATTTAAAAATGTTGAATTTGGGTTCCAAACACACTAGATCTCTTCGCTACTATTCAAAATGGTGTCCATGTAATCAACGTGTAAGTGTACCTTATTTAATAGTATGTGATTTAAACCATTTTCCAATACGGTAAGTGTGCATCATATCCCACGTTCCCTTAAATCCAATAGTTCAGTCTACAGTTAACGATAGCATTAGGCCAAGATATCGTGAATAAACAGTAACTGTAGCAACGCTCTTCTCAGGAAAGTAAACAAATAACTGTTCGTCAGTGAGTGAGTTCAACCTTTAGACCATAATTCACATCAAAAGTGAGCAGTGATCCTGAAACTCTGAGGCTCCTTCAGGAGGGTCTGTGCTCCCTTGATCCCTTAAAATAATGCATTGATCTTCCCAAATCCCTGAAAAAAAATCATCAGCTCCATGAAAGTATTTTGTCTTGCTCCACAAATCCCTAAAATGAATTCAGCTTCTCCCAAAATCTCCAAAAGTATAAGCCAATTCTCCCTAAGTGTATTTTACACTCTGTAAGATTAAATTCACATTCTTAAGAACTATGAGTGCAAGACTTAATGTTCACTTTATATTTTGCGTCATAGACATAAAGAGAGGGCTTAGCCATAGATTACATGACATATAATTATTTTAGTAAAATACATGATATAAAGCTCAAAGTACATCCTAAAGTGCAATTTCTGTACCCTGTTGAGTAGGTATGGAGGAATGCTCTCTAGATGTTTTTTAATTAGGGAGAGACCATTTGTTTTTCTGGTAGGGGGGTGGGTTGTGGGGTTTTCCCAACAGGTTAAAAATAGTAAGTGAGTATGATCAGGAAATACCACAATCACAAAC
The DNA here is from genome assembly GCA_964019695.1 of Loripinus fragilis. Classification (NCBI taxonomy): domain Eukaryota; kingdom Metazoa; phylum Mollusca; class Bivalvia; order Lucinida; family Lucinidae; genus Loripinus; species Loripinus fragilis. The sequence goes on from OZ026519.1 coordinate 30,618,567, forward strand.
TGCAGACTACCCCGTGGCACCGCGAGGAACAGCCGCTCAACCATCAAGAGACACCAGGAAGACAAATTAAGCAAAGCAATCAGCTCTCTCTTCGCCATCAAGCTGATTGCAATACTAGAATGGACATAAAGTAACGTACAACAAAACATAGAACAATTACATACTCCCACAATGGGAGTAACAATAACAAAAAGTCAACAACAACAGAACCACCGCCTTAGAACGGACAGCAGCCTAAGCCACCCATGGGCTTAAATGCATTTTACTGGTACCAAATCTTCGTCCCAGATTCTGCTGTTGTTGAAGTACAAGAAATGTTCAGCTCGCATGAAGGCCATCTAACTAATGCAATGTATCATCATGGAAAACACTCTAATCAAATTAACACTCCATGATGAAACAAAGAAAAGGGCTCATGACTCACAGATAGTCAGAGCTAAAGAAAACCTCAAGTTGAGCCACGGTGGGTCCAGCTACAGATAAGCATCAGGCACCAACCCACCGATTAAAGCTTTACGTCAGAGCCGTCATAGAGTCTGAGGCCTGACCCACCGTCTTGCAATTAAAGAGGAAACCATAGCTATAAACCAAGATTGGGTTTAAAACTAGGCATGCAGACTGTCGTATGATATCCAAATTATATCCAACCCTTACATAACGTTTTACTATCTTTTTGAATTGATCACTAAAATTAGGTTTTCCAACAATTCGTTTGAATTTATAGACTAAATCACCATAAAACATAGGTTCTGATATGCCTTGTTGCAGAAGAGTTTTTAACCCAATGTTGTATTTAACAATTAACTCTGAGTGTCTGTAGTAAAATTTAGAAAATGCTTTTCGAATTTTATGATATCTATAACCTTGTTTTAATAATTTAGCAGTTAAAAATAAGTTTCTGTTGTTGAAGTCATCAACATTAGAGCACACTCTAGCAAAACGAATAAGCTGAGAAATATATACACCATAGGAAGGAGAGCGAGGAACATCTCAAGAAATGGGATATTTACTATTTCAAAATTAAAATCATCCCGTTTATCATAAATTTTAGAAGAAACTATGCCATTTGTTATTGACAAGTTCAAGTCCAAAAACGAAGCTTCAGTATCAGAAGAATTCGCCTTATTTAACTGAAGTTCAGTTGGATATATCTGACCTACCATTTGTACAAAATAAGGATTATCAATATTAAGTAAGTCATCTAAATATCTGGAGGTAGAGTTAAAAGCTTCAATAATATCAGCTTGAATATTGTCTGAAAGAGACAACATAAAGTCTCTCTCATAACAAAACAAAAACAAATCTGCATCAAGAGGAGCACAATTAGTACTTATTGGAATACTGACAATTTGTCTATATAATTTTGAGCCAAATCTTATAAATATATTGTCTAAAAGATAATGGAGTGCATCACACATTTTCTGACAAGTCCACAATTTATATCGTTTAGGTTGTTCAGAAGTAAAAAAGGCATTTTTATCATTACAAGCCAAATAAAGTGAGCCCTCTCTGTTAAATGTTTGTTCCATTAATTAAACTCGAATTTCTGTTAAACTAAGTCAAAACATTTATTTTTTGTAACTGTTAAGTCTTTTTACAATTGCTATCAGCCCTATACGCGTGTTAACCTCAGTTACATCAAGTAAGTATATATCTGATCAGCATTCTTCAAAGTTTTAATAAAAATCAGCTAGTAAACTAAACAGAGCACGTAAGTAGCCCTGTAAGGATGTGGATTGACACCCTTCGAACAATTTGAATAAAATGGTGCAATCTGGCGCATTCTGAGCGTTCAAAAGAACACTATTATCAACCTACAAATCAATTACTTTAAGAATAATAAATCAGCAACAAATAGAACAGTCCGAGTCTGAAAAAGGACCCGTATAATGTCATGCAGTGAAAAGGGATATCCATTTTGACAACATTCTTGAATATCGTTCATCGGACAAAACCCATATTCAGACACAAACAAAAGTTTGAAAAAAGTAGTCCATATATGAGATATGAAAGAAATCGTATGATAAATGACTAGGTTAGAGTTTCCAGAAGTGCAAACTGACAGGTGGTGGTCATTTTGGCGACTATATTTGTTATCATACCAAGCATATATTCGTACTTGGGCGAGAGTTTGATAAAAGTAATCCATATATGAAATTTGAAAGCAATCATGTAATAAATGACTATAGCAGAGTACCACAAGTGCAAACTGATAGGCGGGGACCATTTTGTCAGCAACCTTGGTTATCTTTTGTCGGACAAAACCCATATTCAAACCTAGAAGGAGAGTCGAATGGAAGCAATCTATATATGAAATTTGGAAGAAAAATGATTTAAAAGGACTAAGTAAGAGTAACCACTGTAGCAGCCACTGATAGGCGGTGGTCTTTTTGTGGGCCATCGTGTTTACCGTCCGAAAAAACCTGTATTCAAACTTGAACGAGAGTTTTGTGGAAGCAATCCATATATTAAATTTGGAAAAATCTGATAAAAAATAACCAAATTAGAGTGACCAAGACACCAGACACAGGTAGGCACCTGCCATTTTGTTGGTCATCCTGGGTTATCTTTCGTCGGACGAACCTGTATTCGAACATGAACAGGATTTTGATGGATGCAATCCATTTGTAATTTGGAATAAATCCAATTAAAAATGAGCTTGAATATGCACAGGTTCGTCTGAGTCTACACTTGTCAAAATGCCACATTGTTGGAAATCACATGTCTCGACTCAAATGACTAAGTTAAGGTAACCACAAGAATAAACGGACAGACAGATGGACAAATGGAAAACAATAGAGCTCCATTGTTAGGGCCCTAACAAATGGGCCTCATCCCGAGAAAACCTGTCTTCCGGGTTTCTGGCAAAGGGAGATTCAAACCAGTCTCCTCAGCTACAGAGACTAGCTAGAAACTTGAAATTAAGCCTTTAGCAAGTGTACATATGATACTTTCCAAAAAGCGAATTACAAAGGCGCTGATCAGACTGCGCGGATGCGCAGGCTGGTCTGCGCTGTGTTGTTTGCAACCCCCCAAAAGACAGGTTTTCTCGCAATGTGACCAAATATTATTCGGCATATTTTTCTCTACAAACAATCCAGATGTGCATGTAAAGTAAACAATTGCAGTTTCAAGGGGAGGGGGGGGTCTAGGTGGGATTTTTAAATTTATCTTTTACTTTATGGCAGGTGTCCTTAAATTCCCAAACTATGAGCTTGCTCCCAAGATCCCATTAAAAAATTACCAGTGCTCCCCAGCTCCCTGAAAAGAAATAGCCATTCTCCCCAGATCCACAAAATTCCTCGGACCCTAAGTGTGGTAATGCTCTTCTCATTAAAGTAAACAAATGACAGTTTGTATTAGACCTGTGATTCACAGCTGCAGTTGATGGCAAAACTGTGGTGACGCACTTGTTATTAAAGTAAACAATTAACAGTTTGTCAGTGAGGTCAACCTTTATACGTTGGTTCCCATCAACTAAACCTTTTGTATGAGTAATTATAGTATAATTAACATATCTAAAACCCTGTATTGGTTATACATGAGACTTGAATATGCAACAAAATACCAGATGCTCTTTACCCCTATTTTCACAATTTTAAAGATACGTTTGCTTTAAATATGTTCTTATTCAATTTATGATCTTTCAACAGAAATAAAACAAACTGAAGGATGCAGCCTACCTTATATCAGGCTCCTTATTTTTTGAAATTATTTCTGCAAGAATATGAGTATCCATATTACTATCATTATTGTTATTATATCACGTATACATTAGATATTGTTGCATAATGCTTCTTCCACCGCCTTTCCTTTGATCTGTACTGTTCATTAAGTTCGGCAAGACTGTGTGAAAGGGGGAGCTTATAATTGACTTGAGTATCTGATGAATAAAATAAAAGGTGGTTGTTTTATTGGTCATACAAGTACTGTATTGTACAAATAGTCGTGAATATACAAATATTCACTCTGGTACCGCCTACAAGAGTGAATATTTGTTTATTTTTGTAAATCCTTAAAGCGCCACTGAAATAAAAAACAAATATTGTCTGTTTGTCGTCTAATGAATTTTTTTAAAAGCCTTTCAACAAAGAGTGTACAACAAAAACCTCTTAATATGTCAATAAACAAGCATAGATTAACAAATCAATTTAAGCGACTTCTATAGCAGGTACTATTTCTGTTGCATTTTTTCGAGCTCTTTTATGTTTATGAAGACTATTACCCATAATAAAGTAAATAATCTGTCCTACTCCTTGTTGATTGTGTGTTCTTCAACGCCACTTTGGGTAATCGAGTTTAATATTTGACGTTATAACTCCTTAATGTGACGGCATGTCAGAAAATAATTTAGCTGTAAGGTTAATCTATTGCAATGGGGGATTCTGAGGGGGTGGAGGGACAGGGGGTCCAAACCCCCCTGAAAAATCACAAAAATCATAGGGATTCTTAGCAGTACTGGTCCAGATCCCTTAAACATCACAAACTTTCAAGCTAGCATTCAATGCTGGGCCATTATTGACACGTCACCGAAACGTCATTTAAATATCGTTTCGCTGACGGGCCAATAAGGGTCCACTTATAGTGGTGTTTGGATCCTGTCTCTCCCCATTAACTAAAAACCAAACAAACAAAAAAAAGTTGTCAAAGTTAGACCACCTCTAACAGAGCTTTCTGGATCCGCGCATGCTATTCCTAAGACGTAATATATACACATATATACACATTGAATATTATTTAACTATTTAGAATTTTATATCGAACAATTAATATGTAACATGATCAATACAACATCTACAGGCTTAGTCGAGCGGTCTACGTCTTTAATTGCAAATATGCCATGGAAAGTTTCAGGGTTAGAATCCCTGAGTTCGAGTCTCATTTTTTTTCTTTTTAGCATATCTTTTTGTTCTTCGAGAAAACTTGAATTCCTCATGTTTTACGCGATGGTGTTTTTTCTATTAAGCGCATGCTCAATTCATTTGCAAACAAATCTATTTCATTCGACGCGAAGCAAACACCATACCGATACAGTACAGATGCAGAAGATTCATAACTTTTGGACACAGGAGAAGGAGGATGGGCTGACAATATAACTGAACCAGGCAAAGGAAAGGACCTCAACCAAGGCATGGGTACCATTGAGCGGCTTATGAAGCGAGACCAGACAAAAGAGGAGAAGAACGAAATAGGGTCCAACTGGACTACTTTGAAGTACGTTACTTAAAGAAGATCGCGATAAAGGAAGAACATGAGCCAGTGGTGATTGATCTTGCGTCGGAAACCGACTACAGCTCCGATACTGACACTGCCAGCGGGACGGAGGGCATGTGATATTAAATGAATCTGAAAGTTAATAAATTACGAAATAAAATACATAATACCATGATGAAAATGTAAAATATAAAAAAGCTAAAACACGCACACACACACAAGCACGCACGCACGCACACGAACACACGCACGCGCATTAAAAGTAAAAGAAAAAACCTGACCAAGACTCGAACTCGCGTTGTTTTCTTTCACCTTATGAAACAAAAAATAATGTTGTGCTGTTTACCTACCGAGCTACAGAGAACGTTGACTATCTGGTTGAAAATTACCTAATAATGTGTTATGTATTATACCTGTAAACACCTATGATGCCGCTTTGTAACGGTTTCTACCTGTTTCCTCTTTCATGTGCTGTAAATTCGAATAGTCTGATCCTTGATCCGTCTGAGGTCAAAATTGACCTAAACATATTTCTAATTTTGGAAGTTATCCACACTGTTTACATAAAATGTGCCATTTTGATCACGTGACTATAATAACTTTCCACCTTTGGCCTATGCTTCAATGAGCGGTAACGGTACACGGGCCTCAAACATTTGCACGCTCCTGTTACGAGTTAACCGTATTTGTCTATGCAAACAGGCAAATATTAATAATGACCTATGAATACCATATCTTGCTGTTGTGTTGGATATTTAGATGCTGAAACATAGGTTTAGAAAAAAAATAGTGCGTAAAATTGTAAATGTTTTTTTACCCATCAGTTTTAACATATGTTTGGGTGCTCAAAGGGGTCGTCTCATCGAGACAGATCTTTTGAGTACCCACAACATATGCCTTGGTTGAGAAATAAGAAAATTATGTTTTTGGTACGCACTCTTAATTAAAGTCCAGCTGAATTAAGTAAATGCGTTTTTTTTCTTTTGGCATAAAACCTATACGCACAGAATGAACCCTGACGAGATGTCACATTATGCTCGTCGCGTCTGGGTTTCTTCTGTCTGCCGCTGTAATCGTCAGTATTGACCTTTGGTCGAGTCCAATTTTCTGGGTTGAGCAGATAATTTACCGTTAACTGTTTGTAAAATGTCTTTATATCATTAAAAGCTATATTCAATTGATATCTGTTTCTATGGTTCAGTGGTTAAAACGCTCACCTAATACACACTAAGTCGTGAGTTCGAGCCTCAATTCAGACTTGTTTTTTTTTTCAAGTTTTCTAGCAATTATATTGCATATATTGATGTTTAATTATTTCAATATACAAAGTAAGTGTTATAAAATGATTTTTTCGTGTGTTTTTATTTGCAGTTGTATATTCTGCTGTTATATATATATATATATATATATATATATATATATATATATATATATATATATATATATATATATATATATATATATATATATATATATATATATATATATATATATATATATATATATATATATATATATATATATATATATATATATATATATATATATATATATATATTAGCAATTTCATCACAATACCAGAAATTTTAAATTTCATCCTCGTTCTCGCTTGCTGTGTCTGTCGCAGAGTCATTATCGTCTGAATCCAGATTTTATAACCACAGGTTCAGGCATCTCATTCCTCGCGATGTCACTCGCCCAATAATTTACCTCGATGCCCTTGACGTGATCAATGCAGTCTGGCCAGTGCTTTGCTGTTATAGACTGCATGGTTTCCAGGATGAGTTCTTTTGACCTTGTTAAGTGGAAGGCGAGACACATAGACAGGTTCCTGTAGGTGGGTCTTGCATAGTTCAAGCAGCTCATCTTTTAACATACCAGCGGACCATTGAATACCGTGCCTGGTCAACCACCAATGAATAAATTAATCTTATGTAAAGTGAAATCAAGTGACAGTAATATGCACGGCCAACGTTGAATGTTTGCCAATTTGAATTAAACTGGGCCCTCTTCCATAAAAAAGGTGGTTTAGCATGCCAGTGGTTAGGGAATGACATATGCATGCAAAATGAGATAAAAATATACTATGTGGTCATGAGCTATCAACATTTTCACTAACTGTTAACGGACGGACGAGCGGACGAGCGGACGAACTAAGTAGTGATTATAGTGCAGACCTTAGGGTCGTGAAATTCCACTATTCTTAAATAACCTTTAGAAAAGGGTATATTTTGTCCAGTAGTACTATCTTGCCAGCATTTCGGGACAGCGTGGCTCGTATGAACGTAAGTTTCATCTGTATAAGCGACTGTGTAACCTTTCTCTATCAACTCCCTGACCCTGCAAAGGTATCTGATCCTGCTGAGGACAACCTCTTGTCTCTCTATCAGCACTTTTCGATTCACCCCACAGCGTGTGTAAACAAACTTCATATGATGTAGATCTTTGCGAAGACGACCCTTGCTGCCAGTGTAACCAATACTCTGTTTGAGCTCCATATCAAAGGTTGACAGAACCTTTTTCAAGAAATACATGCTGGCGATGGTCCGCCGTACATTACCCTGGTAAAAGTCATCCAGTGACACTTTCGACGTAGATGACGGTGGTTGCTTTGGCTGTTGCTGCTCGTCCTGTAAGCGGTAGATCTGCTAACGCCAGTGAGTGCTGCAGTCCTGTCCAATACAAGATTCAGTGACAGTTTCATTCCAGACTTTTTTGCTATATGCAGAACTTGTACACGTTTTTTAATAGTAGCTCTTGCATTGTCGCTGTATCTCCATACAAGCTTCCCCATTTTACTGAAGTCGCTTTACATGTGCATAATACATCAAAACATGCTTTTTTCTGCAATTATGTTTATCACAAAAAAATTCCAGCATCTTTGCGAAAGCAAAAAAAGGTTTTACTGGGGCTCGAACCCTCAACCTTGTTATCAAAATATTTGAGTACAACCGTTATACTTACTGCGCCATCGAATCGCTCGTGAAAGTTCTCTTGTAAATACGAATAATTGCATGGCATAACGTCGTAACGCCCCTATTTTATGGAGCAGTTCATTATTGTTAGTGCAGTTACGCCCTGATGCTTTTACGGCATTTATACCAACATACTTTCTGCGTAACCCTTGGCGTGCTGAATGTTATTTATAATTTATGTATTGCACTCCTCCCCGGTCTTTTGTCATTCGAACACACAGGTTGCGTTTACATGTATGTCTTGGTGGCTGAGGCTGAAAACGGTGTGGATCTTGATACGATGACCTCGTCAGAGGCCAATTTCTGGATCTTTAGTGTTTGTGTTTTTTATTGTGTGTGTGTTTTTCTGAAGAAGGACAAAACTGGGTTCAGCATGACAGGAAGGGGGTTAACAGCAATCTAGTGTTTGTATATCCCAATGTATAATAGAGCTTCTTGATCGCAGTAGAGGCGGCAACCTCAATATTCATACTGGGCGATGATTGGGTTATCTCATCTGCTTAAAAAATATCACCTATGCCTAACGTAGCCCATTCCTAGTTACGTATTCATGAGGTGCCGCCTTTGCAGTGGCCAGAAGTTTCTGCAATACTGCATGTACGTGGCTTGGTCGACGCTCTAGGTGCACGGCAGCCACCATGCACTTCGCGCGATGACGAACCCGCACAGAATACCAATGATGTTATCCATGTCAAAGTATATAACTACCTAAGGTACTCCATAGTTCTTGTATTATATATGTTATTTATTCTTCTTCTCTCATACTTCTATGCTGTTCTTCTATTATTGACTGACTCCAAGACAATATATACCATGAATCACTTACTTGCTTCAGTTGAGAGCGTGTTAACCTGGGGTGGCCACTAGTTTGCCCGAAGATTGCTCGGTAATACTTGCTTGTGTAGATATGAATCATTTTAAATATAATACAGACGGACTTGGTGGCCATTATGGGTTGGCTTGCTCTCTAGAGCTGGGTGTAGCAAGAGGAGTAACCAAGCACAGGTTCCACCTACTGTTCCTTTCCATGATTGTAATGTGTATGGGTAGCCTGATGTCTCTCCAAATACTACTACATAGTCTGAATCTGAATATCCAAAGATCAAACAAGCTCTACAAAAACATTAAATTTCAATATATCCGACGTCTTAAAACCCACCAAAACATTTTCTTCAGCAATTTACTAGTTCTAGTTCTTCTAACATCAGACTTGATCTTATGGGGATCTATGTTGATTCTTCTAAGCGGTGATGTTGAGGTAAATCCTGGGCCAGACTCTGCTGAAGACACCAGTTTTACTAGTGATGATCAATCACTTACCTCCTTTGAAACTTTATCTAATCACCTAAGTGTTTACACCTTAATATCCAAAGCTTAGTACCAAAATTTACATAGATAGAAGTGAAGCCGATGCCTACGACATCCTAGTCTTCTCTGAAAGTTGGATAAATCCTCACATATCTAACGATACAATACATATTGAAAGTTTTATGCCACCCTTTAGGACAGACAGAGTCGATCGCATCGGCCGGGGTGTCGTCATATATGTACGAGACTGTATCACATGCAAACGGCGTGCAGACTTGGAAATTCGCGGTGTGGAAGCTGTTGTGGTGGAGCTTTAAGTAAAATAAAAAAAAATCTTAGTGGGTCTACTGACCTGCACAATAAATTACTTTGATCTTATGAAAGAACGTATTGATCGAGCCTGCAATACTAGTAAACTATATCAGACATAATTATCACTAGAGATTTTAATTTTGATATGGCCCAAAACGTTCTCCACAAAATGTCTGAACTCATTTTAGAGTATAGTTTAATCCAACTGATTTCTGAACTCACACATGTCCTCAATTCTGGAGATAATACTGGTCTGAAACAAAAACCACATCTTACTGAGTGGCGTAGCAGACCTGTTCATACCTAATCAGATAAGATACCATAGCCCAGTAATAATTTTACTTAAATTTACACGTCCAATAACTAAATCTTTCAAGAGACAGGTCTGGTACTATAAACTAGCAGACTTCGAAAGATACAGACTAAAACTTTCTGAATGCAACATCCACGAATAAACACAATTAACTAGCAACATTGACCAAAATATTATTATGCAGGCAGCAGACTAATCCATACCTAACAAAATAATAACAATCAAACCTTCTGACCATCCTTAAATAACATGATCTGAAAACGTAAACACACCTTTCGCCAGTTCAAGAAAACATACATTAATCACTATTGGTTAAAATACTAAACCATCAATAACAATGTTGTTAAGGATATTAAACAGTCAAAACAACAATATTTTGACAAACTTGATCAGCTCCTGTCTTCCGAAAATATTGATCCTAAATTATTCTGGAAAACATCTAAACAATTACTAAATCTAAATAAATCTTCTGGAAGTATTCCAACCCTCAAGCTGAATAGCAACATTGTTGAAAATGACAAACAAAAGGCAGAACTATAAAATCACTACTTTACCTCACAAATTATGGTTGATGACGCAAATAAAGAACTACCCCATATAGATCCATCAAACCATACCTTAGATTCCATAGTAATCTCATGTGAAGATGTTAAGGATGTCCTTCGTCATCAAATGTGACTAAGGCAAGTGGACCTGACCTTATTAGTCCATTTTTTTGAGAGAGGGGGCGGATATTCTTGCACTTCCTTATTCTATTATCTTCAATCGCTCACTTGATCAAGGATACTTTCTGGAAAGAAGCTAATGTCACTCCTATTTACAAAAAGGATGAAATATCATTGCCAAGTAACTACAGACCGATATCCCTTCTGAGTCAATCTGCCAAAGTAATGGAGCACTGTGTCCATAAATATCTTTATAACTATGTGATTAGTAATCACATTTTAACTCGGTTGCAATCAGGCTTCGTACGCGGTGACTCAACCAATTGTCAACTGCTACACACATATCACCAATTTTGTGAAGCCGTTGATAATGGTAAAGAGGTACGAGCTGTTTTCTGTGATATTAGTAAGGCCTTCGACAGAGTCTGGCACAAGGGCTTGCTTCATAAGCTTCAGTGTATATGCTGTTTAGAAAAAAATATTACTGTGGTTTAGCAGCTATCTTTCAGACCGGAGACAAAGAGTAGTTCTAAATGGCATATTCTCTGATTGGATGGCAGTTTTTTGCAGGTGTCCCTCAAGGCTCAATTCTTGGTCCTTTACTATTTCTTATCTTTATTAATGATAATATCAAATGTATAGGAGCATCAATCCGTCTATTGGCTGACGACACTAGCTTGTACGTTATAGTCGATCTACCAGATCAAGCGGCTATAACTCTCAATACTGATCTAAAAACAATTTCTGACTGGGCAAATTCTTGGCTTGTGGCATTCAATGCAAGCAAAACACTTTCAATAATCTCAAGTATATCAAACCCAGTTGTTCACCCTTCCCTCTACATGCACGATACAATGATAAATGAAACCATAAACCATAAACACTTGGGTCTTATTCTCTCCAATAACTGTTCGTGGACAGAACATATCAATAGCATTTGTGATAAAGCATGGGAAAGACTCAATCCTATGCGAACTCTTAAGTTCAGGGTAAGCAGAAGATCTCTGGAAAAAATGTATATTTTTTTATGTTCGCCCATTGATTGAATAAAGCGACAATGTGTGGGATAATTGTTCCACGGAATCGAAAAATCAACTAGAATCGATCCATATAGAAGCTGCTAGAGTAATAATTGGAGCCACTTAACTCTGCAGCATCGATAAACTTTTTGCTAACCTTGGATGGGAGTCCCTCAAAACGTCGCAATAAGCACAACCTTGTTATCTTCTACAAAATTCTTCATGGCATTGCCCCAACCTAGCTTTCGGACTTTGTACCGCCCTTAATGCAAGACACAACTACATATAACCTTCGGAATGCTGGAAATATAAAGAATTACAGAGTGCACACTAACTTATTCTCCAATTCCTTCTTCCCCTCCACAGTACGCGCTTGGAACGACCTACCAAGCGACATAAAGGATGCACCATCTGTAGGTTCGTTCAACTACAAAATCAATAAAAACCTGAGACCTCCTCCAAAATTCTATAATCCTGGAACACGCAAAGGTCAAATACTACAGGCAAGATTACGAAAGGAATGTAGTTCCCTAAACTCTGACTTGAACCGGAAAACATTGTACCTAACCCCTTCTGTCGGTGCGGTGTCTTTGAGATTCGTAACCATTTCTATTTTTGCTTGTCTGCTTTACTCACTCGATAGACTCAGATATCTGCCAGCCAATCTTGATAATTTTACTAGCTAGACCTTTTGTTTGGATGCGAAAATCAATCAGATGAATTTAACGAATCCCTTTTCCTAAAGGTACAGGCGTTTTTTGATAAGGTCTGGTAGGTTTGGTTGATCCCAAGTGTTAAAATTTTGATACGTCTACGTCTGGAGCCAGTCAGTCTATAGCACTATGCTTTTGCCTCTAAACACTAAACAGGAGTCTCTCTCTCTCTCTCTCTCTCTCTCTCTCTCTCTCTCTCTAGCTCTCTCTCTCTCTCTATCTCTCGTTATTATACTTGTGTGTTTAAACTCGTCCAAAACATCATATAAAATGCAGATTTTATATCATGTCTAGGAGATGATCTAAATAAGCCACTGGCTTACTGTTAGATCCTATTATTTTAACACTGTATTTATGTATATCATGCACTTTACCTGAATAAATATTGTTAAAACTAAACCTAAGCATGATAATACGAATAATATGAAATATGCGCATCTATTGGGCAACCAACCAGATAGCACATTTATACGGTATTCATGTGAGTGGATACTAAAGTGAGCAAAAGCTGATTTCAAACCTTACTCTTAGTATAAGGAAATCACATTAATGCTGCAAGCTATTTGGAAGAAATCCCCGTTGGATATCATTATGCCTGTGTATATGACATGTAACGTGTGATTGCCTCTGTCAAAGGTACAAAACATTTACACTTCGTGACGTAACGTAATAAGATTTGTGACGGCACGCCGTATGGATCAAACAGCCGCTCACAAGAGCTACCATTAACATTAAATCTCTTGGTGATTGAACAAATTTCACAGTCTAATGGAATAAATCTGTCTTTTAAAAATATCAATAAAACGGTATTGTCGCGATTCAACTTCTTTTTGCATTTTTTCATTTATCAAAAATAATTACGGCACATTTTTCAACGGTAGAATAATAATAATATAAGGTTCTTAGATCGATCGAATCGACCCCGTATAGATACCATATCTCGGCGACAGATTGGAAATCAGAATAGAACAGAACAGAGCCTCAAATCGTAATGTTTACAGCAACCAAATCCTCGTTGATTCCGCTTCGGGAACTTCTGTTGGGTTTACCCATATGAGATAAATAAATTATGTGAGATTATAAGAATCTATCATGCGTGTGAGGGTAGGATAGAAAAATCTGTCCCGAGTGATCCCTAGGGACGGATTTTCTATCCTACTCTCACCCGAATAATGGATTCTTTTTCTTGCTAACCATTAGATACCACATTTTATTCTTAAAAAAAGGCTCCAATAAGTACCTGAATACGCCGAGATGCGACATCTTATGATGACGTCACTTTGGCACAACAATGACGTCACTTGACGACCATGTGCGTGAGTTCCAATACAACCAATGTGTTAAGCCCTCACGTGACAGCCTGGGAAAGATAGCATGGGTAAGATAAGGTTTTCTTACCCAGGGTAAAATCTCAGATGTCCCTATCCGGTGTGCAAGAAAACCATTTTTTACAAACCCGTACCAGCCCGTGGGAAAGAACCGTGACGTCATTGTAATGTTAAAATGACGTCACCATGTCACATATCAGCGTTTTCAAATTTTTCTGGAATTCTTTTCTTGATTTTCGAATATAAAATGAGGTATTTTGTGGTGAGCAAGAAAAAGAATGTATTATTCGTGTGAGGATGGGATGGAAAAATTCGTCCCTAGCGATCACGGTTTGTCATCACTCGGCAAGCCTCGTGATGCCAATCGGTGATCCTCGGAACGGATTTTTCTATCCCTTCCTCACACTGATCAGGGTCTGCACTGTTTTAATGGAGTTTAAACTTATTACCCGACCACCCTTGAATTCGAAATGAATTCGTCCAGTTGGTAAGGTCGGAAATATCTATAGGCGTAAATCGGTATGTTCCTCTTTTTTGAATCTGCTTGTCAAAATACCAATTTAATGGTTAGCTGAAAATAAGCTGTATTAATCAGAATCAAATTTTTATAACAGCACAACTTGAGACTGTCTGATAAGATGACAGCGATCATGTTTAACTCAAGAAGGTTATTATTTGTTATTGGGCCTCTTTACGAAAAACCTGACTTTATTGCACCACGCTAGAGAACCACTGTACACGAACAGCGCAGACGTCGCATGGTGGTTGCAGTCGACGAGTGCACAGAGTAGAGTACCTAGCTGTTAATAAAGGTAATATTTTGGTCAATTTTTTACTTCCGAAAATATTCATCGCGAATTATTATCACTTATAAATCCAGTTGTGTATCTGCTTAACAACATTTTTGTGGGTTGAGTGATAGGTTCTACAGCGCCAGAGTTATGCCAAAAATGTGATTTTTCCTGAAAAAGAGGATGGAAGAAAGTTTTGCTTATGTTCTGGAATTTATGTTTACGTTCGATAAAATACAAAATACCAATCCTTTAATGTGCACAAAGTCTTAAACAGTCAACAACCCGACCACTGGGCCAGAACACCCGATATACAGAACTATGCGTAAGGTTTGAAAAGCTTGAATAACTTTCAAAATGCTTTAGCCTCAGTTTTCGAAGTTTTTCACATTAAAGTATTGTCATTTTGCATTTTAGCTGAAGTAAGCATACATTCCAGAAAATAAGCAGAAATTTCTTCTATTCACTTTTATAGGAAAAATCACATTTTTGGCATAACTCTGGCGCTGTAGCGACTAGCACTCAACCCACAATTTTTTTGTTAAGCAGATACATAGTTTGATTCATAAGTGACAATATTTCGCGATGAATATTTTCAGTAGTAGAATATTGACCAAAATGTTAACCTTTTAAACAGCTAGGTACACTACTTTGTGCACTCGTCGATTGCAACCACCACGCGATGACTGCACATATCGAGTACAGAGGGTCTCTATCGTGTTGCATGCCAATCACAAATGTGCAAATAAAACCAGCCTGTCCATAGACACGATCAGATCAGAAACTTTGTTATTTTTAGCCGAGCAGGTCATGCGCGGATCCAGAAAATTGTGTCGGAGGGGGGTCCAATTTGGACAACTTTTTTTATGAGGGGAGGGAGGATCTAAGTATAACTATAAGCGGGCCATTATCGGCCCGCCAGCGAAACGCCAATAATGATGATGACGTGTCGATGATGGCCCCACATTGAATGCTGGCTTGGAAGCTTTGCAATTTTTCAGGGAATCCGGAGCTGTATGCTAGAAAACCCTATATTTTTGTGATTTTTAATGGGGGGGGGGGGGCTCCCAGACCCCCTACCCCCCCTCTGGATTCACGCATGTAAGTTTTATGATATATAGAGGAAATTCAAATTTTTGGAACGAATATGCCATTTATTTCGCTTCACGAGATGAAATAAATGGCATATTCATTCAAAATTTTGAATTTACAATTTCAAGCGTGACAGATTTTTGCACTAAATGAACACATACAGGTTCACACATTACGTTATATTAATAATGACGTTGCATAATGTACGATTTCGGCCAAAACTTAAACCATGGAAGCAAAATAAACAGTGAAAATTCAGCAAATCGGGACAATTTAATCACCAAAATTTTCCTTTCGATCTAACTAAGTAAATGAATACCCACACTTTGTGTTTTCGCCCACAAATAAGAAAGTTACAGGCGTTTGAAATGCTAAATTGGGCTCAAGGAAGTCATAAGAAAAAGCCGCGTGAGAGGACATCAAGTTTCACCCGTGAAATACAACATATATTTCCACGGCTATGAAATACAACTTTTTATATTTTCACGGCTTTTCACGGTGCCGTGAAACCGGTTTAAGCCCTCCAGTAAAATATTTCACTGACCGTTCCAAGGCGGTACTTCTTTTGTGGATCTTTTATGTTTTTTTCTGTCTTGTGTTTGCAACGCCTTTGTGTGCGTCTGTTTATTTGTGCCTTGTGGTCACCTTCTGGGAAAGGGCTCACCTCTTGGCTCTCGTTTGTGGTGTCTAGCTGTGAGTTTGTCACTTTCCCATTGGTATCCTGGGTCAGGCGTGGTACTTGATTGTATCGATTCCTGATCTTTGCGCCCTTTCTTACATTGAAATACATTTTTTTAAAAATATGCATTATATTTAATCAATATTTTCCTGTATTCCATTATTTTGTATATAGTAAAATTGTGTAAAATATGCATTATATTTAATCAATATTTTCCTGTATTCCATTATTTCTTATATAATAAAACATTCTATATTACACTCAAAGTATTCTTCCAGCCAGTCTCTTTATCTGAGTAGGCTGTTGTAAAATTCACATATTTGCAAACCCTTACGACAGGTTTTCTCCTAGCGAGGCTTATTCAATATAAAAGTAATACAACCTTTTTCGCCAAATTAGATAAGTATTCAATTGGCTTTATTTGAAATAAGAACTTTTATGATTACCTTAAATTATATCAGAGAGACTAAAGTGTATGTTTTTACCAGCTTGTTATGTTGTTTGTAAGAAATGATTCCATTTTTGCAAGGTTCATGGAATCATGAATACTTCGGGTCTCTTGCAAAGTAAGTGAAGGTCATGATTCCATGAAGCTTCCGAAAAATGAATTTATTGCTTATTTACCCGACAAAAAAAAGAAACGCACCACTTAGAACTGTTCACCTCTCAGGAAAATCACAAGTGATAGGCCAATTTAGTTAATATCGGCGCAAACGTATGTCAGGTACTGCTATGTCACACGCCTTGTGCAATCAGGCGTCGAAATTGTGTTAAAGAAAATGGGTCATGAACCAAGTGGGGGTCAAATCGTAAAGTCACAGGAAATAAGCGTTTTATAATGTTCTTTTACTGGATAAGTTCAAGCAATTAGATTCATCTCAGTTGACCAAATTGTACCCAGACACTTATTCTTTGCAAATTCTGTCTTTAAATTAATCATTCGCGATAATTGAACACTAGGTAGCCTTTGTTTTGTGACTGCCCTTTGGATAACGATTCCACACTGAAGATAAACCTTACAAACATTTAAAGATTTCAACACTGTTTTAATCAATTTAAATGATCATAACTGATGAAAATGGATTTTGGAATAACAAAAAGCATCAATAAACACATTGGTTGTCTCACATAACGATAACATATCGTTTTCAACTTTGCTGATGTAAAACATATTCGGAATTTCATGTAGACAGTGGCGTTGCATTAACGCTTCCAAAACTCCTTTACCCTTCGCCTTGATGTGTTTTGTGCCTACACAGGAAAACTACAGATACTCATCTACGTCACATTTAAGTTTTAGTAAAATATGATCAGAAATGAATATTTCATGACAATTAACATTTTCGTATAAAAAGGAGATCTTAATGGGAAAATCGTAGTGGTGCGTTTCTTTTTTTGTCGGGTATATTTACATTTTACTATGAATAATTAATATATATAGAAATTAATCACAATTTAAGAGATTAAACAATTTTGCATTTAATATTTATTCGTATTACGTGTAACGGGTTTTAGAGGAGTGCAAAAACGGAAAAGCGGAACAGCCGGTGTGAACACGGACAGTCAATGGAGCAAACACGAAGTTTTTTTTGCACGTGCAACTCAGGTGTGGCTCGCTATCAATCACAACACCAGTGTCACATCTGGCAAATGATTTCGATGTTCTAAGCAATTGCACGGGCAAGTAAGTTTGGCAGCTGTTATTCAAATTTTATGTCGTTCATGAGGCTATGAAAGGTTGCAAAATTCTAAAGATTCATTGAAGGCTTGGTTTGAAAATGTAAATATTACGTAGAATTGACGTACTTTAACCATAACCCGCCTGTCACAACTTCTGTCGTCTGCTCAACTCGCCTGCCATTGTCCTTAGGTAGCCTATACTGCAAACAATATGGACCAATATAAGACTGCTCACTAATACAGCTTGCTTCGATGACATACTTTATCTGAAGTGCACTTGAAAATATGCAGCAGATGTAAACAGAATATATCATTTCCAGGACAAATAGTATGGGTTAATGTTATACAATTATTGACTTTAATGAGGTAAACATGAGGATTTATCTTTCCGAAAAGTGATAATATCACTTTTAAAGGTAGATAAATCCTCGTGTCTACCGTAATTGAAGTCAATAACTGTTTTGTTATATGACTTTTCAACTATGAATTAAAATGTTCTACTTTCACTTTTGTTGTTGAGGTAACCTTCAACCTAAAGACTTTCTTACAAGTTATATCAACTGTTATTAAGATATTTAAATGTACTATTTTGCATTTTGAAATGTATATTAATTCTCGGAATGCGGAATGCAATACGTAATCATAATTCTTTTTTTACATTTTGTTTATTCAAACAAAGATAAATAAAAAAAGCAAAACAAAACAAATTAGTTGTTAAAATTCATGAAAGTCTTTAGTTTACCTATTGGGATGTGAAACTGCAAATCATGTGAATTTCATGCAGCTGTTGCTACTTTTATACTCATCATGCTATTTGTAGCTCTCCAGAGGGTAATATCCGAAAAGTGTCAACAAATTAACTTCTGGAAACTAGTTTGAGATGGTTTTCATGCAATAAAAACTTGTAGGCCAGTTTTGACAGGTTTTCAAGGAGACATAAAGATTTATAAAGACAAGCATTTTCCCTTTATAAGCCTATTTAAACATGTGACCACTGGGGCGGGGCCATTTTTGGCCCCAAGGTTATTATTTGAACAACATTAGTAGAGGTCCCCTAGGTATTGCAACATACCAAATATCAAGGATCTAGGCCCTGTGGTTTCAAACTTAGGTGATTCTACATACTAAATATCAGGGCTCTAGGTCCTGTGGTTTCAGACGAGAAAATATTTTCACATTTTCCCTATATATAAGCCTATGTAAAACATGTGATCACCGGCGTGGGGCTATTTTTAAGCTCAGGGGTATTATTTGAACTAACTTGGTAGAGGTCTACAAGGTGATGCTACATACCAAAAATCAAGGCTCTAGGCTCTGTGGTTTTAGACAAGATGTTTGCATGTTTTCCTTGTATATGCCTATGTAAAACATTTGGCACTCAGGGTGAAGCCATTTTTGGCCCCAGGAGTATAACTTAAACAGCATGGTAGAGGTCTACTAGGTGATGCTACATACCAAATATCAAGGCTCTAGGCCTTGTGGTTTCAGACAAGAGATTTTTTTCACATTTTTCCTGTATAAGCCTTTGTAAAACATGTAACCCCCGGAGCAGGGCCATTGTTGGCCCATGGGTATTATTTGAACAAACTTGGTAGAGGTTCACTAGGTGATGCTACATACCAAATATCATGGCTCTAGGCTCTGAGGTTTCAGACAAGAAGATATTCACATTTTCCCTATATAAGCCTATGTAAGTTTTCTATTTTTGCCACTGTGACCTAGATATGCAACAAACCAGAACCATTTGAATAATTTTGGTAGAGGGCACCCCAAGGATTATTCGTGTGAAATTATTTTAAAATTGGACTAGGCGTTTAGAAGGAGTTGTCATTTAATGCAATTGTTAAGGACGGATGACGGACGGACGACAGACGACAGATGAAGGCCGATCACAAAAGCTCACCTTGTAACTACACTACTGCATAAACTCCCATTAAAATCCCATTAATGGCCCCCATTAAAATTTCCCATTAAAAATGGTCCTATTAATGGTCAATTTTAATGGTAAAATGCACTTTCAAAACTGAAAATCTGTCAAAATACCATTAACTCAAACCATTAATTGAAAAAAATAATGAGCATCATTTAAGCATTATTTTTAGTGTGTGAAAATTCATGGCCATTAAAACCTCCCATTAAAATTGTTGCTGGTCAATTTTAATGCCCATTAATATGGTCTATTTTTCATGGCCATGAAAATTTTGGCCATTATTAGAACCATTATTAATGGCTTTTTATTTTTAATGGCCATTATAACAGAAAATGTATCTACAAATTTATGGGCATTAATTACCCATTAGTGTATTGGATAGAAAATAATGGGCATCATTCTTTTAAATCATTTAAATCAACAGCATATCAATGGGCATTAAATGCATAATTTAATGGCCATTAGATAAGCATGACAAATTTCTAATAAAAATATGTTAATGGTCATTAATTTTCTCTTATGCCCACTGCAATGTTTTCAAGATTCTATTTCTTGTGCTGCTTCCTGTTTCTCATTTAGAAGCAGGAAAGACAAGCAAGAATCTTGCTGGACTTTGGTTTAAGTCCCCTGTCATCTTAAGAGATAAACAGGCCAATTAACAAGTTAATGTTACCTTTTTATTTCTGAATCCTTCTATATATTGATGAAAATATAATTACCATTGGTGAATGCAACACATATACATTTTGATAAATTTAGGGCACAACCTTGCTGTATGTCAATAATAGAGATCTGAAATTCTGATAAATTAATAAATATAATATTTCAGAAAAAATATAAGTCTTAAATCATTTTTGTATATCATATTAATCTTTTGTGAAGAAATAAGATTTTTCAAGGGGAGCTACTCTAATTTGCAACTCCTGTTTAAGTGATTTTAATGGCCATTAAATGTGTTTATTAGAATTATTGCATGTTTTGATCATTATTCTCAGTCAGAAAGTAAAACAAAATTTTTTATTAAGATAATTGTAAAAATAAAGTATGGTATTTTCACGATTTTAGAGACATCTTTAAACATTAAATTGTGTACTTCTCATTATAATTGTCAAATTCTATCCCATTGTTACATATAGCATTTACCTGTTGGTATGTTTTTTTTTTTTGAAAACTTAATTCATCTGGATATTCGGTTTTGTGACATAAAACATAGTTTGAAACGTTATGAAATTTGTTAAAGGGGATGATAATGATACAGCATATATCCAATAAGTAAAGTCTAAGACATGATCAAATGGCTTTACACATTAGGCACACCAACAGTCTTAATGAAGCCTCATCAAGAGCGTTTAGAATAAAGTCTTTTTTTCTTTCTGATTCTATTGAGAAATGTTGCATTCTTTTACATGGAAATGAATTTTGAGTGTAAATGTTATTGGCCAAGTTGAATCCTTCTTAGGACACAGTCACATATAAAGAAAACCATATTAATTCAAAACTAATGGCCATTAATAAATAGTTTGGATAAATAATTGGCATGAAATTAGATTAGATCCATTAGATGCAACTTTAATGGCCATTAAATCCTGCTCAAAACTCATTTAGGCTAAATAAATGGCTTTGAATTTTGTATTTTCTTCAAAAATACACTAACTCTTTTTATTACTTCTCTTCTTTGTTCAGACTTATAGGCATGGTGGTCGAAGCCTGCTAACCAAGTAGTGCTTAAATTTATGAGACGCCTGACTGAAAATTTCAATCGCCATACTACTCGCACCTCGCGGGTTCCCGCTTCCATGGTGATTGTGCTTGTACTCAGAAGCAGTAATACACATGTTGTTGATGGACAAGCAGGGTTTGGTAGCATACATAACTTAGAATTATAGAACTGTTTGGAATGTTAAATTATGCACAAAATTTCTACAAATGCAAGATCCATAGAATACATGTTTGTGCTACAAGTTTAAAATTGATTACCAATTGATTACCAGTGTACCTCATTAAAACTCCCCTCACTGTATCACGGATTTCATTATTTCAATAAAGCATGGTCATGGCTTCCAAATGCATATATTCCTATATCCTATGTATTCTTGCAGTTGCTAAATCCTGTTTCCAGGCTCTAGCTATGCTTGGTAGGAGAGCAGATTGGTTTGTGTCTGAAAAGGTAACAAAGGCCCACAATCTCCTTGATAAGCGTTAAAATTTCCTGGATAAATGCTGGAGAAATTTCTCCAGCATTTCTCCAGGATATGTTATGATTTTCGATGAAATTAATAGAGTTTGCCTTTAAAACTCATTTTCCTACAGCATTTCTTGAGGTAATTTTCTTTGTCTTCAGTTTCAGTTTAATCACACAGGCAATTTCTGCATGAAACAAGAAATGTGGTGATTTTAATTTACAAGCACTGAATGGTGGAGCTCTTCATTACACAAAAATACCTATGGATGCAATGTGCAGCAAGTTTTGAAGGCTGTAAAATGATAATGTTAAAAACTAACCTTTACATGAGTGTACAAATAATGGACAATATCAAATACTCTGATGATCTTTTTATTGATGGCCATTATTAAAAAAATAATGGGTTAAGATGTTCAGTCCCAAAAATTAATGGCCATGAAAATATTGATCTCCCAACTTCAGTAATTTAAAATTCATGAACACATCTTTCAAGCCATTATTAAACATGTAATGGGGTTTTCATGGCAATTAGTTTTTGTAATGGCCATTAATACTGCAAATTCATAGGCATTTAATCACCATAAAACAGAAAATAATGGCCCATTAATTTTAATGGTCATCATTTCATACCAAGAGTAAAAATTAATGGTATTTTAATGATCATACTTGCTCTTGAATTAAATTAATGGCCATTACCACTTAAATAATGGCACATTGTTTTGTATAAATATTGGTTCCCGATATTTCACTGCTTTCTAATGCTTATGAATTGCATATTTATATATTTAATGGCCATTAAAATATCAAACATGCAAATTTACTAATTTTTAATGCCATCAATAGACACGAAAGGTTTTAATGGTCATTACTTTTTGTAATGGCCATTACGGAATGCAAATTCATGGGCATTAAAACATCACAAAACGAAAATTAATGGACCATTATTTCTTTTAATGGTAATTAATAATACAGAAGGTGTAAATTAATCAAAAATTAATGATTTTACTTGTTCTTTAATGGCCGTTACCGCTGAATTAATGGCCATTATAATGAATATTAATGACCTAACACACAAATTTTAAGAATTTTTCTTAATTTTAAGAAACGAAAAGTAATGGATGATTTTAACAGGAATTTGATTATTAATGGCATTTTTATGGACTTTTAACGGAATTTAATGGGTTTTATGTGCAGTAGTGCTACGTGACAGGTGAGCTAAAATAGAAAAAAGTGACTAATGATCAATGCCTGCTCCTGATCTGGGTTCAAACTGTTCGCATCTACACGTACATAAGTCAATATTATCAGCAAACATTTGCAACAAAAGGCTCGAGTAGATGCATTTTTGCTGGGCTTTATGGGTTTACGATTAAACAGGTGTCTGGGTTAGAGACATTACAAGTGAATGGAAATTTCACCTCCGCCTACTAAGAAGTCTGGGTTTTCTCCTAGCTGTAGTCAATTTAAATATTGCATCATAACATTAAAGAGAATAATCTAGATCATGATACAACTACACATATCTGACTGTTTGCTGCAGTTTATCTTAAAGTTTATAAGATATTAAATTTGATATAACATAAGAATTTTGCTAAATTGAAAGCTGCAATAAATAGACGTCATTGAATGGTGACAAATATGATGCTACAATACGTGACAACACTTTATTTTGAAGTTTATAAAAAAGTCAATTGAGTATAATAAATAATACACAGTCTCACATGGAGAAAATTTCATGACAGATTTTGTCGGTAACAAGCCAACACAGACCTCTCCACTAGTAGGCATTGGCATTCTATCCCAGGCTAAAACCTTCAGATCTTATCAGCTGAGCAATAATATAACATCTAACAGCCAGTTGGAAAACGGAGAATAACAACTGGGATAATTTTCTAGTCGTGTTGGTATTCTAGCAGCGTCTAATTGTATTTGTTGTATGTGCAGCTAGCATAAACTGCATCTTTATACTCTAGATGTAGCATTATAAAAAATGAAAAATTATGCAAATACCGTTTTGGTACATAGTTGTGATAAAAGGTCAGGAAAACGTGCACTACACACACACACACACACACACACACACACACACACACACACACACACACTCACACACACACACACACACACACACACACACACACACACACACACACACGGTACTTCTTCATGTCAATATGACTTGGTGGCTGAAATTTGTTGATGATGTGAACATTTAGCTGTAACAACAGAAACAAAATGAACTCATGTTCTGTATTACAGAAGTAATTATTAGATATGCATCAGTATATACTATTGCCACAAAGTTAAGCATATTCCATTTGATAATATCACTTAGGTTTTAGAAACGGTAAGAACAGAAACTTTTGAGAGATACCAAAAATTAATTGTGGTAGACTAAAAAACAGGATACTAGCGATTTGATAAAGAAAAGCCGTAGAATCTGACTTGTTTATAGGCTGAAAACACCTCACAAAAATTACAAAATTCAATGACAACAGCACGGAGGCCAAGAGTTAGCAAAACTGTTACAGTAAGGCCGTTAAAGTTGTAATTTCTTTAAAACTCTCTCTTTTGAGCTTCATACTGTCGAATAACAACTTGGCACATTTTCATAATTAAATTCACTGGGTACATGCGTTCAAGACATGAAATCCTGTCCCACAAATGCAGTGGAGTCTAGCAAAATTAACTATGGTTTTGATACGGCTGGTTCCCGGTTTAAAACACGTCAGCCCAGCTTTCCCACACGTGTTCGATAGGGTTCAACCCTGGTACTTTTGGGCGTTCAAAGTCCCAGTAATCACCTTTAACTGTATCAGGTGATCGTCAGAAAATGCACCACGCACCATAATGCTTCAGTAACAATTCCTTGCACTCAAGAATCAATGTAGACGATTTCTTTTACTCTCTCTATGTTCTTTCAAAGGTCTGCTTATAGCACTCAGGGACACGTTTAATACCCTTGCAATGTAATCTTGTTTCATACCAGCGTCTGTAATGGCAATTTTACACATTCTGTCCTCTTTTCTTCTTTTAAGATGTAGCCAACATACACGTTTTAAGGCTATTTCATGACTCAACAGCAAAAGAAATTCATTGTTGCATATCAATTCCTGGCCAGTACTGTGTCATAAACTTCCCGTTTATGGACAGTAGTGAATGAAACTAATTAAACTTATTCAAATTTAGTAGTCAAAATACAAATGTACATGTCAAATAAAACCCCAAACTCAAATTATTTTTCATTACTTCGAAAATGTGGATCGTATTAATATGCTTAACTTATGACAATAGTATAGAATATATTTTGCTGCTTAATGAAACAAAACAAGCTTTTAAAAGTGTCAAATATCACCTTTAACTCGGCGCTAATTATAAATTAATGCAAAAAATCCATGTTTCTGTATCATAAATGTAGATTATTGAATCAACATATAGTTCTCATAATCTAGGGCACAGAGAATAGTTGGAAAATAGATATTTTTTTATGATTTTGTATACATAAAGCGTAATGCGTAACCTTCAATATATTGATGTAGTCCTTTACTCTACTCATCAAAGGAGGCTCCCCAAGAGGCCAGACACTACTGTAGTATTGCCCTTCAAATGGAACATTTGGCAATACCATAAAATCCAAAAAAAGAATTTTCAATTTAATTGCCCTAAATTCAATTAAACAAAAAACCCTTACCAAAAATATTTTTCATAAAAAAAATGTTTTTCATAATTGCTGTGATAGGATGGAATTTTAACATTATTAATGTTTAATGCCAAATAACATTCCCTTCTTGTACCATGAGCGATATGGATCAATGACTATCAGTTGAACATTAAGTCATGCATATACTAATATGAGACAATTTATAACAGAACATAAATTTTATTAGACTTAAGCATATACAGCTCATCGTCATATAACATATATACAATGTGTGAGTTACATGCTCTCGTGAGAGTGACGTTATATTTATACTCTCAACCCCAAAAATACACAAAAGGTTTCCGTTAGGTAATGAGTCTTTTATAGGGGTTTTAGGTATACAGGATATTTGCCATTTTACTTCCAGGGATATAGGATACTATCCATTTTACTTCCAGGGATATACGATACTATGTTCAATTACAGGGATACTGTAATTTTTCCTCTGAGATAAACAAATACAGAGAAGATAGACCAATAAAGTCAATAAAAAGACACTTAAAGTTTTCTCACTAAAGGAAGAGAAGCATGGCAAGTTTATCTCGACCCAGATGTTTAAGCAGAGTATAATTTCTAGCTGGCATGCACTTATCATGCCCCTGCCAAAAAGTTAAGGGTGGTTTGAGCTGTGCTGTTCATTGACCGTATACTGTATATAGTGGACTCTACTCGGATCAAAACTTCCATATCCATTGCTTGATTTTCATCAGACTTGTGTGGTGTTTTGTGTTGGGTCTTTGTCTTGTGGAGTGGTTCTTGGTGGCCTTTGTAGTTGAGTAACCATCTTGTTAAGGAAGGGCGAGTTCAAATTGCTCAAGTTTAATTGTGTAATAATTGTGTATAACAATGCATCAGTGGGCTCTATGTAGCTGCATATTGGCTTGCGTTGCTCTTTATCAGCATAGTCAACAATATTTGAGTTATCTAACCATGTCACAAAGATGGTGACCCAAATGAAAGGCTACATATAATAGATGTATTCTGCCCAAAATACCCTCTTAATTGGAAGCGCCCATTTGCCTAGCTATTCCATGAATGGGTCTGCTTATTGATCTCACCAGTCCAAGATGAAAACAGGCATATTTTTCTATCATATAAAGAAGCAGTAAAATTAAATATAAAATGAAATGTTGTACATGTAAGTGCCCCTACATCTGTGATCTCAACTGTGTTGTGTATTTCTAGTTGTACGCTCGCACCAACAGACACATGAACAAAACATACAGATAGGTAGACAGACGGGAGCAGGAAAATGATGGTACTTGGTAGGCACAAAATGCGTTAATAACCCATTATCCGTAGAACTGTATAAGCAGCTTGGAGTGCATCGTAAGCCGCACCGTTTGATCTTACATAATAATCGTCTGCTGTAGTCTCTAATGAAGGTTTTATAGCTGAACAAATACTACAATATCTATCCAATGGAGTATTGCACTGTCAGTACAAAAATGGGTACTAAACAGTTATCTTTATTCCAACAAAAACTAAGTTATTTTATTTTTACAAGATATCAGAGCAGTAAGATTGAAACCATTATCCGCCAAAATTTAAATCTAGAGAAGGTTTTGCTTAACCTATGCGCATGCAAATTTTCAGGGTGAGGAAACCTTCACGTAAAATTAAATACTTAGTTGTATAAAATGTTTCTTTTTTGCTCATTTTCATTAGTCCTAAATAATTATGATTTTCAGCTTGACGCTATAGCTAAATATTGAGAAATGTCAAGAATTATCTGCGTCGATTTAAAAAAAACAACTTGTGGCGCAAAAAATCTTCCGTAGGGATATCTAAATATCCCATCCAACTATCAAGGTAGCACAGTACTATTATTTTGTAAGCGTAAGGCTGGCATTTTGTGGGCGCAGGGACATGATAATTTTTCGTTTTGCCTTGAATTTTTGCGGGATTCCCGAAGTCCCACAACCTATAAGCAGCTATGTCAGATAGTGAAGTTATATCGAATGTTTGGACTACCTCCATTCACTAAATGTACATAGATCCCCTATTACAGTTACACAAGTATTATCTTTCAGAAAAAGACATGATCTACGCTAAGCATATTATAATTCTTAAAATTAATTTTTCGAAACAAGTCATATGTTAAGCAAAGAAGAAGGGAGGTTTTTTGCAGACCAGGATATGGGATTTTCAGGGCTGACAAACAGATAGAGAGATAGAAACACTGACGACTCCAGGGGATGGGGCACTATGATAAGTTTATAAAAGGAAATAGACTACCCCCCCTTGGGAACAGAAAGGCAGACACGTAGCCACGAACGCTCTTAGACGCTGGCACGTCCTCGTATGTGCATACAGTCAGAATGACCTTGCCGTTTAAGTTCACCGCCCTCGGTTAGTCCAAATCACTGCCACCTGCTATCTCTGTATCAACCAGTTCGGGTTGTTTTGACATTGGGACGTCTCAGAACCTGGCTAGTTGTTCAACAATGTCGGATTTTTACAATACATATCTATTTGATTTAGGTAAATAGCGATTTTCCGAATTCAACTGTTCTTTTGAATTCATTTGGGTTAGTTTGATCACATGATTGTCAAAGGTCACACCGTTCTAAACTGGTGGCAATCATTTGATAGTCTACGTGGACCATAAGCCATTTTTTTCTGAACTTAACTGACTGAAAACAAAACAAAGTACCTTCAGTAATCCTTTAAAGCCAACAAAATAATGTTTTTCTTTTCGTATGTTTATTCCGCCAGACGATCGGCGCAACGCCTTTCGGTGTATGGGTGTTAGTATTAATAAAAGTAACTAAACTAATCTGCTGAACTGTAAAACACTCAATTCAAATATATACATGTCCTCCTTGTGGTAGAGAATTAAGCTTAATATTTTTTTTTAGTTTTTTTCTTCTTCTTAATTTCTCACGTTACTCATATCAAACATGTATTCTTTCACTACACCTATTACTTTTTTAAAGATGTTTCTTGTTTACACATATATAGTATATATACAGTATTGAGAAGTCACTGGTTAAAATTTTCAACTAAAATTAAATTCCATTGTCTGAAAATCATTTGTATCTTAGCAAACAGTGTAGACCTCGATGAAATGCCGCGGTATGCGGCATCTCATTTGGGTCTTCAATGGTTGCCAAAGTATCCGTTAAGGGACATCTTGTTCTACCAAGGGTTGCGATTGTCTAATCTAACCCTTGGCCTCACAGCTTTGATTTTCTCCGATTGAATACGTCATAAGCCAAAAATAGTAACAATTAATATGATCAGTCACAAAGCGGTGCAAAAATTCGATAAACACCAGACCTCCAGATAAGACGGCGTAATTAATTTACATTCCGTTTTCTTATTTAACAACTAAAATGTACGTTTAATGTGCTCAAAAGAACTGTCGTATTAAGATGGTTATTTTGAGCACCCATAACATAATTTTGAACTAAATAAAAGAAGAAAAATAAATAATTTTACGACCAAAATCTTTGCTTATCTGGACTTATGGAGACTTAGCAGGCGGCGCACATAAGATGCCGATAAACTGCTACATTTAATCTGATTGGCAGGAAGGGATTATCGAAAAAATCCTTCCTGGCGTTTTCATTGGTCGATTAGTTTGGGCTTATAATAAATTTTGAGGGTCGTGAGCGAAGGGTTTGTCGAAAGGTAGATACGACGAAACCTTCGCTGGTGAAGATGGTTAATGGGTTGCAGTAAATAAAGGATTAATTGGAATGTCAAACAAAATTGGCTAAAAAATTATATAACTATGATTTCTTATCTCTGAAATCAAATTTGCAGTTCCCTAAAGACTCGGGGCTGATTTTCCGTCTACAGTTAATGGGTAAAATGATTTGAAATCGAAGAATACATTTGTAATGCTTCAATAAACACAAGATTTCCCTAGAAGCATACAGTATTCTATTACCATAAAAGCTTCTTTAGATTTCATTTGTACAAAATTGCGACAGTCTAAATGAGTATTCCTTTAAGTAATTGGGTCGGAGAAATCCGATATTAAACGCAACAAATGGTGTTTTTGAGGAGTTATAAAAATGTACACGTAGTGATAAGAATTAGCTTATGGTGACGGTCAAACTTGAATTTCATGTTGCAATAAGAACAATCCACTGTATTTATTGCCACAAAAACGATTGTAATGCTCTAGTATAGTAACTGACAAACAAGGTAATTGGTGATAAGATCAGCGATAATTACAAAGTGACGGGTGAATGTTCGTTTATTAAGGGTGAATGTTCGTTTATTACGTCCCATACCTTGAATAAAATGAGGGGGCTTGTCCTAAACTTCTCACGATTGTTTTTAAAATACATTACGAAATAAACATCATTTGCATATTATGGGAGCTAATTAACTAAAATGAGGTTTACTCCGTTAACATTGAAGGCGACTTGTTGGGTATTGTTTGCTTTGCTAACCCTACAATAATAGAATGTCTGTCCGTTTGTGTACTAGTTAAAAAAGCTATGGTTTTGGAATTTTATATACTTTTTTTTTTATTCCTCACCTCATCAAAAATAGCTGTCCCGCAATGTATTAGTCTGAATTATCTTCCTTTGTGCAGTTATGTCCCTTTAAAACGGTCAAATTGAAGGTTTGTATTCCAGCTATCCGAATAGGTATTTCTTTTTATTAGGCGCGTTGCTGAAATTCAAATTTTCGAAAAACTTTACCTCATCGTCATAAAGGATGAAACAGGTCTTAAATGCAAGATTTATGACTCTACTTTATTTCTGATTGGGTCGTACGCTCCAAAATTGGTAGCATTATATTAAAAAATAGGGAGATAACTCAATGTTTGCAAAAACCGGAAACGTTAAGTACGGTTTTTAAACTGATTTTGTATTGGCAAAAAGTCGTTCTTTTTCGCAAATTATTTTACTTCCTAAAAGTAAGTTTACCGTCATTTATATTTGTATAAGTTGTATTGATTTTTATAAATTTAAACATAGTATTTTGGAGAAATAACTCATACTAGCCTATAAAATTTAACATTTTCCTCTATAGCATTCCTTGTAATACCGTTATATTTAATCAGAACCTGCAAAACTTCATAATTTCTAAAACAATTTTCTGTTCGCTTTTCAAAAACATGATTTGCCGCATCCTGATATGCCTGACGGCTCAGAAATTTTCTTCTAAAGTTGCCACCCCTGTGTGGAAAAAACAGCGATTTAATGCATTTTTCCAATACACTTGAAACGAGCATATGAGATTCGCTTATTTACTTTCGGAGAAAACTTACATTATCGTCCTAAATGATGATACATGCCTGAATTAAAGATAAATATATCTGTACAATCAATTTGTGAGGATCGTACGTTAAAAACGAGTGTCGTCATTCATAAAAAGGGGAGGTAACTCTGGTACTAGAAATAATGTAAAACCAGCATAGATTAGCGTCGTTAAGTACCTCCTTGAAATATTGCTTCTCTGCTTTTTTTTACATTTAACTCACCCAAAAGTATATCTGTTTTAAATATCTAGTCTTGCTTTCTTGAACAGATAAAATAGAATTTCAGAAAAAGCAATATGACGCTCCTTTTAGATATTATTATTATATAATTTGCATATTCAATAATATTAATGAATACATAAGAGATGAGAAAAAATCGTTGAATAAATTAAGATGTTCCACCTACAAAATTACCTATTTGTCGATGTTTATCATTCTAGACTTAGAATCGTGGTACCAAATTAAAGTTGAGACATTGGCAAAATGACCAACTGAATAGATGTACGAATTATCTAATTTTCATACTCATGAATATTAATGAAAACATACGAAATAAGTGAAAATTGGTCGAAAAAGGGGTATAATCACAAAATTACCTCTACACCAGCTGCTAACTATCTTATCCTACAAGATTTGGTACCCAATAAAAGTTGAGACAAAGCCATTTGACTTAAATGATTAAATATATTAAATATACGAATTATCTAATTTAAATATTCATGAATATTAATGTAAACGTAAGAAATAAGACAAAATTGGTAGAAAAATTAAGGGGGTATACCTACAAAATGTCCTATACGTCTGCTGCTTACTAGCCTAGAGTACAAAACTTGGTACCAAATAAAAGTTGTGACATTGCCATTTGACCAAAATGATTAAATATGCGAATTATCTAATCTAAATATTCAAGAAGTTTAATGTAAACATAAGACATAAAAAAAATTGTAGAAAAAATAAAGGTGGTATACTTTCAAAATTATCAGGACGTTAGCTACAAACTATCCTATCTTACAAAACAAAAGATGAGATATAGCCATTGGCTAAAAACGCTGAAATATACATTTATCTAATTTAAATATTTATGAATATTAATGAAAGCATAAGAGATAAGAAAAAATTGGTAGAAAAATTAAGGTGGAATACCTTCAAAATTACCTATATATCTACTACTAACTATCATAGACTACAAAACTTGGTACCAAATTAAAGTTGAGGCATTATTTTTGACAATCATGATTAAATATACGAATTATCGAATTTGAATATTCATGAATATTAATGTAAAAAATAGAAATAAGAGAAAATTAGTCAAAAATGAAGGTGGTATACCTGCAAAATGTCCTATATGTCTGCTGTTTATTAGACTAGACTATAAAATTTGGTACCAAATAAAAGTTGAGACTTTGCCATTTAACCAAAATTATTAAATATGCGAATTATCTAATCTAAGTATCATGAATATTGATGTAAACATAAGAAATAAGACCAAATTGGTAGAAATATGAAGGGGTATACCTACAAAATTACATGTACTCCAGCTGCTAACTGTCCTAGACTATAAAAATTGCTACCCAACTAGAAATGTGTCCATAGGACACGGATGCCCCCGCTAGCTATTGCCAAATTCGCATAAATAGGGAAATGACATTAACAAAGGGCAATAACTCCTGAAGGCATGATGCCATATGGGCCATTCTGAAACTTGAAGGCATTATGTTACTTAATAATGTGACCAAGTTTCATAGAATCATAAATAAACTATTCATCTTAGAGAGCAGACGTCGTTTCAACCTGCAAATTTTCATAAACGTAGGGCAATAACTCCTTAAAGCATTGTGTCATATAGACAATTATCAAACTTGAAGAAGTCATCTTGGTACTAAACAATGTGACCAAGTTTCATAATATTCTGATCAAAACTATTCTACTTAGAGAGTGGACATCATTTAAAACGGTGAATTTTCATAAACAAAGGGCCATAACTGCTGAAAACATGGTGCGATATAGACCATTATCGAACTTGAAGAAGACGTCATGGTACTAAACAATGTGACCAAGTTTTATAAAATTCTAATAAAAAATATTCGACTAAGAGGGCGGACATCGTTTCAAATGGTGAATTTTCATAAAGAAAGAGCCATAACTATTGAAAGCATGGTACGATATAGACCATTATCGAACTTGAAGAAGACATAATAGCAGTAAGCAATGTGACCAAGTTTCATAAAATTCTGATCAAAACTATTCGACTTAGAGAGCGGACGTCATTTCAAATGGTGAATTTTCATAAACAAAGTGCCATAACTGTTGAAAGCATTGTGCGATACGGACCATTATCGAACTTGAAGAATACATCATGGTACTAAGCGATGTGACCAAGTTTCATAAAATTCTGATCAAAACTATTCGACTTAGTGAGTGGACGCCGTTTCAAATGGTGAATTTCCATAAACGAAGGGCCATAACTACTGAAAACATGGTGCGATATGGACCATTATTGAACTTGAAGAAGACATCATGGTACTAAACAATGTGACCAAGTTTCATAAAATTCTGATCAAAAGTATTCAAGTAAGAGAGCGGACGTCGTTTGGACGTACGTACGTAAGTACGTATGTACGTAAGTACGTACGTACGTCAGACGGACGGACAGGTATAACACTTTATGCCCCGGCCATTGTCATGGCGGAGGCATAATAAAAGTTTAGACACAGCCATTTGACTAAAATGATTAAATTTACGAATTATCTAGTTAAGATATTCATGAATATTCATGCAAACATAAGAAACAAGACAAAATTGGTAGAAAAATTAAGGTGGTATGCCTACAAAATTAACACGACGCTAGCTAATAACTATTCTATCTTACAGAACTTGGTATCAAATAAACGTTCAGACACAGCCATTTGATCAAAATGATAATATATACGAATTTTCTAATTTAAATATTCATGAATATGAATGAAAGCATAAGAAACAAGAGCAAATAGGTAGAAAAATTAAGGGGGTATAGCTACAAAATTACCTATATGTCTTCTGCCAACTATCGTAGACTGCAAAACTTGGTACCAAATTCAAGTTGAGACATTGCATTTTGACCAAAATGATTAAATGTACGTCTTTTCTAATTTGAATATTTATGAATTTTAATGAATACTTAGGAAATAAGAGGAAATTTGTGGAAAAATAAGGTGATTTACGTTCAAAATAACCACTAGGTCAGCTGCTGAAAATGATAAACTTCAAAACTAGGTACTAAATAAAAGTTGAGACATTTTCTTTTGAGGAAAATGATTAAATATACAAATGATCTAATTTGACTACCCATAAATATTAATGTAAACATAAGAATTAAGACAAAATTGGTATATTTATTAAGGTGGTATCTCTACCAAATTACCTATACGCCAGCTGCTTACTATCCTATACTATAAAACTTTGGTACCAAATAATACTTGAGATACAGGTATGCGACCATGTGATTATATGTATTCGACATATCTAATTTTCATATGCACGACTTTTAAAGAACACATGAAAAAAATTAGTCAAAAATAGTAGAAAACTAAAGTGGTTTGACCTACAAAATAACCTATATTTTAGCTGCCATATATCCTGTACTACCAAACATGGTACCAAATAAAAGTTTAGATAAAAGTCGTTGACCCAATGATGAATATACAAATGAGCTCATTTGCATACTCATAAATATATGAGAAAACATTAAAAAGAAAGAAGAACACAGAAAGATAAAAGTTAGTTATATGCTTTAATTTGAGAAAATTTAGGATAACAAGCAACTGACATATGCGTAGTTTTGTAAGTATACCCCTTTAATGTTTCCAAAATTTTCTCTTATTTCTTATATTTGGATTAATATTTTATGAGTGAGAATGTTAGAAAATTTGTTAAATGGACAATTTAAAAGTGAGTGCTTTAGCATTATTTGGTACCAAGAGTGGTTGTCTAAAATAATTCGCAGCTGAGTTGTAAGTATCTTTGTGGGTAACCCTTTTATTTTTTTTAATATTAATGTATTCATTAATTTTCATGAATATGCAAATTTGATCATTAGCATACTTTACCGCTGAATGAAGCTGCTATGTCTTACTTTTGTTTTTATATCGAGTCAGTACTTTAGGATGAGTTTCTACTGAGATATAAGTAATTTGTAGGGACATACCCAACTGTTTTGAAGCGCATTGTTTGTTGCCATCAAAACCACGCAATTTCACATAGCTCAAATGGGATTTTTTTCCGGGGGCAATACTTTTACCTATTAAAGGCGGTCCCGCAAAACAATTTGACGCCCATGAGAAGTTGTCATAAAGACGCAAGTCTGGTCTTATTCGACCATTGGGTACTAATAGGGAATGTAAATGCTTTTACTTTTGATGTATCGATAGTGTTACACAATTTGTGGGTATTGCTTGGAAGAATGGACATTATGACGACAGTTAAATCAAAGCTACTTGTCGATTCTCAAAACTCATTTCTCGTTTATCACTTTAATAGCTTGAAACTA
Source organism: Loripinus fragilis (assembly GCA_964019695.1). NCBI lineage: Eukaryota > Metazoa > Mollusca > Bivalvia > Lucinida > Lucinidae > Loripinus > Loripinus fragilis. The sequence goes on from OZ026519.1 coordinate 30,654,220, forward strand.
GCTCAAAATAGTGCTTTGAATGAAACATTCATTATAATAGCTCGACACAAGATAAGTAAAGAGTAAGTGAGTATAAACAGGAAAAAACACACTTATTACTGCAGATAAACCCACGGCATCGTGAGGATGAGCAACAGAACACTTACAGTCACAAGACATCAGGAAGACAATTAAAGCAAAGCAACTATCATTCTCTTCCTCGTCAAGGTGTTTACAAAAATAGAAAGAACACAAAGAGATGCATAATAAAACAAAGACCAACACAGAACCCCAACAAATATTCCGAGGTACATTAAACAATGAATCAACAACAATGTAAGATTCTGTATGATTCTGGCGGCCATCTTGAAAACATGCAAATAAGCTCAATAAGACGCAATTTCTAAGCTTGCAAACATTGGTTTTCGTCTTAAGCATACCAAATAACCTAACAGAAACTTGTCAGACCCTTTGTCCTTAGAAAAAAGTCCAAATTTGATACTTTTATAATTCGTATTTCGTGATTCTGTTTTCTGCGAGTATAAAGTTATTACCCCCTTTTTTCAATATGATGCTATCCATATCTGAGTGTGCGACCCACACAAACATTAAGCATAGACGTTTATCTTCAATCGAAGACTAGTGTCATCCTTGAGGACGATTGGGTAACTTTTCTCAAAAGCATTCATAAACTGCGCCTAACGGTATATCAATTGTATTGGTGAAATGCACGAAAACAGAGTATTTTTCACACGGTGGTAGCAACTTTGCATGCGATTTTTCGAACCGTCAAGCATGTAAGAATGCAATTAATCATGTTTGTGAATAGCAAATTTAAATTTTTCTTCGAATTGATCGAGTTTTACGCATTTTTATTGAAGATAACGGTATTATTAGAAACGATATCGACGAAAATGTTCTATTTTATAGGATAGTAAGAGTTATCCCTCATTAGCTATATCTGCAAATGAGCCAAATTTGATTTTAAAATGAATTAAAGTTAGATTGAATTTAGAAAATAAAATAATTTACGAAAAAATAATGTTTTAAAAACTGCAAAAAATCGTTTCGAAATTCGTTCTTCACAATTCCTTTTTGTGCAAGAATAGAGTTATCTCCCCTTTTTCAAATATGACACTACCAATTTTCGACGTACGACACAATCAAAATTAAAGTAGAGGCATTTAGTTTTGATTTGAGACCGGTTTCATCCTTTATGACGATGAGGTAAGTTTTCTCAAAAGGTAAGCCTTATATGCAATTCAGCAACGCGCCTATATAAACGTTTAGCTGTAATCTTTTGTTTAGATAACTCGTAACATTTAGGTTATTGAATGCGCTGAAAACGTATGGCATTTTTACAAGGTTCCTGAGTCAGTGCCATGATATAACTGTTCATCAAATCCGAACATTTTAACTAGTTAAGTTGCTTTAAGAACGCACTTACAACAAAAGGGATAAGATAATGATTTGCGAAATCAAAAACCCAACATTGATATGAACTTACTTAGTAAAGCCAAAACTATACTGTTTACAAAAAGTAGGGGATATTCGAAAACCATAAACTATAACATTTACCAAACAAATGTCATAAACCTGAAACAGCTAGTATTAATTAGCAAAGTCATCTTCAGGCCAATATTAATAACATTTTCAAGGAATAATCTGGTCACGTGTTTCTGAGACTACCATATTTATTACCAGGGGGTAGCCTTTCACTTTCAAACGCGAATGTCATGCTGACGGATTATGCAATGACTATGCTTTTTAAAAATTCAATATTTTTTTATGTTCAGAATTTGTTTTGATCTATTTGTCCTCATTTCAGGAATGTGAGGCTAAAATCTTAAAATCTGTCAATTTTTAGTGAATTGCGTCATTTTTTTTACATTATTGTCACCTCCCTATCTCTTTGAAATAACAATTATGATACGCGAAAGAAACCTGGAAAAAAAACAAAGATACCCATAACGCATCTCAGCATGCATGATCGAAAGCATGCAAAAATGTTGATAATTTTTGTGAAATTTGGTTCTTGACCACTAGTTTCATTGGCATGCCCTGAAGGTCACATTATTCCATTTTCAGCCCTCCAATTAAGCAGGAAAACTGACTTACAGATTGCTCTATGCAAAGAAAACATATCTATGCGTCAAATTAGGATTTTAAATTTTTAGATATATTTATGTCCCAATATCCCCTACTTTTTGTGGACAGAATATAACACGTTAATATTCTAATCGAATCATCCAACATTTTAATGCATTTGCGTATTGAAACGCATTTGTTTAAGGTGGCTAATTAAAATCAAAGTAATGAATGTGGCAAAGAGCAGGAATCGATACAATCAAGTACCACAACTGGCCCATGATACCACATTTGGAAGTGACAAAAACACAATTAAACATCACAAACATGAGCCAAGAGGGCAGCCCTTTACCAGCAGGTGACCATAAGGCAGTAATGAACAGACGTAAAAACATTAAAAAACACAAAAAATAACTTGCACACATGATCAACAAAAGAAGTACCACCTTGGAACGGTCAGTAAATCTATGTTACTGATTATTATTCTATTTAACATCTTCATTTATTTTACAAATACATGTATGCTTGGTAATACAAAACCATTTTCATTATTATAAGCGACATCTAAGTCTTAAAGACACAGAATATATTGAGGTTATGGACAAAATACACAATACTTTCCGTCATAAATAAATGATGCTATTATAAAGTGGAAGGCAGCTACATTGTATTCTGGTTGTCTTGAGAAAATGTGATTATTTTTATTACAGCCAAAACAAAACACAACATAAAATGAAAAAAAAAAATAAAAAAAATGAGAAGCTGTGACGCTTTGATCTAATTTTAGTTTTTTGCTATACTGCTATGATCCTAGGAAGATTTGACACGAGCTGAGCGAAAATAACCAGTCTTGAAAATATCTGCCCTTTTACAGAGATTAGACTGTTCATACATTGTTCACAAATAAAATTGTCCATTGTGATTACGTCGCTGGTTCAATTTTAACTAGAATCAACTGACAGTAATATGCACAACCCACAATGAATATTTGCTAATTAGAATGGAACTCTAGGTATTTGAATTGAAAACCGAAATGAGTGTTTCAGCTAGCCATTCTGAAATAGGTTCTGTATGAAAGCGGGTTCTGTACAAAAGCAGCGTTTGGTTAGCCGACATGAAAGAGCCAAGTTGTGTTTACTCACTACTAGTTTGGGTTCTGATGCCGGCGAAATGCGGCCCCCGCCTCTGGAATTATATCTCAAATTTCTGCAATTACAGACCTATATCTCTACTGAATCTGAAAAAAAAAAGTTTTAGGGCGAATCTAGGGCGAAGATTTGGCGCCAGTAAGATGCATTTAAGCCCGCCCTCCCCTCCTCCCCGTGGCTTATGTTGTTGTCCGTTATAAGACGTGGTTCTGCTGTAGTTGATATATTTCTAATGTATACCAGAGGACTTTGAAAACGCATCACCATATTTTTGCACTTTTCTTCCAAACCGTCTTAGCGCTTGAAAAGTAACTCGCAGGTTATAATGTGCAATGCAGAATTGGTATGAATCAGGTGTTAATTTGGCTGCACTATCACGCGACGGTGCTGATGACGTCACATGGGTACATGCAGCATCAAGCACCTTGCTGCACAGTCAGTTGAAGCGTTTTGATTATTTTTGTGTTTAATCTGTGGCGTGTTTGATACCAGATCACAAAAAGAGTTTATAGACTTTTTCTAATTAAAAGTAATTGATAACTTCAAATTTCGATAATAAACGTTACATTTTAACATCAATTTACAGCTCCTTTTTCAGAAACATCTCAATAAGTTACCTTTATGCACGCTTTTATAACTTATATTGACTACATACGATGACAATCATGCGGGAAAGACGTTTTGATGTTAATCATGGCAGGAGATATGCTGTCATATGATCGAGAACGTCTTAAACAATTACGTTTACGTCACTTGCACAATGCAAAAGACACGCAATACACGCGTAATTTATGAAATATCTGTCATTTGTGGATGTCCGTAGCCTCTTCCAACAAAACCGGACGTAAAAATTTGAAATTTTGAAAGACCCAATATGTTGAATTTTATTACAAGACCATAGTTAGCAGGGTGGGTGGGGTATGTCCATATCATTAAAGGGGAACTTACTTTTTGAAAAAAAGAAGTATTTAAAAATGTTATATTAAAGTAAAATAGACGGCAAAGACCAGGAACCAATACAATCAAGTATCACACCTGACCCAGGATACCACAGAGGAAAGTGACAAAATCACAATTAGACATCAAAGACAAGAGCTTTCCAAGATACCAGTTTACTTTTGTCTTTCAAATCTTGCCCCATGTCAGTAGAAGCAACTGTAAACCAATAAACGTTCTTATATCATACATCTTACAAGGCTCTAGATGCTGTCAAAGAGATGCGCTCTATAGTCTGTGACTACAGCAAAGCTTTTGATCCTGTTATGCATGTAGTAGTAGTAGTAGTAGTAGTAGTAGTAGTAGTAGTAGTAGTAGTATAGATTCTCCAAATCAAAAGACATCTTCCTCGAATGGGTTTTCTTAAGTAAGTAAATCAGGAATCGATACGATCAAGTACCACACCTGACACTGGATACCAATGGGAAAGTAACAAAATTTGAAACTCACAGTAAGACACCACAAACGAGAGCCAAAGTTGTACTATGTAATACTTGAAATGCCTGTCACCCCATATGTACCTAAAAATAAATCCAATGAATGTCTCATCCTGGTGTGTTCCTCGTTACATCTAGCCTGTTGCGTTTCTTTCTATATATTTTGGGGACCAGTGAAAGTTTATTATAGCGTTTAGTGTGGAGGCTGTGACAAAGACGTCTAGTATGCATATCTAGGTCTCTATATGAGGTTTGATCGAGGGTAGCATCATAACCATTGAGAAAGAAGCTACTATCCAATTTCAGCTGGAATAGCTGATCACGCTTGAGAGGCCAGTCTAACAGCTAAATGGCAATACAGTGTTTAACATCAAGGACAGGTCGTCCTACTGGCTCCAATACATTGCTAATGGCATAGCTGGCAGGTAGCATCAACTTCATTCTGGTTGAAACGAGCTCTGTCTGTTGACCTGAAGAATGTGAACTATAGGCACATCAATCTCACAGCCTATGTTCTGTATCAAAGGATGCTTCTTCTCCAGCCAAAAGCTGGTTACACACAGCTATTCCAGACGGCTGTAAAGGCAGGTCCTCCGCTTGAGATTATCTACCAAGTACCTATAGAGGGCTTTATGCACCACTGCACTTTTCCATTGACCTTTAGTAGGAGGGCAATCCAGAACTGTGTAGAGATCTGGAAGACTGAATTTCACACATAGTTTCTGATATCAACCAACCAGCTGTTTCCACCATATGCCTTGATACTGAGCCGTCTTCTAGCTACACTTTTCTCAACTGACGATACTTTTAGACGAGAAACACTGCTAAAGAAAGTAAGGGTTCTGGTATGTATAATTGCTTCTACTTGAAGTGCTATAGCTATGATATATATGGTTAGATCTGCCACATTTTGGGGCAATGAATTTCAAAGTATATGTTTTATGAACTTTTTATGAGCTCTGTCCAGCTTGTCAAAGTGGGCTCCTGTGGGAAAACAACCTCAAAACCATATACAAGTATATGAATAGCATATATTTAGAAGTATCAGAGTCTAAACCGTTCTCACTATGCAGGCCTGCCCCACTTTAGGCTATGGATAGTTATTCTGACCTTCTTGATGTCCTCTTGTACTGCCAAATCTTGACTATTGGCCAGTGCATAATTCCCATGTACAACTGACATGGCCTTGTCAGCAACCTTAATCTGTATATCACTGTCTTGTATATCAGTTGTTTTGTATGGGGTGGGCAACACAAGACTTTTGATAGGCTGTTACAGGAATCCCCCATAACACTGTAGTCCTTAGCTGTAGATACCTGAGATTGGAGAGGAGATAACCTTTTATTCAATGGTGCTGATCAGGTACCGCGCATCAAATCTCACTTAAATGATATCCACCCTCAACAATGACAATCTGGTTAATGCTCACATCCTGGTAGAGTTTATATAGGCATGTACATAACCGCCCCTCCCCCCGGGCTAACCCCTGCCTGCTATGAAATATATTTGAAACAGCACCTTCCCACTTCACAGCCATAATTCCTCCATCATGTAGGGACTGGATTAAAAGCAAAGTGGCACTATCAAAATCAATGTGAAGTTTCCTTGAAAGACTGTTGTAGTTGACTACATCAAATGCAGATATAGAGTGGCTTACGCTTGTCATGCTGCTCACGGATAGCTTCTTCCAGGATCAATAAGAAGTTCAAAGGTTGTGAGTTATTTGTGAATCCTCTCTGAAGTGCACTTTGGTGTGCATTGACGACTGGCTGGATCTTCTTTCTTAGCACCACCTCTAAAATATTTGTGATAACGGCGAGAATAGTGACTCCACTATAGTTTTTAGCCTCTGTTATTAAGCCCTTCCTTTTGTATACAGGAGTTAATACGCAAAGTTTATCTTACTCTTAGACTGGTACCGTGCCAAGAGCAGACAGATGGTTAATAATTCTGATTGAAAACTCAAGTAAAACTTCATCACCATACAAAATGTGCTCTGCAAAAACGCCGTATTATCAGCTGTTTTATTTTTTATTCAGTGATGAGATTGCCTCCTTCACTTCAGGAACTGTGATGGTCACAATATTAGGAGAATTATTCAGACATGGGGCGAATTAATCGCTAATGCTAATGCATTATTAATGCATTACTTTTTTCCAGTAATTCAAGGTAATGATTAATTCACCAGTTTTTTAATTACTTTACTGCTAATTCAATGCATTACTTTTGTCAAAATTCACTGCATTACTTGCATTACTTTGAATTACTGTCTAACATAAATTTTGCCATCAATATTCAATATAGTATACAGACTGCACAATAGAGAAATGAGATACACAACAAAAGGACTTGTTTCCATTAGTTATTTCCATTCACAGTTTCCTTTTGTTCAACTTCCTTGTAAAGACTGTTATTTGACTAAGGGACATGCTAAATGAACTTTGAAACTTGTAAGTAAGGGTTTTAATTATATATCAATAAAATAAAACAGCTACCAGTACTGGCAATCCCAGAAGAACCTAGAATAGTGAAAGTGTACCTGGGAATTGTTGAAATAAAAGATATTTTATCCCACTTTATTTAAATCATTTTTTTTATATATAATTCATTTTAAAACCCTTAGAGCGCCAATCACAACTAAAGTTGTCTGCTTTTCTCGTCTGCTGAAATGTTAAAGAAGTCTCTGTGACGAACAGTGTGGACCGAGATCAGACTGTTCCTGTAGGAGCAGTCTGATCTTGGTCCACCCTATTTGCATCTATACATAAATATTTCAGTAATGTTAGGCAATTATTTACAACAGACGACTTCAGCAGACCACATTTTTCAGATGCATTTTTTCTTGGCGCTTTAAGGGTTAAGGCTAATAAAATGAGCTATAAAATGGTGTGAATTTTGTTACAATCCAATATCAAAGAAACAAATGCTTTGATCACAATAAGGGTAATTATCACTTGATTGTCCTGTTCACACATTTTGACACTTGACCACTGACAGTGTGTCTCTTGGGTCAGTTTTGCTACAGGGTAACTATATTAGGGTCAAAAATATAAGAGATTAGGGATTATAATAACGCCTGCGCTTTTTGTGCAGGCTTTGTTTATTGAATACTTCAGACAAGAGATATAGGGCAGGAAACTCCAAATTTTCATAATTTTCCCCTTATAAAATATACTTTAATTGGAAAGCTTCCCAGCGGTATTATAATATACAATGAAATGTATGATCACTTAAAAAGCTGGGGTTGCTACATCTGAGTGTTATTTCCTCAAATTTCCAAAAATTATGAAATTTCAACGAATATTACTGACAAGAATACGAAATTCACTACCAAAAGTGAAGATATTAAAAATCTACGGCTCAAGTGAAATATTCGTATATATTTATATAATATCTATATGTGAAATTTACATGTTTACTGTATGTACACATTTTGTTCAATGTATCAAAACTGTTCAGAGGTTACAGTATTGTATGATTCTGTTTCACATAAGTGAAAGTAATGCTTAATTCAATGCATTGCTTTCTTAAATAATGCTAATTCAATGCATTACTTTAACAAAATCCAGTAATGGCAATGCTTATTCAATGCACATTTTAGGCAAGTAATGCTAATTCAATGCATTACTTTCAAAAGTAATTCGCCCCATGTCTGGAATTATTAGATGAGCTGCGACATGTGATTTCCAACATTGTGGCATTTTAACAAGTGTAGACTCAGACGAGCCTGTGCAGCCTCCTTTTAAGCTTAGACACTCTATATGATGCTCAGTCAGAAGCTTAACACTCATAGAATATTCAAGCGACTAGCAAAGAGTTTCCTGATCATACTCACTTACTATTGTTGATCAGACTGCGCATATGCGCAGGCTGATCAGAGGTTTTGCTGGTCGCACATAACACATTGTTGGAAGTCTCATATCATGGCTCAGATTGGGTATACGGATGTCAAATATCTCCATTATCTCTGTTTCATCAGGTGCTGATAGGCATAGTCTTTTCTCAAGGTATCATCTGGTATGGAAAGTTTACTAAAATGCTCCCTCGACCCCTGTAGGACCCCAGAGGATGTACTGTAAGTATAATCATCAACATTCAGCTCGTTCACAAAATAATGGATTTAACCTCATTGCTTGTCGATTAGCTTTAGAAACAGTTTAGTAGTATGCATCAAGTATCTGCTGCCTAGCTGCTCCTATAGTCTTGGCTGACTCCACTCTGCACTGTTTCCTGAGTTGCTTTGTAGTAGTCTTCTTGTAAACCACAAATAAGTTATCAGACTGGTTCAGCCTGTCATTCTGCTCCATTCTCAGAAGGCTTTCTTCTTGGTGCAAACAGCAAATCTAATCTCGGACTTCCAGACATTGAATTCAGCTTTTCTGTGTCTAATCTGCTAAGTCGCCTGTACCAGAATGACATTGATGTTACACAGCTGTTGGCCTAGGACAGAAGCAGACGATACACTATGCTCTAGGCCTGACAGTTTAGCAGTGATCACATATTGGTAGTGTTCCTTGTCCAGTTTGTGCTTCTTCACCCTGCTTGATGACTTGAACTGATCTGTTGACTTAGAGCACTACCTGATTCGGTACTGAAAGGTACAGCGAACGGGAATATGGTATAATACGTTGGAAGGTATGGCTTAAAAAATAGTAAGTGAGTATGATCAGGAAATACCACAATCACAAACTGCAGACTCACTCATGGAACCGCTAGGAAGAGCCACACGACAATCACGAGACACCAGGAAGACAAACTAAGCAAAGCAACCAGCTCTTTCTACCCCTATCAAGATGATTGCAAAACTAGGAGGGACATAAAGGAACGAACAACAAATGATAAACAATTAAAGAATCCCACAATGGAAGTAATAATAAACAACAACTCAACAACAACAGAACCATCGCCTTAGAATGACTAAGCCACTGGGGGGCTTAAATGCATTTTACTGGTACCAAATCTTTGCCCTAGATTCTGCTGTTGTTGAAGTACAAAAATTGTTCAGCTCGCATTAAAGCCTTCTAACTATTGCAATGTATCATCATGGAGAAACACTCTAATCTAATTAACACACAATGATGAAACAAAGAAAAGAGCTCACGACTCACAGATAGTCAGAGCTAAAGAAAACCTCAAGTTGAGCCACGGTGGGTCTAGCTAAAGATAAGCACCAGGCACCAACCACTGATAAAAGCTTTACGTCAGAGCCGTCATAGAGTCTGAGGCCTGACCCACCGTCATGCAATTAAAGAGGATCCCATAGCTATAAACCGTGATTGGGTTTAAAACCAGGCATGCAGACTGTTGCATGACATCCAAGTTGTATCTAACTTTTATATAACGTTAGATTATCTTTTTGAATTGATCACTAATATTAGATTTCCAACAATTCGTTTTATTTATAAACTAAATCACCATAAAATATAGGTTCTGATATGCCTTGTTGCAGAAGAGTTTTTAACCCAATGTTGTATTTAGCAATTAACTCTGAGTGTCTGTGGTAAGGTTTAGAAAATGCTTTTTGAAATTTATGATATTTATAGCCTTGTTTTAATAACTTATCAGTTAAAAATGAGTTTCTGTTATTGAAGTCCTCAACATTAGAACACACTCTTGCAAGACGAATAAGCTGAGAAATATATACGCCATAGGAAGGAGGGCGCGGAACATCTCCATCTTGAAATGGGAATTTTTTTATTTCAAAATTAAAAGCGCCCTGTTTATCATAAATTTTAGAAGAAACTATGCCATTTGTTATGGACAAGTTCAAGTCCAAAAAACGGAGCTTCAGCATCAGAAGAATTCGCCTTATTTAACTGAAGTTCAAAAGGATATATCTGGCCTACCTTTTTTCTAAATAAGGATTATCAATATTAAGTAAGTCATCTAAATATCTGGAGGTGGAGTTAAAAGCTTCAATAATGTCAGTTTGATTATTGTCTGACAGAGACAACATGAAGTCTCCATCAAACAAAACAAAAACAACTCTGCAACAAGAAGAGCACAATAAGTACCCATTGGAATACCTACAATTTGTTATATAATTTCGAGCCAAATCTTATGATTATATTGTCCAACAGATAATGGAAAGCATCACACGTTTTCTGACATGACCACAATTTATATCGTTTAGGTTGTTCAGAAGTAAAAAAGGCATTTTTATCATTACAAGCCAAATAAAGTGAGCCCTCTCTGTTAAGTGTTTGTTCAATTAATTATGTTAGTTTTTCTTTAATTAGATTATGAGGCAATGACGTGTAGAGAGTAGAAAAATCATATATAGACAGACTAGATGCTAGAAAACCTCTAGACCTTAATTTATTAAGAATTTCACCTGAACTTTTAATAGACCAAAATAATTTTTTACCATTCCTTTCGTAAACTGTTGTGTAATATTTAATGACTTGGTTTTTAATCGCAGTGAGACAAGAAGTCAAAAGAATAGACAACTTGGTAGTTGTACATGAACTAGAATTAGCAATAAAACGTGCCTTATACGAGGGTTAGTCAAAAATAACTGAGCCCTACCTCATAACATTTGAATCAAGTAAAATGGACATATAATTAGATGATATTTCCTTGCAGTAATATGTAATCTATTTTATCACCTTATCTATTCATTTTGGTAGGCTTTTTGTAACGGTTGCTAGGCAACAGAATATGACCTGCCAAAGGGGTGCGTTCACGCTTTGATGCATCTAATTCTAAGCGTTGCTATGGAAACTCTAATGTTAAAGCCAGGCTTTAGTCACTGTCGTCTTGTTTCTTTAACATGTACCTATTCAGTGTATCAGAACAAAAAACAACTGAACCCAAAATATAGATGCTGTGGCAGTTTGATTTCAGAATTTATCAAATTTTAACATGCCTGCCGTCCTATAATTTACCCCACCCATACTCAAATTTTCACAATTTTAATAGAAAACATAAAATATTAGCCTAATAATACCTTAACAGTACTGCATACACAAACCAACCCTCAGACATATTTAGTTACTTGATTTAAATTCACAATTTTGTTTCCATGGCAAACCATTCTCGTGTATTTGAAAATTTGTGGAATTTTGGTGTTTTTGTTGCTAGGCAACGCATACAATCAATGTTAACCTTAACATTTACGAACTAAGTGAAATGAAAAGGCAACATGATATATGTTATTCAAATAAATGTCAAATATGTATTTTAAAAAAAACTATCAAGCACACAAGCTTTTTAAAGACATACTGTATATTCATGATGGCTGGGATCGTGAACGCATCGCTCTGACTGACGACATTCAGTTTCCTAGCAACCATAATAGAAGCTTCACTAGGATAATTATTCAGGATCAAAACATTGATGACATATGATACTTAAAGAAAATAATCACATTTGTTGACTACAATACCAAACTAAAATGTTATGAGGTAGGGCTCAGATATTTTTGACTAACCCTCGTAGGGCCGTTTATGAAGTTTATGTATCCAGTATACCGTTGGAAGCTTGCTATGGTCCTTATCAACAAGCAACTTAAACTTAGCTGCCATATGACATTGATGTTTATCAACGATAGACGTCTCATCAAGCCAATAATGCTCATATGCTTTTTTGCAGCGCTAAGTTCTTGCTATAGGGTGTATATATGTTTTTTCAAATGACCACAACATTGTTAGCAGCCTTATCTGCAGGTGCCAAAGCAAAACTCCTATGTAATTTTTGAATCCCTTTCTTCACATGGAGAAAGGGATAAATTTAGGTTTAGGTGTTATGAGATCTAAATTGTTGCAATAAAATGAAATCCTACCATCAATAATCTTAAAAGTATTTAGTTTCCAACTATTTTAGGCATTAGACTCAACATGCTCTCGTTTACACCAGCGATTACAAAATTCTTGTAAGACGCTTGCAATTTCCTCAGAACAAGGTTTAAATTATATTGGCAAAGGAAACCTATATTTCGGTTCCTTACATATAATAGACCAAATTCTTGAATCAGTTATGATTTTTTAATCCCTTGTAACTATATGACTAGCGGGTTGATAGCAATACTAAGAGCTTACTTGCTAACAGCAGCTGATAATTCATTCTATGGTCATAAAAATATAGTCAATTATACTAGTTTTAACACCATTTGGGTCGATAGAGGTCTTTCCAACAGGTTTCTGAATAAGTTTGTTTCCCAATAAGAAATTTTGAAGTAAATGCATTTTCTTGAAGATTTTGTTTAGTTCCATAATATCTTCATTAAAGTCTCCTATAACGATACTTTGATGTGCATTGTATTTGGTTGTGATCTTGCTTAACTAGTTAAGTATATATTCAAACTTATAGACGCATCCCCGCATACCATCACAAGGTATATAGATTGGCACTAAAATACTGGGTTTAGATCCTTTGACCTCAACACACTGGATACGGTTTCCACCATCAGGCAAAGTAGTAATTAGGTGATCAATACCACATTCCATAGGACCGCTGTACCACCATATCCACGTGCATCTGGAGAGGTAGGATGGAATCGCCAGTATCGACTGCCGTCAGTGGCCAATGATCGCATGTCACACTGTATTCAGACCGTGCACAGGTTCACCTCCACCTGAGGTCTGGAACTGAGCAGCCGGTTTGTGAGGCGCACACACCAACTATGGTCTATCAATACTGGCATGTGTCAAGGTATGACTATGTGGCAGGTTCAAGGGCTGGTTTAGATGCACAACGACGATTCTGATGGGATGGCTTTCTGAACCTCTGGAAGACGTGGGCCATCTTGAATCAGAAACATATGGAGTATGATGCACTTGGTATATTAATTTGTACCTATTTATTTGTTGAGACAATTTATTCAGCACTAAGCTGGTATTTTCATTTTGTATGCCCAAAACAGGGTCATAAGTTTCTTTATTATATGCACTTCTATAGCCGTCGGTGGAAGGCTGGTTAGATGAGCCCTTGTTAAGTAATGGCGGATGAGTGCAGTTGGTTTTTTACTTTGTCCGCCAAATTGCGTATTTCATTCTCCAAAAGACATATCTACCTCTGTAGGGTTCTCACAGTGGCGTCCAGCTCCACATTGCGCGCCTTAGTTTTGGATACATACTCTTTTATTCTTCCTGACTCAACGTTGCTATTTGTCACTTTGGCCTCCTTGAGTTTTACGTCCTCTTCCCATTTCCTCAGTTTTGCTTTAAAATACCTGTACTTCAGGGAGCTTGATCACTGCCTTATCACTTGCTACTTTGTCCCTGCTGCTGGTGGAGTTTGTATTCTTTTCACTGAGACACCAGTATCCACATCTTGGGCATTAGTCCAGTGTGTCTGCTTCAGTATGGGGTTGACATCAGCAACACTAAATCCAACACTAACTGATTTGGTGTTTACATCCTAGATCTATCACAAGAAATGGTTGTTCCATTTCGACTGGACTGGCTTGGACTAGATTGGTCATCACTTGCAGACTGTTGATGGTTCTGTGCCTCTGTAGCACAACATAACAGCTCAGACAAATACTAGAATCAACATAACCAGACGATCCATCGAGGCAACTATCATGACATTTGGAAAGGCCTTACTGCAACTGATATGGGTACCTGTAATAATTTCCAGTCACACAGCTCACACGCAGTCTCCTCCATCATCGAGTATTGCTTCCGCTTCAGTTCTGTACCCTTAGTATGATTTGAATTGGCATGGTTATTTGATTAGTAGCACTTGGTTGCTCGGGACTCATACCAGAAGGACGCTTGACAACATGTATTGAAAGTGTCTTAAACGAATAACCCAACAAAAAATTCAATATTAAAGCTTCCAACGTGGCTTAACTTGAGGTTTTCTTTAGCTCTGACTATCTGTGAGCTATGAGTCCTTTTCTTTACGTCATCATAGTGTGTTATTTTCACCATGATGATACAATGCAATAGGTAGGAAGCCTCCATGCGAGCTAAACATTTTGTGCTTCAACAACAGCAGAATCTAGGGCGAAAATTTGGTACTAGTAAAATGCATTTAAGCCCCCCCCTCTCTAAGTGGCTAAGGCTGCTGGCACTTCTAAGGCGGTGGTTTTGTTGTTGCTGATTGTTACTCCCATTGTGGGATTCTGTAATTGTCCTATGTTTTGTTATGTTTTGTTATGCGTTACTTTATGTCTATTCTAGCTTTGCAATCATCTTTATGTTGATGAGAGAGCTTGTTGATTTGCTAACTTTGTCTTCTCGGTGTCTCATAATTGTTGTGTGGCTCTTCCTCGCGGTGCTATGGGTTGGTCTGAAGTTTGTGATTGTGGTATTTCCTCATACTCACTATTTCTTAACTAAGGGTGGGCAAAATTTCAAAACGCAATTTCCAGATGCCCTTCATTTGCGTTTACTTCGCTGCGATGACCAACCAAAACTCTCTAGTTATTCTAAGAAAACTTATTTGACACCGTTTGTCACAAAAAAGTTAAACAATCGCTTCAAATGTAAACGCCTCTGAGTGTCTTGGCTTCTAACATTGCTCTTTAGTCCATTTTTGACGTGCTTTCTCGGAATTCATTGAATATCCCATAGAGAAAGTAAAGCGATGTACTGTAGGCAATGGGTCACTTTGGTTAAACCAATTGGAATTAAAGCATCGTCTAAAGATGGATATAATATGATACAATCAACTTGTTATTAAAATATCACCATTATGTGCAGATATATTTAAGAGGTAAAGGAATTCTATACTTTTAATTGCAAGGAGATAAATTAAAAAGGATAAAATGTTTGGCCTTTAGTTTATTTAAATTATGAATGAACTTGCATACTGTACATACCTATTTGATTCGTAGATTTTGAAAAAAATGAAAATATATGTCATTGTGTATGCGCATTGCATGTTTTTCGCTGTTTGATACATTTTCAGTCACTGTTTGATATATCTGCCATGAATGATAGAGCACGAAGATCACTTCCGGCAAATGGCTGCATGATGCCCGCGAAGCCAAAAACTGCATGTTATTTTTCTGAGGTATAGTTTTGGAGTAACAAGTTTGGGGACATTGTATGTGACGTTTATTTGTTTTGCTCAGTATAGATGTAGCCTCCATAAAAAAAGACTACTTTCGATTTTTTGCTCATCAGACCCAGAACCAGCCAACTGTTGACCTCACTTGAACTATCACTTGATATGTCACCCCACTTTTAAAAGTGTGCATACTAACTTAAAAGAGCATAGCTTTTCGAGTCGCTTGATAAGTTTAAGTTGGTTCGTATCACTATGATGGGGTAGAAGAAAACCTACGTCACCCAGGATCACCGTCTGTCGCAACACGCAATCCAAGTGATACGAAACCATGATCCTCAAATGGAGTATTCGCTCCCATTTCTAAGTGAGCCTAAGTAAGAAAATGGTAGATTTTTTCATGCAATGCCCCATATGGGAAAACGATCATGATACGTTTTGATTTGGTATATCACACGCCTATAATAAATTGCCTGTCAAGGAAGTCATCTATGTCGTGTCAAAGAGAATTACTGCTGTCTGTTCCAGGATATTTCCCACTTTATGCCATGCTAATAAACAGAAATAATCATAAAATCACGATAGTATTGCATGGGAGTATAGAACTGGTTTCCGTCATTCTGTATTGACATGCTTTGTATGTGCCAGTGCAAGGGAAAGCAATGTTCTGAGGTTCCAAGGCACAGCAGATGTTTAAGAACAAATTATTTTGTAAACAATAAGGAAAGGATAAGAACGGAGGTTATATGTATATGATTCAGTTCTTATCTTAATGTTTCAATCTGTATTTACCATGTACGAACCAATTTGAAAATAAATATATGATTTAACCAAACGTTTAAAATATTTAACATGTTGATTTGATACTAAATGCATTTGGATAGTGAACTTCAATTACTCTTATAAGGCAGCGCTCATGCATTGGCGGATATATGGCATGTTTCCTTAGAATAGATAGAGTACGCGTAGCTTTATATAGATACAATTTTATTTCTGTCTTTTCATGATAAGATTTCAAAGCTGTCTAGGGGCAAATAATAGCTGTCAAAGTCTCGCTATCGGTTTGACTCCTTTTGTCTATAACAAGAAAGTATCCCCATTATGCTTTCGATAGCCAAATCAATAATCGCATCACCTCGTAGGCGAGGTCTAATTGTCTTCGTCACTAAATCATTAGATAATATTGAAGCAGAAGCACGTGTAGGAGACCGCTCGCAATAAAACGTGCAGCTTTTAGCTGGCGTGTCATAAAAACCGCGTTCTTATGTATAGAAGTTTGGGTAATCATATACTTATTTCTTGTACTACCAGGGAAGGAGATAAAACAGTGTTCTTAACTCGCACGAATTTCCTTATGTTTTGCAGTACGAGCGATCTACTTAAATAGTAATGAGCAGTGAAATATGATTTTCCTGGAACTACGTGTTTTGTAATAGCGTATTGTATGACTTTTTGGTTACCGTAAAGGCGGCACCTCATGAATGCTTAATTAGGACGACATAGGTAAACGCTGACAATGAGGCGTGGTTTTATTCAAAAGTAACTGTATCACCTTGCGCCATTACCTCAGTATAGACGCAATAAACATTATTTAGTCCTTAACATGCCAGCAAATAAATGCATCTGAAAATGTCTATTTAACATGAGCATAGTGGCAAACATTGTGGACCCAGATCAGACTGCTCCTACAGGAGCAGTCTGATCTGGATCCACACTGTTTGCCTGAGAGACTTCAAATATTCTAGTGGACGACAAAAACATACATTTTGTGATTATGCGCTAAAAGGCTTAGTAAATGTGATTTAAGTGTGTATACGGTTAGGATTTTCATGAAATGCACGCACGTTTGCGCGGCCAAAACAACTTATTAATTCTTCACCAAATTATTTATAGAACCTGATTTCCCTTGTTTAGCAGATGAAATAGCCGAACCACGCCCAAGTATGAATATTAAAGTTGCCGCCTTTACAGTAAGCGAAAGGTCTATTAATATATTGAGCATTGACATCTTTCACTAGTGATAATATGAGTTTCCGTCTGCCTTTTATTTTTTTTGTACACAACATAAGGTATACACTGAACCAAATTATAAGCGGCCACCATAAATTAATTTGCGCCAGTTCAGAAAGTAAAAATCGGTCTTATAAAATTTCAATTCTATAAGAACCAAAAATCCAAGGCTTTGTCGAGACATTGCAAATTATGCCATTTCAAAATGATCCTGCACAGACGAAGTCCGAGTAAAGGCACCCTCTTTCAAAATCTCGCACGTTTGAGTGTGATATAAAATGTTCCTCAGATAAGTTATCCATTTATATTTCAATTAATTTGTAGCTGTGAAACATGTATAAGATGAAAAAAAGATCAAAAGTTTTTGATAATTGAACTCTCTATTTCTTTTCTACATTAACATGAAAGCAGATACTATAAGCAGACGCATTTTGCATACAACTTTGCATTGCTCTGTACGCTTTATAACCCATGGCACAGCATTGAAAATTTCTGCGTTTTTTCGTTTCAAATGGGCGTCACTGTTCTACTTAAATATAAAAACATCTTTTACATAATTATACTATTTAAGTGACCTTTAAAGTTCCATTTTAAAACCGAAAGAGGACGCCAGTCTTGAACAATATAGTTAGAAAAGAGGTTGATCAAGCTGTAATGTGTTTGGTCACACATGATCACTAGAAATAAAACACAAACACATAGCAATGCTTTTGATATGTGCAGCTGATGATTTTCGAAAATATCGGTGATTTCAGAAAATGAGCTTTTTTTAAATAATAAAAAATCTGTCATAAGCAAGCATTCAAGTATTTGGTGATTTTTCAAGTTGGCTAGACAAGTTTGTAATCACATGTACTTCAATTCAATTAAAAGTGCAATTAAACTATTTATTTTTAAAAAAAAAAAATGATTTTTGCATTTTTAAAACCCAAAATTGTGAAATAATTGAAAACTCTTCCAAAACACCACTTAACTTTAATCTATTGAAATGCACATTTCAATATCATTAGCGCTTAGTCAGAAAAATGAAATTGGAAAGTGGCCACTTATAACTTTGGTTCAGTGTATTAACGGATATCAGCATGGTCGAAGATAAAAACAAAATTTGCATCTGACCATTTTGGCTTGTTTTACAATATTTTAGGTGATGAATTTCACTAAGTCAAATTCTACTCAAACTGAAGATATAAATTATGTTTTTTTGCCACAGGGACTATCAATAGCTGCTTTTTCTAACCAGTTATGTTTACGTTGAGCAATTAAGGAATGGTTTTTAGGTTATAAATTCTCGTATATCCCTGGAAATCCTGAATGCATCCCTGTTTTTCTTTTTAAATCTAAGTGTCCAAAAGACCCTTTCAAACATGGTGTAAATTCTTGCTTAGACAAACATAAAATATTTATCATATGTCGTCGCGTCTGGTAGTGAAATAATGGCATGCAAAAAATCTGTAAACCACTAGTGGTTTATAGATTTTCGGGAAACGTTATGTCGTCCATAACAACGTTGCGTACACTACAGCCCATCTATTTGTCCTTGTCGAATTTGCGTTGAAACGCATTGTAAACGAACGTAATACGCATTAGTTTTCCAACGCGATTTTCGAAAATCCAATCAAAGCCCACTTTCGATACGCGTTGAACTGCAGTGCAACGCATTTACCTTTAACCAATCAATAACTCAAGTATAGCAACGCAGTTCAACGTACAACTCACGTTGAAACGCATTGTTGAACAGCCAATCAAAAAGGTTCAATTGCGTTGCCAGACATGTTACATGTAAATCAATGATAATTTTATTATTGAAACCAAGAAAACAGCGAAAACATTATCCCACAAAATGCTTTGTTTATCGTTTCTTTTTTGTCTCAATGGCACTCATTCATTTATGGCCATCGTTGCGAGATATTTCATGTCAGCTGACTTCACATCCCATGACATTTGTTTAACATCAGTTACAATTCAAATATGTGGACCAGTTCATCGTGTTTAGTCCAACCATATCAAACAGATCCGTAATTCTATGTTATCAGGCCTTTGAATCAGCTTTCAGAACCTGAGCCTGCTGCATTTTGATCAAATAATTAGCTTGAAGTCTTTATCGATCAATCTCTTCTTACTGGGTCGATTAAATTTGGGTCTTCAGTTGATGAGGCTCCGGGTCCAAGCCTCACAGAAGGCACTGTTTTAATAGAGAGAGAAAGAGAGAGAAAGAGAGAGAGAGAAAGAAGTCTGTTTAAACAGTGTCTGAACTTATCTGCTGGGCACTGTGCTGCAGGGGTGCAGCTGTTTAAGTGGTGTCGCAACCTATCTGCCTGCACTGTGTTGCAGGGGTGCAGCTGTTTAAGCAGTGTCGCAACCTAACTGCTGGGCACTGTGCTGCAGGGTCGCAGCTGTTTAAGCGGTGTCACAACCTATCTGCTGGCACTGTGCTGCAGTGGTGCAGCTGTTTAAGTGGTGTCAAAACCTATCTGCCTGGACTGTGTTGCAGTGGTGCAGCTGTTTAAGCCGTGTCGAAACCTATCTGCCGGCACTGTGCTGCAGGGGTGCAGCTGTTTAAGTGGTGTCGAAAACCTATCTGCCGGCACTGTGTTGCAGAGGTGCAGCTGTTTAAGCAGTGTCAAAACCTATCTGCCAGCACTGTGTTGCAGGGGTGCAGCTGTTAAAGCGGTGTTGCAACCTATCTGCTGGGCACTGTGCTGCAGGGCTGCAGCTGTTTAAGCGGTGTGGAAACCTATCTGCAGGCACTGTGCTGCAGGGGTGCAGCTGTTTAAGCAGTGTTGAAACCTATCTGCCGGCACTATGTTGCAGGGGTGCAGCTGTTTAAGTGGTGTCGAAACCTATCTGCCGGGACTGTGTTGCAGGGGTGCAGCTGTTTAAGTGGTGTCGAAACCTATCTGCAGGCACTGTGTTGCAGAGGTTCAGCTGTTTAAGTAGTGTCGCATCCTATCTGCTGGCACTGTGTTGCAGGGGTGCAGCTGTTTAAGAGGTATCAAAACCTATATGCATGCACTGTATTGCAGGGGTGCAGCTGTTTAAGTGGTGTCTAAACCTATCTGCGGGCACTGTGTTGCAGAGGTGCAGCTGTTTAAGCAGTGTCGAAACCTATCTGCCGGCACTGTGTTGCAGGGGTACAGCTGTTTAAGCAGTGTCGCAACCTATCTGCCGGCACTGTGCTGCAGGGGTGCAGCTGTTAAACAGTGTCCTAACCTACATGCCGGCACTGTGTTGCAGGGGTGCAGATGTTTAAGCAGTGTCCCAACCTATCTGCTGGCACTGTGAAGCAGGGGTCAGCTAATTAAGCGGTGTCAGAACCTACCTCTCAGGCACTGTGCTGCAGGGGTGTAGCTTTTTAAGCAGTGTCACATCCTATTTGCCGGCACTGTGCTGCAGGGGTGCAGCTGTTTAAACCATGCCGGAACCTACCTGCTGGCACTGTGATGCAGAGGTGCAGGCTGTTTAAGCAGTGTTGGAACCTACATGCCGGGCACTGTGTTGCACGGGTGCAGACTGTTTATGCTGTGTCGGAACCTACCTCCTCGGCACTGTGGTGCAGGCTGTTTAAATGGATCTGATCCTACCTCCTTGGCACTGTCAAGCAGGAGTGCAGGTTGTTTAAGCGGTGTCAGTTTCTACCTCCTGAGCAGATTAGATGGGCAGAACTGGATATACTGCTCTACTTTTATTTTAGGACTGATCAGGTGAAGCCTGGGCGCATGCAATTGCTTTTGCTTAGGAGTGCCTTCTTTTTTTCTTTTGAGAGAGATCTATTCAGTTAGAATGTCAACAAGTGAGTTTGGCTTATTTATTTTACTTAACAAGGAGAGTTTACATCTAATCTCAGTTGACCCAATCTGAAAGTTTGAAATTGTTTGATGCGAATCGCAAGAAACAAAATTGAATGCAGTGCGACATAATTTCAATTCATTTGCTTCATGTCGTTGTTTTAAGAAAAATATTTTACATTGGGCACTAAAAGAGACTAATTATAAATCTATATCTGATGAATATCGATGTGATTTTACTGTTATATGTTCATTTTTCGGCCTTGAGTAACTCCATTCATTTCTCCGGTGAAAAGTCGTGATAGTCGGCTCAAAATATTGATCAATGGATGGAGTGAGATATTTGATTCAAACTGGGCTTTAAAACCTCAAAGGAAACGGGAATTGAGATTTGCAAGACAATTCTTATCAGAAATATTCAAAGCAAAGTTAATCCGTGAATAACAATGTAAACATTGAGCAAGGTCAACTCAATCTTGTTTGGTTTACGCAATAATGCGTTGTAACAAAACGATTTGATTGGCTAAAGGAAGAAACGCATATTTTATCGTTGAAACGCGTTAGAGGGCTGCTAATGAATATTCATGAGTTTCGAAATACGTTGATTCGCGTTTCATACGCAATTTAAACTTAACGCACGTACAATGCGTTTGAAACGCACATGAAACCCGAATTCGCAGGACAAATACGCGGGCGGTAGTGTACATAATGACAAAAGAATAACGTTTTTACGACAGAAATGAGATTTAAATGTAATCTTAACGTCATATGATAAATAGAATCTATCAATAGTGCTCGTGTTGTATTGAATTTATTAAACTCGTGTCCCAACTCGTTTAATAAATTCAATAAAACATGAGCACTCATGTAAGATCCTCTATATAAACTGTGTGGTAAGGTTAAAGCAAGGAATGGCTTGACGAAAAGTCAGCCTCTGCTGTTCCATGGGGCTGGGGGCCGTGGTTACAAATGAGTAGTGAAATAGAGGATCTTACATGAGTGCTCATGTTTTATTGAATTTATTAAACGAGTTGGGGATAAGAGATAAAATTCGAGGCTTGCCGATCATATTATCTCTTTTTCGCAACGAGTTTAATAAATTCAATAAAACAAGAGCACGAATGTTAGATTCTTTTTATCATATGGCATTAAGATTACTTTGAAATCTCATTTCTGCCGTAAAACGTTATACTTTTGTCATTATGTACGCAACGTTGTTATGGACGTCATAACGTTTCCCGTAAATCTATAAACCACAAGTGGTTTATTGATTTTATTGCATGGCGTTATTTTACTCTCAGGCGCGACGTCGTATGATAAAAATGAGTAGTGAAATTAATCATATGCGACAAGAACTAAAATCGCATGTACTGGCTAAAGTGATTAAAATAGTGAGCGAGTATGATCAGGAAAACCGACAATCACAAACTGCAGACAAACCAGCGGCATCGCGAGGAAGAGCCACACAACAATAACGAGACACCAGGAAGACAAACAAAGCAAAGCAAACAGCTCTCTCTTCTCCCCATTGAGATGATTGCAAAACCAGAATGGACACAAAGTAACGCATAACAAAACATAGAACAATTACAGAATCCCAAAATGGGAGGAATAATCAACAACGAATCAACAACAACAGAACCACCGCCTTAGAACGGACAGCAGCCACAGCCACGTTGATGCTTTCCATTATCTTTATGGCAATATATTTATAAGAAGTGGCTAGAAATTATATAGACAAATTGTAGGTATTCCAATAAGTATTAATTGTGCTCCTCTTGTTGCAGATTTGTTTTTGTTTTGTTAAGAGAGAGGCTTCATGTTGTCTCTGTCAGACAATAATCAAATTGATATTATTGAAGCTTTAAACTTCACCTTCACATATTTAAATGACTGACTTCATATTGATAATCCTTATTTTGAACAAATGGTAGGTCAGATATATCGTAATGAACTTCAGTTAAATAAGATGAATTCTTCTGATATTGAAGCTCCGTTTTTAGACTTGAACTTGTCCATAACAAATGGGATAGTTGCTTCTAAATTTTATGATAAGAGGGATCATTTTAATTTTGAAATTGTAAGTTTTCCATTTCTTGATGGAGATGTTCCGCGCTCCACTTCCTATGGTGTATATATTAAACAGCTTATTCGTTTTGCAAGAGTGTGCTCTAATTTTGGTGACTTTAACAAATGAAACTTATTTTTAACTGCTAAGTTGTTAAAACAGGATTATAGATGTCATAAAATTCGAAAAACTTTTTTTTAAATTCTACCAAAGACACTCAGAGTTAATTGTTAAATGCAACAAGGCATATCGGAACCTTTATTTATGGTGATTTAATTTATAAATTCAAAAGAATTATTGGAAAAACCTAATTTTAGTGACCAATTCAAAAAGATAATCAAACGTTATATAAAGATTGGATATAATTTGGATATCATGCGTCAGTCTGCATGCCTGGTTTTAAACCCAATCACGGTTTAATGCTATGGTTTCCTCTTTCATTGCACGAAGGCGGCACTGACGTAAAGCTTTAATCAGTGGGTTGGTACCTGATACTTTTCTGTAGCTTGACCCACCGTGGCTCAACTTGAGGTTTTCTTTAGCTCTGACTATCTGAGTCGTGAGCCCTTTTCTTTGTTTCATCATAGTGGGTTTATTTGATTAGAATGTTTCTCCATTATGATACATTGCAATAGTTAGAAGGCTTCCATGCGAGGCGCTCTGGTGGAATAGGCTAAAGTACTGCCTCATTAATAAGAAACGCGAAAAAACGACTTTAAGTGCATCTTTTCACATTATTATCTCTTGAACTTTTCGATATGCGGGTAGAAAAAGCTGCAGTTTTTTTTGACAAAATTTTCAGCCTGATGTGTTTGCTGTGTTTTTTTCGTAATAAGATGGACTTGTGGTATATTTTTGGTTCTTTTCAACGGGGGAGTATTACTGTTGGTAGAATGGACGTAAACTGGCCCAGTTTATTAATAATATGCAACGGTTGACTAAGGCGCACTTCGAATCGAACTATAGTCCCTACCATAGTAACTAAAGTTTGATTCAAACACTAGTCCCTACTAGGGTGACGTCTCGAACCTACTAGAGATGGTCGGCAGTAGATAGGCTGGTTCCCTACTCTAGACCTATCTAGCACGATGGGTTCAAGATCTAGCACGATGGTTTCAAGATCAGTCAGTAGCCTCAAAATGATTTGTTTTGTAAAATAAACCTAGCTGAGCATAATTTTTGGCCCCACTTATTCGTAATTGATTATTAGAAAGCGCTGTGCACATCCTTTTTGTCTACGAAGAATTGAAGTGGAGCATACATGGCTATTATTTTTCTTTACTTGCCAACCAACTGAAAGTTCCAACTTTAGTCGTTTGGGTGTAAACGTGCGTGCACATCTATTACGTAAGACCTATAGTAGGAACTTTAGTTCAATTCGAAGTGTTTAAATCATTCGATGTCGTCTCAGGCCAGTGATCGCCGTGTAGGTTATACTAGACAAAAGTGAAAACGCTACACCTGAATTGTTTGCATTATATGCAAAATGATGCAAGCTATAAAGCAAATGAAAGTGTATCTGAATTTTCAAAGACTGGTAAATGTATAAAGCAAAAGGTTTACGGATGGTATTAAAGGAAACACGTGAAAATCATTTAAAATGTGACAGGGATCCAATTTTCAGGTTACAAATTTGAACAGAAATCTCAAACAGTTTATGCCTTCAGAAATCAACTGTCAACCAGATCAGACTGAACGAAATAGAAGTCTTAGACATGTAACAGCCAAAAATGTGTTTTGATCGTTTAGAAAAGCAACCTTAGAAATTAAGCGCGTTTTTCATCAAATTGGCCAAGCCTTGAAATTGTTTCACTGAAATCTCGATAGGAAAATCATTGTGTTGCTTCATCTTTGTCTGAGCACATTACTGGTTGAGAAATGGTAGGAACAATGTGCTGATATGTCTACCTGATTTGGTAAAAGATAGAAAGTAATAAAAAATCGTGATAAATCGAAGATTATCAAATATTTAATATTCCCTATTTGTTTTTGTCAAAAGGAGACATTTCACTTTTTTTTTAAATAAATTTAATCAATTTGAAATTGATTTCTAAGCTTGTTTCAAGTGATAAGACAAATTTCTTGTGTATTATTGCAACAAAGTATGACGCATTCTGATAAGCATAACATTTTTTTGCGCATGCGCATTTGCAAAATTCAGTGAATAAAAAATAGTGAGTATGATCAGGAAATACCACAATTACAAACCGCAGACAACCCCATGGCACCGCTAGGAAGAGCCACTCAACCATCACGAGACACCAGGAAGACCAAACAAGCAAAGCAACCTGCTCTCTCTTCCCCATCAAGATGATTGCAATATTAGAATGGACATAAAGTAACGTACAGCAAAACATATAACAATTACAGACTTTAAACACAAACAGGAACATAATTCAGACATCAAAAGAGA
Organism: Loripinus fragilis; assembly: GCA_964019695.1. Lineage (NCBI taxonomy): Eukaryota > Metazoa > Mollusca > Bivalvia > Lucinida > Lucinidae > Loripinus > Loripinus fragilis. The sequence continues at coordinate 30,680,103 of OZ026519.1, forward strand.
CAAATTGGTGGAGTTCAACGAATCGCTTGCTAGATGTCTGGAAAACAGCTTTAGTAAATACATTCTCACAAAATATAAAATATTGTAGTGTAGCGTTTTCACTTTTGTTCAGTATAATTTTGTAAAGTACTGCTGCATAAATTAGAATCGCGAATAAATGACTTTAGATGTACGTTTTCAATTTATATCACATTGAGCATTTAATAATCGCGAATCATTTCAGGCAGAATTTAGACAAAAGATACTGCCTGGTAATACGGCTAAGGAGCTCTAGCGATAAGGCGTATATTTTCCCTAGTTGACATGATTACAAAAGCTTAATTTTCAAATAGCCCTAATGATTTTAAAATTCGTCTGTTTGTGTAGTATAATATGTATAGTTAGCATCAAAATACGTTTCAAAGTGATTCATTATTTACAAAGCCTTGAAAACTTGCTCTTTCTACTCCCACCCCTTATTTTATGTCTTTATACTGGGGGTCATTTCGACCAGAATTTTAGTAAATCCATCATAGGTTTTCGAAAAGTAAAAGTACTAAATTATTAAGGATATAAATGCCATTCGTTTTCAAAACTTTGCAGCATTCCTTCTGCGCATGCGTACGAAATATACTTAAAATTGTGATGTTTGTCATTGAAAAGATGAAACTGGTGTCTTTCAATTTGTTTTTAGATGCCCCCCCCCCCTAGCCCGAAGATGCCTTTTGGACAATTGAACGTCATTAAATAAGTATACAACAAGCGTAAAGGGCGTTTTGGGTCTAGGGGGGAAGGGGTTGTATAAGCGAAAGAAGATATCAATCATCTGACAAAAATAGACCACTTTGCAAAATGGTCGTTTTTATTGTACATCAACTGTATAAATATATATAATATACTCTATAGTGATAAATGTAGGACGATTGTTTACCTTAGTTTAACGGTCTATTTCCCACATATGTTACTGAATAGCGAGCACAGTTGATGATCAAAATAAATTCTCATTCAAAACGAAGTAGATATACCCGACAAAAAAGAAACGCACCACTACGATTTTCCACATTAAGATCTCCTTTTAGTAGGAAAATGTTAATTGTCATGAAATATTCATTTCTGATCAAATCTTACTAAAACCTAAGTGTGACTATGACGAGTATCTGTACTTTCCCTGTGTAGGCACAAAAGACATCAAGGCAAATGGTAAACGAGTTTTGGAAGCGTTAATTCAACGCTGCTGCCTGCATGGAATTCCAAGTATGTTTTACATTTGCAAAGTATGAAAACGAAATGTTGTTGTTATGTTAGACAACCAATGTGTTTATTGATGCTTTGTTGTCATTTCAAAATCCATTTTTATCATTTAGGACCGTTTAAATTGTTTAAACAGTGTTGAAATCTTTAAATGTTTTGTAAGGTTTATCTCCAGTGTTTAATCAGTATCCAAAGGGTAGTCACAATACATTGGGTACCTAGCGTTTAATTATCGCGTCTGATGAATCCAAAGATAGAACTTGCAAAGAAAAGTTGTCTGGGTACAATTTGGTCTACTGATGTGATTCCAATTGCTTGAACTTATCCAGCAAGAGAGCATTATAAAACGCTTATTTCCTGTGACTTTACAATTTGACCCCCAATATGTTCATGATCAATTTTCTTTAACACAATTTCGACGCCAGATTGCAAAAGACGTGTGACGCAACAGTACATGACATACCCTTGCACTGATATAAACTAAACTGGCGTATCACTTGTGATCCTCCTGAGAGTTGAACAGTTCTATGTGGTGCGTTTCTTTTTTTGTTGGATATATATTACATGTATTTAGGAAAACCCGTTTTAAATATACGAACTAGCGGGCAAGGGTACATAGACGGCTCGTCTATATGTATTTGCTGAGTGTGCCTAGTGTCTCCAGTCCTTATTTTAACAAATTAAAACGAACGTCTTATTTAGGGAAATAGCCCCCATTATCGCTAGAAATTCTTTTTGCTCTAATAATTCTGATGGTATAATGTGGGGATTTTATTCCACTTATATTAGACTTGACAGGGATAATCCTGGGATAGGCCTAATCCATTTTGTCAGAAAACTATCATTATTTGGCTAAAATGGACTTTATTTTTGGCTGGGCCCCATATATAAGCTACTCAAATCATATGTCAATTATGCTCTAATATAGATATTTTAAAAGGATTCTTGGGCCCATCAATTTTTGCAAAGGGCCCATACAAATTTCAAAAGGTCCATTATAATTATGTAAATTGCATGTATTTAAATTGGATATGGGCCATTGGCCCATTTTAAGGGCATCATTTTGATCCCGGATTATCCCTGACTGGAGTGCTACCATTGAAAGAATGTATATAAAAAGCTCAAATTAATTAATTACAGAAAATGAATGGTTGACTATATGTATTTGATAATGTTTAGGCCGTTTACCACTGTTAAAGTTGTTGTATAAAACAGTCCATAATAGCCACATCACGCTGTTTTAGTAGAAAATGTCCTTACACACATAGCCAATAGTAATTTACCAGATCAAACTGATCGTATTGGATCAGCTTGATATGTGTCTACTCTGACTGAATCGTTATTATCAACGGAATGGCAGTGCTTAAAAAATAAAACTGACATGTACAAAGCAATCACGATTTTAAAATGTGTGTTAAACTTCCACAAAACGCTTTGAGGCGTGACTTTAACGGTAAATGCATTGAATTAATCGAGGGTCATTACTTAGAGGTCGTGGTAGAAGTGTACCTGTAGAAATTTAAGTACAGATATATAGGTCGCCACATGGCTGTTACACCGTTCAAATTCCCCCCGCTTTTCAGAAAGTCTAAAAATGTCGAAATTCTCAAGATTAGGGGTCAGGGCAGTGGTAGTAGATTCTTCAAACAATTTTCTTCTGACACTGCAGTTATTCTAAATCCAGATTTGAGCTTAATGTTCGGAAAAATGCAAGTAATAAATTAATATTCCAGATTCTCGCGTTTTTTGTTAGTGCGGCAGGACTATAGTATGCAGTAAACACAGCAAGACAATTAAGTAATAGTCACACCATGGGTTGTCCGCCTGTAAGTGGAGATAATCCACGAGCTTTATCGAGTAGATTATCTTACGCACAGGTGGACAAACATGATATAACTATTTTATACCACCTACATCAATGTAGATCTTGCAGATCGTGAGATATTTCGTGCTAAATTTGGTAAGGTGGAATAAGTGAAGCGCCGTCGATGTGGTACCTTTGAATTTAGATATCTACGTTTGCGAGCGGGGCGAGCAAGAAAAAAAATCAGACATTATTAAAATTGAAAAAAAAGCTTGATCCTTTAGAGCATATTACAACTTTGCTTTGTCGATATTAGGGGGCGCGCGCCGGGCGCCCCCCCCCCCCCTTGAATCCGCCTGTGAGAACACAGGCATTATGGGCATACATGTACCCAGCATATTCAGTCGGGAGCAACATAGGCATACCCAGCATTTTCCGTCGGGGGATGGGGCGATCCTGACCACGTTTATTTCTTTTTATTAAATTATTAACGTATACTGACGGACTGTAAATACGCAACACTAACGTCCCCTTATATCCTCCAAAGGACTGTTGAATGTAAATTTTCTTTGCTTCGATAATGTCTTTATGAGTTGGCTTCTTTGGCAAACACTTGAGTTTTAAATGTACAACTAAACCGGACGACGTTATTTGCTCCGTATGAATTAAACCATTTAAACATTTCTTAAGTGGTGGAGATTTTAAGCTATTAAATGAAAGGGTTCACCCTGATAAACGTCATATACGCAAATAAGCTGTATCGTAGACCTGCCAATCAATATGAGAGTGATTCCTCGATGACTTACAAAGTCTATGATGCAAATTTGACGCTCTTAGTGTTTCTTCATTTAAAGGAGTAGGGAATTTTTCATTCATAGCATTTGGTCACATGAAACAGCTGACCCCTATCTCAAAAGTTTACATTTTAATGCATTAAATTAATCTTAGTTGGACAAGTTTTCCATGTTTTACTAACAAATAAATGCTCTATAACCTACAATCAAAAATATTGTTCTGCCTTCTTTTTCGAGACATAAATTAAAGCTGTTATCCAAGTGTTGCGTTTTAAAGTCCATCAGTATATTTCACAGAGGGTCTTACGAACCTCCCTCGAGGAGCGATTGGACCGCTTGGGTCCAATTAATTATCGAAGTGGTCCGTTAAAGTATTTCTAAGTAAACCTATAACCACTTGTGATTTTCAAGGGTATTGGAGGGGGGTCGGGACCCCCTTTGTCCCTCTCTGGATCTGCCCTTGGGCAAACCATTATTAGATGAAGCGAGTTTAGAGATTTGGATATCAGCTTTATCAGCGCCATGAAACCGGTTAAAACCTTCCAGTAAAATAATTTTACTGACCGTTCCAAGGCGGTGCTTATTTTGTGGATCATTTAAGTTATTTCTGTCTTGTTTTTGTTATGCTTCCGTGCGCTTCTGTTTATTAATGCCTTGTGGTCACCTGCTTGGAAAGGACTGGCCTGTTTGCTCTCGTTTATGATGTCTAATTAAGAAGTTGTCACTTTCCCATTGGTGTCCTTGGTCGGGTGTGATGTTTGATTGTGTCGATTCCTGATCTTTGCCCTCTTTCTTACTTTTATAATGACAACTGTCCGTTTGAATGTTACTTGAGTACAGATATTGTACATAAAGCTAGGTAAGTATTCATAACTTTAAAAGTTCTTGTGAGACATATTGAGTAATATTTAGTACACATAAATTATAAATTGTCAGAAAATATAACTAGAATAGTCTCTATTGATAGGCGGGCCCATCACAAATGTGTACACTTAAATTAAATAGTGGAAAGGTATTTTTGATATTGTCAAAAGTCTTTATAGTAAACTAAAGATCGTTGACAACCAACGTCCAAAAAAGAAAGCACTCATTCTAAAAGGGTATTTCTCAACCAAATGCCGAGAAATGCTATGGCTCTCCCCCATTATCAGACACTGGATTAGTATAGAGATTTGCCCCGCTGACACAATTTTGCAGGTTCTGTAAGCAAGTATACAGATCAGGCTTGCCACATTTGTTTGATTTGAGATTTTTTATTGAGAGAACGATAGTATATTCATTGATAGTAGGATGTTGGATTGCCATCCACCTCACAGAGACATTTTGCAATGCAGGTAAGCCACAGCGTTTTGCCCTCGTGCACAGGAGTGGAGGTTTTTTACCGGGCGGCGAGTATCACGCATGGAGGTGATTATTGTACTGTTATTCATTTATGTCTGAAGGGGCCTTTACGCTTTAACGAATTGACGGGATGTTTCCTCAACGAATTGTAAAAATATTAAAAATCTCGAATACGCAGATATTCGCTGAAATATTCGACGAACGTGATCGTCAATACTTGACATATCGACCTGTAAGCGAATTTGAAACGACCCCAGAACGTGTTCATAACGTACGCGCAACCACCAGTGAACGAGAAACGATCTATCTACGAACGATCAACTTGCTGTGCGTACTTTCTGCGTGCGCTCTGCGAATGGTTTGCATATCAGAACCGATCAAATGCCATGCAGTTATATAAACTTGAGCTTTTTACTTTATTTTCCTAACTAGTTTCGACTGAGAAGCGTTTTGTAAGCAACCAACTTACATTGTGCATTATATACATGTACAAAATGGCTGTCACATGATACATGCAATTTAGTAACGGACACAACCGAATGGGAACAGCCAGTGACCATTCGGCCACTGAATGTCCAAGAGGCTAATTACTGCGCATGTGTGTACAAGATTAAATCTACTGTTGATTTGTGATTTTATGGCACAATTGCAAAACATTGCCATCGACAACCGGCTTTGTAATTCTTAGTGCAGTTTATTGTCAGTCGAACAGCTGCAGTAAGTAGTTCTAGATGCGTTCAAAAGACCACAATGTGGTTGTACGAATACTACCATTGAGCTAACGAACCGTTGTCGCACTGCTGATGACCAAAGTGTTCAAATTGTGTTCAGTACAAGCCGTTAACGTTCTGCAGACGCATAAACCGTTGCATTGTGCTTAGTGAATGAACCCTCTGCGTATGAAAGTTCTATTGGTGAACGTCGATCTTTTTTGTGCATGCACTAGAATCCTCGGCGCACTGTGCGAACACCAACGTATTGTAGCGTTCTTCAACGAACTGAAAACGAATCACAGTTGAGCAAACGATCGTCAACGCACGCTAGCGTGTATCAACGAATGTCAAAATATCGCCACATGCAGAGCGAACGCTGAGCCAATTTTTATATTGCAAAAAGTAAGAAAGACGGCAAAGATCAGGAAACGATACAATCAAGTACCACACCTGACCCAGGATACCACATGGGAAAGTAACACAAATACAAATGACATCACTAAAGGCCCCTCAATAATCGTTGATCAGATCAAATACTTCGTAAAGTATGTTAGTTCTCTGCTCAGGGAAATGCTTTTAACAGTTAATATAAAATAGATGTACTTTGCATGGTTGCATGGTTGCTGGTTAAGGTAAGAAATAAGAAGTCGGATAGTCCGTCACCTCTTCCGGATCAAACAATCAGTACTTGTTATTTTGGTTTTGTGTTATCATCTCCTGGGATGAGCATGGTGGGTAGAAGGCAAGGCAAGGGAATGTATCGATTACTGTTCTTTGGCTTCCTCTGTAACTTTACGTCACGAACCACAATACGCAGCATGTACATGTATAACACTGACTCATACCGGTTATTTGAACCCTTCGTCAGAATTTACACATTTGCTGAATATGTACCTGTAAACCCTCAGTCGAATAATGAACAAGGGGTTCACATTTTGAGCAGTAAGACAGTGATTGAGTGTATTTGATATTGACCGCATACCCGTTATCTTAGACCTCTGTACTAATATACAGAGGTTTAATAATACAGTCGTTGTAATTTACTTTCCATAAAAAGACAATATGCCAATCGGTATCATCCTCGATCAAAACTAGTATAACGCACAAAAAGGACTAGAAGATAGATGGACGGACGGACAGATGGATGGAAAGATGGAACCAATTACAAAATATCCGCCTTTTTTCAATGTGTGCTGATATAATAATACAATATAATTTAACTGGAGAGCTTTAAATACATGTTTTGAATTTATTTAACTCATATATGACTATTGTCTTTTTGTGCTACATAGGCAAACACTGAAGACGTCTGATCATCGTCTCCACTGTTTGCTTATAGATTGTTCTATTACAATCTGAATAAAAATGAAAAGTTCCTCCCAACAACCCTTAAAACGGAAACGGACTGGTCCAATTGAAAAGAGACGGAAATACCATCAGGCATAAATGGATTTAAGCATGTAGGATTAAAACTACATGTAACATCTTATGATCTGAACTCATCAAAGTGTTTTTCTATCAGGAGCCATTGCAAAAACTGTTAGGTACATGTATTCGGTCAGCAATTTCCAGCAAATTTCGTGCAAAAACAACGTAAGCCGTATGAAACAAGTGAGAAAAACTGAATATACATTGACGTCCCCTACCATTGCGCGGCCCCTTACATTGCGCACCAGCCCAAGTGACTAAATTCCAAATTTAACCAGATCAAGTATTTTGTGTTATTTAATATCGGTTTGCTTTTTGAAAGAGAAAAAAACAGCAAGCAGTTTTCACTTTATGCTTTCACTGTTGAGCATGGTTGGATTTCGGCAAAATTGGAACATGTTAAAACTTTCTGACCGTAATTTCAAATGGCACCGGCTTCAAATTATTTACTTTAAATCAAGTTATTGAGAGAGTAAATTGTTGAGAACAACCTGCCCTCGAGGTTATAAAACTTTAGTTCATTCGCAAACTCAAAATAAAGTGCAATGATTGGCTGCTTGCGGACACGTGTCCGCAAGCAGCCAATCAATGCGCTTTATTTTGAGTTTGAGACTGTACTCAAGTTTTATAACCTCGAGGCCTGGTGCTATTTTCCCTGGTATATTTTGTAAAAATAATTCCTCAACGAGTAGAACTTTATGTAAATTTTTGCAGCAAGTGCGCAATGCTAGGGACTAGTTTTGTTATCATAAAACAGGGGGGGGGGTGTGCACTTCAAATCAAAGTTGCTAGAGATCAAGCAGTATTTTTCGTTTTTAACTTTGTGTACATAAAGTATAATGATTACTTTATGCTTTCACTGTATATATAGTTTTTGAAGTTTGTTTCTTTCTTTTTTATATCCAACGGAATGTTATAGGTCAATTTTGACGTCAGACGGACAAAGGATCTGACTATTCGAATTTACAGCACGTGAAAGGGGAAACAGGTAGAAACCGTTACAAAGCGGTATCATAGGTGTTTACAGGTACTCTTGCCTCCGTTGAAGTCCTTTCCTTTGCCTGATTCAATGATATTGTCAGCCCATCTTCCTTCTCCTGTGTGCAAAAGTTATGGATCTTCTGCATCTGCACTGCATCGGTATGGCGTTTGCTTTGCGTCGAATGAAATAGATTCGTTTGCAAATAAATTGAGCACGCGCCAAATAGAAAAAACACCATCGCGTAAAACATGAGGAATTCAAGTTTTCTCGAAGAACAAAAAGATATGCTAAAAAGAAAAAAAAGAGAGACTAGAACTCAGGGATTCTAACTTTGAAACTTTCCATGGAATATTTGCAATTAAAGACGTAGACCGCACGACTAAGCCTGTAGATGTTGTATAGATCATGTCGTTACATATTCATTGTTCGATAGCATGAGCAGTAAGTATTTGGTGAGAAAACAACCGTTATAATCTTATTTACCTTTCTCGTGCTCTTAAGTAGACTCGTCTGACCTTTGATCCGTCTGAGGTTCAAAATTGGCCTATAGGGTACCTTCACCATAATAACAACTGTCATAACAGTTATTGAGATCCGTTAATCTGATTGATCAAGAACGGTCATCTGATCGTATTGACCTGTATCATTTCATTTTTCCGTGAACTTCGGTTCGAATTCATGAGGGGCAGCGACATTCACGACAAAACTTATTTTGTGATACTGTGCAATGCTTCTACGAAAAAAAATGGACAGTCGGCAGCCACTTATCTTACACTTTAACAGATATTATCTAGTGGAAAAGCAAAAAATAACTTACATACGACGCTTAAATTACCAGTATTCATGCCGATCAGCTGTCTAATGCGATCTCGCCGCCATCTTGATTTTTAATATCGTGACGTCTACGTGCCCGTCGTAGTGCACGTCATAGTCCAACGTTATTAACTGGAAACGTAATTTTCAACAATTTGCTTGTCAAGAAGGGTTCATAACACCAGGGTCATTTTAATTTTGAAGCTTCTAGCTATACTGCTCATCATCCTCTATCAGCTGCCTTATTTGAACTAAATAAAGAAAAACACCCAGTAATCAGCTGACAAAGGTTGAAGCTGCTAGCTATAAAATGCTTCGAGATACATGTATCTTTATCAAAGTTTTCAATATACAAATTTACAAAGGACAATAACTTAAAAGATAAAATAACTTTTTTTTTCAAACTTTCACAAGGTAACCAGGTACACATCAACTTCTGTCAATTGACCATGTTTGAATATGCTAGCTGTAATAATTTTCGAAATATCTTGATAACAAGTTTTCAATGCCCAAATTTGCAAAGGTCAATAACTCGAAAAAATAGCTTTTTTATATTTTCACCAGGTTATCTACTAATTATAATCTATCAGATGACCAAGTTTGAAGCTGCTTTCTGTAATAGTTTTTTGAGATATCTTGATTACAAGTTTACAATGCCAAAATTTGCAAACGGCAATAACCCTCCAAAATTTTTCTTTTAAAACTTTCACCAGGCTATCTGCTCATTATCCTCTATCACTTAACTAAGTTTGAAGCTACTTGCTGTAACAGTTATGAGAATTTATCTTGATTACAAGTTTGCAATGTCAAAATTTGCAAAGAGCAATAACTCCAAAAAAGAAACTATTTTTTTACCAGGTTATCAACTCAGTATCCTCTATTACCTGACCAAGTGTTTAGCTCATAGCTGTTACAGTTTTTTTAGATATCTTAATTACAAAATATCCTTATGACCCTTTAAGAGGGGCAGAACTCCACAAATGGAGATAGTCCTGACTTAAAAGAAATACATGTCAATTATGTTTGGTGACGAATCCATATCTGAAATTTCAAGCTGTGTTTTAATAAACTTAAAGGACGCACGGACGGACGGACGGAATGACAAGCCCAAAGCAATATGCCCCATCAACTTATCCAAAGTTCGGGGCATAAAAATAATTAGGAGAAAGACAACGAAAGAAGTTTTAATTGTAAGAATTGAAAGTTTTTTTCTGCGTTTCACAGAGGTATGAAATGTCATTTAAATTATATCTAATTTTTTATGCAATTTTAACATTTCATACCTCAGTGAAACGCAGAAAAATAACTTACAACTCTTAGTTGAAACATAACAACAGTTACATCAACATCGACTTTTTTTCTTACTTGGCCTTCCTTTACAAAAACAAATGAGTAATCTCACATACTCTTATGTAAGGCCACACATTTATTTGGGGCATTGACGCGAGAAAACCTATCTTCGGGGTTTCTGTTATACATGTATAAACAAGTCCGCTGAGCTACAGATACACACTGGTAAATGTATATGTCGATTTGGTGGTATTTACGCGTATTGCCGGTACTTCATTGACCGGAAGTGGTAGATATCGGTGTTAATACTATATAGAAAAACGTGCCATATGCCTAAAGGACTGTAGAAAAAGATCATTTTTAAGTATTCAGTATGTGCATGGCGATTTATGTAAGCATTTAGGAATAGATTCGAGTACCGATCATCCAGATGCCTAATACTTAAAACTGGTCTAATTCTATAGTCCTTAAGGCATATGGCATGTTTTCCTATATATGATTTAACACCAATATCTACCATTTCCGGTCTATGAAGTACAGGCAATACGCGTAAATACCAGCAAATCGACATATACATTTACCAGTGTGAAATACTAGCTAGATAATTGTAATTTCGCTCAAAGCAAGTCATAGCAAGTCTAGATATGATACTAACTATTAATGAATAACCAATGCGCTGATCAGACGCTGAGGATGTGCAGGCTGGTCTGCACCTTTTTATTAGTACCCCCTCCCCTCCCCGAAGGCAGGTTTTCTCGCGTCGCGGCCCAATTATAGAGCAGCATAGAGATCCAATCATACATGTACATGTGAAGAGAGGAATGTTTCTTAATTTTATGTTTGTTTTGAATGTGACCCCTTCATTTTTAGACCTTTACATGAAATCTTTGGCTTATCAGTAGAACTCCCTCAATAAATGGCCACTATATTCTTAATCATTCGCTTGCTTCGAAGACAATTCATTGAAAATGTCGTCCGCTGAAGGCAACTGCTGCGTGTAAATGCTTACATCAAGGATTAAATTTGGAACACAGACAAACCGTGTGGATCGAGATCAGACAGTTCTCAGAGGATCACTCAGATCTGGGCCCACACTGTTTGCTACAGACATATTTAAAATGCACTAGCAGCCTGACGACACAGCAGACGGGATTTGAAGCTGAAGAGTTAAATGTATTACTGATCGCCAACTATTATCCAGCAAATGCAAATGAATCGCTGGGATATTTTTTTCTTGAATAGTCTCTATTTTCAACTACTTTCTGATATGTTTAACCCAAAAAGCGCAACCTATAATTTACAGCAGACGACAATTTCGCAAGTAGTTGTGCTGCCTTTTCAAAAATAACAAACAAGGTATTATATTCGCACGAAATATTCGGAAATTAGAAGATGTCTCAAAATGTGTCAACTGCTGCAGTGGCGCTTTAATGGTTAAGTGTTTGACAATCATCAATTATATATTTTACTGAAACCACATAGCCGTTGTGACCTTTGGGTATTGACTTGAATACACATCGTTCACTATTTCAATATCAGTCACGTCACCACGAAGCGTTTCATATATCTTAACTTATCCCAAGTTATACAATGAAAGGTTGGGCATGTACAGCATCTTAGTTTGATTCTTTCCCTGTAACTCAAGAGGATTTCATCTACAAACGAAATTATTTTATATGTCGATATGACATTTCCTGTATTCCCTCTAGAGATTTGTTGTCTGCCGCTTCAGATTAACCCTTAATGCGCCAATCGCAACAAAAGTCGTCTGCTATTCTCGTCTGCTGAAATGTTTGAGAAGCCCCTATGTTAAGCAGTGTGGAGCTAGATCAGACTGCTCCTATAGGAGCAATCTGTTCTAGGTTCAAACTGTTTGCCTCTATACTTAATTCGTCTGTAATGTTAGGTATATTTTGCAGCAGACGATTTTAGAAGACGACATTTTCAGATGCACTTTTTCTTGGCGCTTTAAGGGTTAACCCTTGTCCTGCTAGGTTAGTCAGATGGCATGACAACATTTGCAAAGAGTTTAAATCTAGATCTGGACTAACAAAACGTCGGGCTTGATATAGATCCAAACTGTTCGACAGTCTGCATTCCTCAAATCAACAGACGACGAAAAAAGCTAAAACCCGGTGTGCAATATAGTTAATCCTTGTTATGCTGAATACATTTGATCCGCGACATGAGATTTCCTACAATTAGATATGTGCAACCAGCAAAGGTTTAGATAAGCCTGCGCATACGCGCCGTCTGACCAGAGCCTGTGCTAGTCGATTAAATATTATTTGAGTGTTAAGCTACTGTCTGAACATCATTTGTAGTTTCATAGCTAAAAAGGAGGCTGCACTGGCTCGTATGAGTCTACACTTGTAAACATGTCACTTTGTTTGAAATCACATGTTGAAGCTCATGTGTCATAATTACATATAATTCCTGAAATCCAGTGGTATAGGTCTATAAAATTTGGTCCACTAATTACCATGGATCCATATACTAAATAGTAACAGTGTGGAATTTGATAAGCTGGTTTCTGAAGCTAACTTATCTAGATGAACTATTTTTCTTCTTAACATATTAAATGTAGCTGCAATCAGACATGGCTAGGACTGAAGAGGAACGTATTCCCCAAAGAAAATTTTGCCGACGGCTTTAATAGAGCGCTATCACACACAAACTTCGTCCAGGCTAAACGCAAATATGCGTACATGTATATAAGATTGAGCAAGAATAAGTAAGATTTCTAAAAAAACAGTAATAGTGGGGCGGATATGTAACAATTATGAGAAGAATCGTGCTTTTCATGATAAAAGCATGAAACTTGGTAAATGGCTAGTTGATAACAATACAAAAATATTAAGGGTCAGTGCCATGCCGAAAATGTCCTCTAATGGCCGTCATCTTGTTTTTTCCAAAATGGCCGCCTTTTAAAACTTATTCATTTTAATGTCATTTTTAATTTGCAAACATCATGTTTTCTTCAGTTAATTTTAGTTAAATAGCCTTCATATATAGCTAAATACCTTAAAACAATCTTTCAATTTTAAATAAAAGTCAAGATTGAGGCTGTATTTTAAAGATAGCCGCCACTTTTGTATTTAAAAAGTGCAATTGTAAAGTAGTTATATATTAGAACTTTACAAAGTTATAAATTTTGATGCAAATTACTTCTAGCAAGTAAAAATAGTCTCATTAGACAAGTGACTTATTTATCAGCATGGCTTTATTGTTGCTTATTGTTCCAATACGGTATTAAAGATGGCTACCAATGTACAAATCATAACATAATACCTGCTTTAATTTGGAATTGGAAGAATTTAGTTTGAATTTATGCAAACGATATTCAAGAATAATTTTATTTAATAGCGTTAGATAAAAAAGAGAGCATCCAACAAGACATCTCAAATGGCTGTCAAAGTGGAAATATTATATGGTCACCATTTATACAGTTGCCGCCATCTTGGTTTTCAAAAAATTGCAGTCTATTTTAAACTGATTTATTTTAAGTTCATACATTTGCAAGCCAATATGTTGTCTTCATTTATTTGTTTACTTACTTTGCAGTTGATCATACTAATTTGCCTCAAAATTTGTCATTCAGTCTTAGAAAACACAAGTTTTAGGACATAGTCTCAGGATGGCTGTCACATGTTGCATCCTCAACAGTGGTATTATACCAACCTGTTAATTTATGAATCTTCATGCTAATGTCTTATGCAATTAAATAGAAATAGTTCACACAAACCAGGGACGAACTTATCAGGTTTTTTTTTATTTTAACGTATTATTAGATGGTATTCAAGATGGCTTTGATTTTATTTTTTAAAAAAAAAAAAGTTTTTTTTTATTTCCAGTTGTAAAATATTTGGAGGTTGTTTGAAATTATAAAAGTCATTTTCAAAAATGATTATGTTTAATGTATTAGGATAGTAAAGGGGACTTCCAACCTGGCATCCACGATAGTTGCCAATTTTGTTTTTAAACATCTGAACTAAGGGTGAGGTTAACGCTGTGAAACTAGTTTAAGCCCTCCAGTAAAGGTGTTTATACTGACGGTTTCAATGCAGTGCTTCATTTGTGGATCATTTTTGTTATTGGTGTTTCGTGTTTGTCGTGTTTTCTTGTCTGTTCAGTGTAGCCTTGTGGTCACCTCCTGGGAAAGGGCTGACCTCTTGGCTCTCTTGTATGTAATGTTGTATTATGCTTTGTTACTTTCCCATGTGGTGTCCTGGGCGAGGTGTGTTGCTTGATTGTATCGATGCCTGATATTTGCCTTCTTTCTTTTATACAGATATTCCTATAAATGCGTTCTACATAAAATGGATATGATCAAAATGAGATACAAAGAGTTTTTTTTCTACAGCAAACTAGAAGTCCTTTGTAGAATTGTCATTGCATAAAATGCCATGTGTTTACATCAAATTTTAATGAAAAATCATATAGAATCTGTAATAGAGATACATGTATCAGTTTCTTTTTGACCTTTCTCCTTCTGACCAAGTTACCATAGGCTTATAAAAGGCTATACATTTCATAAAAATGTGTACAAGATGTGTACGATTTTCAAAAAATGTATTTAGACCACAATCCCTGGCATAAACTTGACTTGATATTGACAGATGACGCATTTGCTGCAGTCAGTCTTATTAGGTTGTGTTGATGATGTAGCTGGCACTATCACATCTATTCGACAGTAAGCAAAGTTTATATGTTTCTGAAGTCAAGCCAATATATAATGTTGCATACATCTTAGTTTCTAGCCAAAGCTTTATTCCCTAACTAATTGCACACTAGTGAGTTGAGCATTTGATTCCATGATTCCATGATAGCCCAAGGTCCAAAAACTTTTCAGTCTAGTTAGTTGAAACCAAAGCTCTTTTGTGTATTTAGGTATATAGGGGTTTGAATGATGAAGTTATTTCGCTCTGTATTTACAGGGCTGTTCTTTTTCAGCCCAAGGATCTTCAGCTAGGTGTCCCACACCCAGATTCTGTCGAGTCCTTGCCCTTGCTGCACCAATGTGTGCTTTTCGTGATTTATTGTTCACTGTGGTTATCTATTGACTAGTTAACGTACATCCTAGAAACTGTTCCAAGGCAGTAGTGCTGTTGTGGTTCTCATTTTGTTATTATTGGTGGAAAAGGTATTTGTATATACTTTCATATACATGTATGTGAATGTTTTTGGCTGTGTTAAGATAGACTATTGACTAGGTACCTTCTAGTGAAAAGCTATTCATCACCACTGTTTCCTAACTATCTGTATATTTAGTTTTCCACATTTTGATTTTGTAGGAAGAATGTTAGCTCTGATTGTGCTAGTTCCTGGTCATTGCTTTGAATTTACCTAGTATATAAGCCAAAATGGGAATACATGTCCAGAATGACGCAGGCCAACAGTCGCTAGGCGAAGAAACGTAAAAAGAAACGTGGAAAGAGCATTATGAATTAACTCAAATTCGAACTCTTTGGAATGCAGAAGGCATGCTATGGGAAAGCCCAGTTGAAGGTCTAGCCAGCTGATCAGAACAAGATTTATCACAAAAGCAATTAGCAGGATGTGTTCTGACAAAGCAGACAGATCATCAGCAATTGGTATAGAGATGCTTTATTCTACATGTATTTGGGAAACTGGCACAGTCAAGGTATTTTATCTCATCTGCATTATAATCTCGAGAATTAGTACGACTAACTAGTAGGAGAGCAAAGTTGACAGTATGTACATACAGGGGATGCTCTGAACAGAGGCTTTAAGTTAATAAACGAATTAATAAGGTGTTTGGGTGCATATTGGAGAGAAATATAAGACAGAGAGTTGAGATTGACGAGATGCAGTGCAGATTTATATCAGCTACAGAAGTTGCACCTGACTTAAAACTAGCCATTCTACATCGCTTTTATTAACATAGAGAATGACAGCAGGTAGGTAGTGTGCATTCTTTTAAATCACTAAGTAACTGGTGCAACAGATGCATTGCATGATCAAGGACATGACGAGCATGGCAATAGTTGGCAATTGTCGCAGCGAGAAGTTTGGGTGTTGTAGTTCAACAGGGCTTTGTTCTGATTCAACTGCTCTTAATTGTTATGTAAGGGGCTCCTTTCGCGGAATTCAGAACAGACTGCCTATTATTGCTGTTGAACAAAGATAATATGGTGATCAAGGCTAAGTCCATGGACGAACTGCTGGTGGAATGCATGGAAGTATTGGTAGGAGAAGGGTCTACATGTGAACATAAGCTATGAAGTCAGATAAAGTGGTATCTTGAGCTCGAGTGCACCTAATGTCTGTGACACAACACTTCTTAATGATGGAAGATGGAGGTGACAGCACTTACATGATAAAAACTTGAGATAGGATTTCTGTAACCATATGGACATTCTCTACGCTAGAGACATCCTCAACCTGCCTATAGTCATACACTGCAAAAGTACATGGTAGAAGCTCCGTAAACTTAACCTTCTGATCAACTAACATCTGCTGCCTTTCACTCGTGGCAGGTAGTACATGTACTTGACATGCATTCATTTTTTTGTTTTTATTGAGTGTATACATCCAGTACGTCCTTGATTATGAACAGTTCAATAGCATGATACATTCTAAGTGATGTCGAAAACGCATTTTATAATCGCAAAAATGTTTTTTTTTTTTTGAGAAAAAAACTGCAAAATATCACCAATAGATAGAAATTTCCATTTTGGCGGCCATCTTGGATACCATGCTTGAATCTACTGTTGATAAAACTTTCAAAATTACTTATTATATATAAGAAGCAAACACTCATTGCAATTTTAACTAATGTCACTCATTAAAATCTCAAAAGCATATTTATGTACGAAAAAATACACGATAAAATCTTTCTTCTTTTGCGTCCATCTTGGATGCCATATTCTATCAAGACTCTCTTATAAATTGTTCACAAAATAACAAGGTCACATTTTGAGCCTTTCTTTGCTTGGAAAAACTTGAATTTTATGCAATAATCTGAATTTAAGTTCATTATACGATACTTTCGTAAAGCAAGCTTGATTTAATATATTTAAATGGCGGCCATCTTATAAAATGGCCGCCATCTTAGATAATATGCCCATCTACTGTGATGTCAGATAATTACAAATGTTTTATTGTTAAAATTGACTCTTCCACTAGCTTTAAATATAAGTTTATTGCAAAATGATATCCAGCTTAGCAGGTTTTACGTGAAAACAAGTCGCCGTTTTGAAATTCAATATGGCGGCCGTCAAGGTGCATTTCTGGCGTGGCACTGACCCTCAAAATTTTTGTTAATTATTAATCTAGCCATGTACCAAGTTTCAATCTTTTTATCATCAAATGCACGATTTTTTCACATATCCGCCCCACTATAATCACTTTAACTAGAAGTGGTGCCTGTCATTGGGGTAGCTCCCATTACTCACTTACGCACGTGCGTAATAAAAATAGCAACATTCAAGGGAGGTCATCCAAAGTGGTAAGCGTGATTTTCCATACCATAAAGAACTGCTCTTTAAGGAAAGAATTCGCTCCCTCTGGGAGCAAATTCTTTCCTTTAAGAGAAGATCCAATTTTGAAAAGGACGCAAATAAAGGGGATCACTGCTTGATCCATTAGTTTCCCAATGATGTGCGTAACCTGTTACGCCATTGCCTGTTTTAACCATCTGCATAATGGTGGGCTCTTCTGCTTGATACATGTATGGTACAAACACTTTGGGATAAATCAATGTAAAAGTTAAGATATCAGAAACGTGGTGCCTTTCTCTCTT
Source organism: Loripinus fragilis (assembly GCA_964019695.1). Lineage (NCBI taxonomy): Eukaryota > Metazoa > Mollusca > Bivalvia > Lucinida > Lucinidae > Loripinus > Loripinus fragilis. The sequence goes on from OZ026519.1 coordinate 30,698,263, forward strand.
TGAAGATCTTTTTTATCTAAGCAAGAAAAGAATGCAGCATCATTCAGCATTAAATCTGGGTCTTAAAAATTTGCAAAATTACTATTTAATTACTTGTGTAAGGATTTCCAGTATACAAAGGGTTAAACGATGCAGCCACTCGATTGAAATCAGAAGTTATTGTTCTGATATTAAGTTTAAGTACGTTTTGTCTCTTCTTTACTTATTTTTATACTACTTTCTAAGGTACAGCCTGCTAGAAATGTCAAAATACATGCATATGCAATGGTTATGCAATTTTGCACATATATAATTGTTTTTCACAATATTAGAGGATTTGACAACAAAATAGAGAAGCACGATAGGCTTGATTATGACACAAATCGGAAAGACTGTCCCGTATTAGGCACTCCTCGATAATTGTTGTCAAATATTTTTTTAAAAAATCTTCTCTTAGAACATTGATATTATGCTATCAATTGCTACCGACTTTGTTCAAAGTATGGCTCTGTAGCTAACTATGATCCCGCCCCACCCGTCACGTCATTTGTTTAGGCTATAATAGGGAAACTTATTGCAATCGTTGTTTGACTGAAACCGCAAGGCAGAGAGGGTATTGATTTATGGTTCGTAGTATTACATGATGGTTGTTCAAATTATGACCATGTGGCGAAAATGGATCTGCTCGATGGGTCATATAATTTTCATAGGTTTATTTAGGAAAGAAAAATACTAGTGGGTCGTGGGGCCTAAAGCAGCTTCCAACCCTCATGCCATTTCGGGTATCCAGGAATATATAGTGTCAATTTAGTCGAGGGTTGTTTAAGAATTTTAGGACACGCCGTAGTCTGTTGAATTTGTATGTAAACACTTAACCCACATATAGTTTATGAATGGGTTATTATGGCCTACGTTTCTTAATCCTGGTGAACAGTTTTCTATGACATTTTTTATTTCTAACTTACAATTATATCATCTGAGATTTTTTTTGCAAACTAACGAAACAAACATGGCAAGTATTAAGCAAGGTCAAAATATCCTCAGTCCACTTGTGTTGATTGGAAGATGATGCAATGCAAATGCTTCAACCATTTATCCAAAGAGTTGACTCCCCACGATATCGGAAACTGTAATAAGATACAAATATGTTTTACTCACTCCATGGTACTATGAGGAAAAACACAGAAATGCTTGCCGAACTAGAAAGGCCATCGTCAAAACTACATTGCAAAACAAGAATTAAACATTGGTACCCAGAACTACACCATTCATGAACCAATAACAACAAAACAGGGGTTAAATGGGCCGCGACGCGAGAAAACCTGTCTTCGGGTTTTTCCGACAAAGCAACACCCAAACCAGGCTCCTCAGCTACAGAGACTAGCTAGAAAATTGAAATTTCGCGTGAGACATGCTTAGATATGATACTTTTCAAAAAGCGAATAACAAAGGCGCTGATCAGTCTGCGCGGATGCACAAGTTGGTCTGCGCCTTTGTTGTTCCCAAACCCCGAAGACTGTTTTTCTCGCGTCAAGGCCCAAATTATATAGTTACAGGCAAAATCCTTGTCAAAGCTTCTGCTGATGTTAAAACATATATTTTATTTCAGCTCCCACAGATTATCCTTAACTTGAACATTTATGATAACAGGGAATGCATCATAACAAGAGATAAACAAATCAAATAAACTTGGACAAAACAAACAAAGAGTTCTTAAAACGCCATACTCACAAAGACTCAGTGCTTAAGACAACCCGTCTTAAAGCCTCGTTGGGCTCAGCCAAAGACAAACATCAGGCCCTCAACCTACCGATAAAACGTCATTAGTCAGGATATTAGATCAGTCTGAGGCCTGACTTACAGTCTTGCAAAACAGAAGGAAATCATACCTATTACATGTAACCATGAATGGTTTTACAATTACTCAGGAATGCAGACTGTTGCATAATATCCATTTTAATCACACTCTTTTATGAAAATTGTCTCGTTAATGGAATTTGAAATTCTAACGATTGTTGGTATTGTAATGCTTAAAACGAAGACTGCTATTCTGATCAAGAAAATTGCCTGATTTGTTCGTGCTTTAATACTCAGCGTTTAAAATTTCATGATTATGTGATGTGAGCATGACCAATAATTAGCTCTATCATATATTAACCAAGGTACAATTAGGAGTGATCTTTTGTAAAATCAATCGCTTGCCAAAAAAAAATCATTAATGATGATGGAGAGTTTTTGGTGTAGTAGATCTCCGGTATTCGTCCTTACCTTACGTCATGAAAGCCAGCAACAAATAAGCATATACGCTGAAAAAATCCTACCAGGATCAATCATGTACACACTCAATGTCTCGCATAAATATAATCAATGTACGAGGGTTATTCAATAAGTAAATGGCCTGCCTTACTTACGATCGAGACAGGTCACTTTTTCTTTTATGAAATTGATCTCTAGCAAGTTACTCTTTGACCTTATGTTTGCAAAAATGTTATCTAATTATTTAACAAAAATAAAGCTACCATTGGAAGTGTGCTAAAATGACTTAGAAATATGCAACACCGCTATGTTCAAGAGATATTTTCAAAAGGCAAAGTGTAAGATTTTTACTTGTAACTAAGCTATTATTGAAGTCAATAGAATAGATTTTCATTTTTTTTAAAAATGAGAATAAGTTTCAGTGCTCTTGAAAAAAAAATCACAGTGTTCATCATTAATGTTTACATTTTCCTTTAAAGCAATGTAAACTTCATTTGTGAAATGAGAATTCAAACATTTTACACCTTTTTTATTGTGACAAAAATGTATTTATAATTATATTCAGATATTAATGGATATATTACACAAATAGTTACTTAAAGTTTAACTTTCTGAGAGATTCCAACATGTCTGGAAATAGTTTTCCTCCACTGTCCTTAATCATGGGTCACTTAAACTAGTATAACTCTGATTTATCAAATTATACATTCAATCTCTTCGTTTTTATACCATCGTGTAGGCGACAAATTTTACGTTCCGTTGATATAGTACATATGCACACTACAATTTCATACTAAAGATATTCATCAAATAGTAAAATTTACGTAACAACCTTATTCGACGATTGAAAATCATTTGACTCACTGCCAATGCTTGAAGACGCAATAAATTATCAAATTACGAACCAATAGTGCTTAAACTTTGTATATATGTTTTAATATGCTGACTTCACAAACTGTGAAAACCTTGACTGTGTAAGTCAGTTATAAATAGGTCCGGCCGGTTACTTATTGAAACAACCTCGTAGACTAGATGGTGTGTAACACTGACATCAGATCTGTAAAACTTAACAATGCCTATAGTTTGCTACCTAAAATGGCATCCTTGTTGGTTGCAGCGTCTGAATAAGCCTTAAAATTCCTTTCTAGTACACGTGCATGTAGCCCAACGTCCCTTATCCTGACTTCTTAAGTTGTACACTCAAATCAATGTCAGTTTTAGGAACTTAGGAATTAATGCGGAGGACGCAGAATGATGCCATACATGAATATTCGGAGTCTTGACTAAAATAGTGGGAATTATAATAAAACTAGTGGCAAACTATAATTTGGTAATCCCAGAGAAGTACACAAAATCGGGAAATGATCTTTATCATACATCACATATAAACAAACCGACCATTTTATCAAGCTTATAAAATTGTTGCCAAATTGTTACATGTACACAATGTTTGGCTCTCTGACAGCACAATTATCCTGGGACTGACTAGGGCTTATGTCACAGTTCTTATATATAAATATCATCTCAGGCAGATTCGTAGAAAATAAATTGATCCGTTTCGTGAGATATTAGTATTTATATCGCACATGGGAGTTGAGAAGGCTTAGCTGGGCCTATGCCAATGTGCAGCCTAATTAGAGTCTTGGTTGCTCGCATATTAGAGACGTAGATAAATCACCAGCCATTCAAAGTAAGAAAGGCGGCAGAGATCAGGAATCGATACAATCAAGTTCCACACCTGACAAAGGATACCACATGGGAAAGTGACAAAAACACTATTAAACATCACAAACAAGAGCCAAGAGGCCATCCCATCAAATCCTGTATTGCTGGTAACAGTGTATGCAAGCTTAAAGAATGACTTTAGGCATATGCGTTAAGCAAAAAAAAAAATCATTACGAAATATACTCGACAAAAAGTTTAGGAAATCTTAGAAAAAACGTGAACAATGGAACACCAAAACAAACAATTACTAAATTGTATTTAATTTTTTAGATATATTTTATCGATTGGAAATTCTTTTCTTTAGTTTGCTACCACTGATATACTTTTCATCATGGGCGTACCCACGTGTACGCAAATACGCATTTGCGTACAACTTGACTCAAATATAGTTTATTTTAATTACAGTAAAAGCTGTCTTAAGCGGCCACCCAAAATAGATAGAAAAAACGATATTCATAACAATTGGTACATGTAGCCTTATGAAGATCAAACGTATTGCAGAATGCTCCCTTTGGAGCATTCTGCAATACATTTGACCAATATTAAGTGATAATCGGCCTTGAAAACCAAGTTTTGGTCTTTAATATAGGTTTAATATAGGGGTGGCCCTTAATATAGGTTTTACTGTATTTAATTTGATTTTTGGAGAAAAAAATGCAGCTCATAGAGTTTAGTTGCGTGTCTCAAGGGCTCATTTTAGCCCTTTGGAATAACCTAAAACCATTTCCCATACAAGGGTTCATCCCTGGCCCCATACAGGGAGGAGTACCCCAGACCCCTCAAGAGTGCGCACCCTATAAAATGCCCAAGGAACGCGCCTGGTTATGGCACTGAGTTAAGTAAGAGATGGGTTTAAGCTAATATTCGCCAAAATATTCTACAGAGTGTCTGTCCTTTCTACTTAGACACATGGATAAAATTAAAGTTTTCCGAGCTTTGATATCCATTCGAAATTCACATGAAATAAACGATTATCTTTTTTCATGATTGCATCGGATGCACGTTCTGATTCATGTACATACATTCAGTAATGAGTTGTCTCCCGTCCGTGGCAAATTAGGACTCGCACCGATACGTATAAACGGAATAGATTTCGACATTTGTGCTGTGGGATCAGTTTCCTTTACTCATGTAACACTGCGGATTATTGCCGTCAGTATGATGAGTCAGAACCTTTGTCCAAGAAATTTCTATACATGTTCAATGGAAGACGTGCTTGGTGAATATGCTGGATACATTGCTCTGACAAATAAATTCTGTTCGATTCTAACATGATCCTTGTTCTGGCACTGGTGCGGGTGCAGGAAAGGAAGGACGACAAGCCGTAACACAATGTGCCATTGTTTAAGCAGATCTCAATCCATAACTACAAGATTCTCACCCTCGGTTTTCCAAATGTTTATTGGGACCTGCGAAACCCATGTTTGATCCCTATAAACATGTAGATTTTTAAAAGTTTTCCTTACCAGTCATGGGTTTTGGGTACTCAAAACCGCATTGAGCACCAAAAACACATGGCTAATTGTGTTTAAACATACGTTTTGATTGAAAAGTTCCAATTACACACCCTTGTCTGGAGTCATGCATGTGTAATGACAAGGTGTGATAATAATGCGTAACGGTCATTATAACATGAAAGGATAAACTCTATCTGTCTAGTAGGAACCAATCAGGACTATTCAGGTGGAATAGAATTGCAATGCATGAAGCCGCGAATGTAAATAGGTGTCTATAACAAGCATTAATTGACATCTGAACCCCGTGCCTGGGGTGTCTGTCATACTGAAAAAGTAGCTTATTAGATATAAAAGGCTTGTTTGCAATTAGGCTTTGTAACAAAAGACAGCTGCAATAGACACAACTGGCTTGTTTTATGTTTAAACTCAAATAAAGCCTCCGTCTGAAGAAAAATGATATTTTTAATAGAATATGGGTTATTACAAATTCCAAAAGGCTATGAAGTCCAAGAGGATACAAAATTTAACATTGTCTGATGGAATAAAGACAGTTCAGAACGTATACTAATGGTCTTTGAAAACGCACCACCCAGATTAAATCCTTTATTTCATAAACCCTGAGAATGTCAGTGAGATAATTGTTATTGCATATCATAAACTGGGTCCTAGAAATTTCATGGTTGTAAATTTACTTTAAGGTATTGAAAAAGTATCCGATTTAAGACTTTAAGGACACAAATTCAGCTGCTAGTTAACACACGTTAGTTTTGATTCCTGGCTCAACATATTTGCGTCCTTTACTTCTTCCACGATTGCATATTCCTTATTGAACGATTAGAAATGAATTGACAGTTTGGTATGCTCAAATTTACACCTCTTAAAATATACTGACATACCCCATCCACCCTGACTACTATAGTGTAGTAATAAAATTCAACGTCTTTGGCCTTACAACGTTTCGACTTTTCACGTCCGGTTTTATTGGAAGAGGCTAAGGGCATACACAAATGAATAAATTACGCTTGTATCACGTTTCTTTGTATTGTGCAAGTGACGTTAAAGAAATTTTTTAAGACGTTCTCAATCACATGAAAGCCGACTCCTGCCACGATTTACAGCAAAACGTCTTCCCCACATGGCTGACAGTGTATGTAGTTATTATCAGTAATGAAATGATGAAAGCGTGCATAAAGATAACTTATAACTTGTTTCTAAAAAGGAACAATAAATTGATGTTCAAAATTGAGGCTTATTATCGAAATATTGAAGTTAATGTATCAATTATTTTTGATAAGGAAAAAATGTCTATAAACTCTTCTGGTGATATGGTATCACCAGGCCATAGTTTTAACATAAAAATAATAATAAAAAAAGCTTCATTTAACCGTACAGAAAGGTGCCGGATGCTGTAAGTACCCATGCGACGTCATCAGCAGCGTCGCGTGATAGGGCAGTCAAATTAACGACTGATCCATACCAATTATGGGTTGCAGATTAAAACCTGCGAGTAACTTTTCAATCGCATATACGGTTTTCAAAAAGTGCAAAAATATGGTGATGCGTTTTCCAAGTCCTCTAGTATATATTTGTTCGTTTTGAGCTAAACAGGTAGCCTTATCTAGAACTTAGCGGAGAAGATGCGGACTGCATTTATGTATCAATAGTTCACAAAAGTTTAGCCTCCGGTTCGCCCCATACAAAGGAGGACCATGGAACTCCTGTAAAGCTCATCATCATCAGCATCTGTAGTAATTGCATCCCTCAGAACTGAGTATTTTCGCAAATGTCTGGACTTTGCTCATGCGCCACGGCTTAAAGCTGGTTCTGTATGTACAAGTAAAATAGGTCTGTTCAAAAAGTAGGTTAAAAAACATCTGTGGCTGGTTTAAGGTGTGAGGGTGGCCAGCTGGATCTGGAAGGCCTCCAGCGTTGACGGGCTCACTGCTTCTTGCGGGAGCTGATTCCACAGTATAAGAAACATTGCTGTTAACCGGTTAGTGAGGTTGGGATCTGCCTGAATCGTGCATTATGGCCTCTGGTTCTGCTGTCAAGAGGTGTCAGGTACCGTTCGGCGGGAATGTCTACCTGTTGGTGAGCTATCCGGTACATCATAGACAGGCGGGCTTGGTCTCTGCATTGCAGCAAGGTGTCCCAACCTAGGTCCTGACGCATGGCTGTAACACTGTTTTTGCGGCTGTAGTCACTCTTGACGAATCTAACAGCTCTTCTCTGTACCATCTCTAGCTAGTTTGAGTCGATGTCTGACGTAACAAAAATACAACTGTTTAAAACATAAATATGCATATGATGTCAATAGAATTAATAAAGCCTTATTAGCCGCTATTAAAGCTGCCTGACTGATGGTTCTCGTACATTCGTATATGATTCATTTGTCATCAAACATTAACATACTTGTGTTGGCCCAAATGCACTCACATATCATATGCCTATGTTTAGAAAGCTTTGTAGTTTTAAATAGATCTAATCCACGATAACAAGGCAATTAACCAATGACAATGAGTAGTATTAAAATATAATCAAATATATATACAATCATATACAAACGGTACCAGTGTACCTCTTTCTTTGCACGAAAGTGCATACCCAGATAAAATGTCGCATTACCAGACATGTCATCATGGGCCTGCTGTGTTGAGAAATAAGTATAACGTTAACATCTCCCTTTTGCTTTGGAACTTATAACCTGTAATCCCTTAATATATACAGTGGACCACTCTGCCTGACTTAAAAGTTATGTGTTTCAAAGTTCACGAGCTAATTATGTGTTACAATCTAATAATACTGTGAAATTCAAAATTCTTAAAATTGTTTAGATCTTTGTTGCATTGCACGTCAATAAACTTTCCTTAAACCTTTTGCTGAGTTTAGTATATAATAAAAAAGACTAATTTGTTCCAAAAGATTGCTGTCCCATTTAATTGTCTCTGTAATATATATTTTGTACTTGGATGAGAACAACATCAACGTTAAACAAATTGAAAGTGCAATTTCAGATTATTATGAGAATTCGAGTCTACATTTAATTTCACGACATTATCCTCTACACAATGCCTACTAAGCACCCGTTGTTTGGACATGTGTCTCTCTATTGTGGGGTCTTAACAAAGCATAGCTGAAAAATACGTTCTAGCGTACGAGTATCAACTCTGCACCATTACGGTAACATCTCCATTCAAAGCTGACGCTTAACCCTACCAGTGGAATTCAAGTGGATTAAAAGGAACCTATTTCCACTGGAAAATGGTAATGCCAGTGGAAATTCAAATTTCAGTAGAATTTCCACTTGATTCCAGTAGACCTTTCATTTGACTCCAGTGGAATTCCACTGGATTCCAAAGTGCCTTCATCCACTGCATTCCAGTTGAAATTCTAGTCAATTTCAGTGTTCTGTGTGTTCAAACGAAGTCTCAATGAGACGTTTCTTTTGAGTATCTACAACTAGCTAGTCTAGCTACAATGTACCTACAACATATGTTTGTCTGGAATAGAAGGAAAAAAAAGCAATTCTGCACGTTATATGGCGGTCTGTCATAGTTTCCAATGCCGTCTATTATTAACCAAGGCCCATGGTAAGTTGACAGGAATATATGGTGAGCCCCTAAAATAATTATCCCCCCCAGCAACAGTGTGTTGTTCGATATCTAATCTAATACTGTCCACCTACCAAAGCAACACCATGTTGTTGGGCCCCTAAAATAAATCCCCCACACACAAATACTGGTTCTGGTTCCAATCATGTCCTTAAAAACTCATATCAGAACTGTCACAATGTGTTAAGAGAGCACATGAGTACCTTGACAGTATACTCTTAAATGATTATTAAATAACAACACATCTTTGTGCTGGTATGCTTAAATGTATTGCATACTCCACGCGCTTGTTATAACAATAACCATTTATGTTGCATTTGTTTCTGGCATTTAGCAATCTTGACTATCTAGATCGAAGAAACCTGCATATTCTAACTGTTTTTGTCATAAGAATAGTATACAACTGCATTGTGGCAAAATATTACCAAATTAGTAAAAATATTCTTGTAGTTGTCAAAGAGCATGCTTCTAAATATGTCCTCTGCTTTATGTTATATTCTGTTCCTTGAACTCCCCGGCATTTGCGTTATTGTACCCACCTGCCTACCCACCCACCTATTTACCTATCTACTCACTATAACCCACCTCACCCACACCACACCCTCCCACCCCTAACCCCAGCCCAGCCCTACCCTACCCTACCCGACCCTACCCTGCCCTGCCCTGTCCTGCCCTACCCTACCCTGCCCTCCCCTGCCCTACCCTATGTGACCCCTGGAGTGCGCCATTTTTGGCACAAGTTTGATAATTTGAAGAAACTTGATAGATATTTACTATTTGATGCAACATGCTAAATATCAAGGCTCTATGCCTGGTACTTTAAGACAAGAAGACGTTATGTTTTATTTCCTATATGCCTATGTAAAACATGTGACTTCCAGGACGGGGCCATTTTTGGCCTTAGGAGCATGATTTGAACAAACTTGGTAGCGCTCTGCCAGCAGATGCTACATACTAAATATCAAGGCTCTAGTCATTGTTGTTGCAGACAAGATGCTTTATTTCATATCTTCCTATATAAGCCTATGTAAAACATCTGAACCCCAGGGCGTGGCCAATTTTGGCCAAAAGTTCATGATTTGAAGAAACAAGGTAGAGTTTTTTTATGTGATGCAACATACTAAATATCAAAAGCTCTATGCATTGTGGTTTTAGACAAGAACACTTTTTTATGTTTTCCCTATATGCCTAATTGACACATGTGAACCCCCCAGGACGGAGAAATTTTTGGCCCCATGGGGCATAACTTGAACAAACTTGGTAGAGGTTTTCTAGCAGATGCTACATACTAGATATCAATGTTCTAGGCCTTGTGGTTTTAAACAAGAAGAGTTATTTCATGTTTACCCATATAAGGATATGTTAAACATGTGGCCCCAGGGACGTGGCCATTTTTACACCAGGGACGTTTTATGAGCAAACTTTGTAGAGGTCTTCTACATAATGCTACATACCAAATGCCAAAGCTCTAGGCCTTTTGGTTTCAGACGAGAAGATTTTTTTTAAGGTTTCATCTCGAGAATTTTTCTTTAGCCTGTGTGACCTAGATGTGCAACGTATGAAAACTATTCGGGCCATTTTTACCCCAGGGACATTTTATGAACAAACTTTGTAGAGGTCTACAACATAATGCTACATACCAAATGTCAAGGTTCTAGGCCTTTTGGTTTCAGACAAGAAGATTTTTTTTTAAGTTTTCATCTCGTGAATCTATCTTTAGCCTGTGTGACCTAGATGTGCAACGTATGAAAACTATTCGAACAATTATTTAGGAGGATCATATAAGAATCATTGCTGCCAAGTTTGGTAAAAATACAACCATTATTCTAGGAGGAGATGGCGTCTGTACTCGTTTTATTTTACAAAAACTAAACATCACAATTTGCTATTAAGCTGCCAGCACTTGTACCAACATAATTCATGTAAGACGACTAACGAAAATTGATCTAATTTCGAGTTATCCGACGCTTGTATCAAAACTACAAAATCATCAATTTCAATATTTTTAACTTGTTATATTGATCACAATAAAAGCCGATAGAATACTACCAGCCATTTTATCTTTGACATTTTGTTATTTTGTGGCAGTACCTTAACTGGCTTAATCCCTAATTGCATTTGCTAAAACAAAAATTAACTTAATATCTGATTACATTTCGATTTTTGTCACAGTCATTTTTACCTCTGTTGTGAGTACGAGGGGGTCAAAATTGTAATGAAAAGCAATTATAAATCCATCCACAAATACGTTAAGATTCTTTTCTATATGCCAAACAAAAGACCAGAGCTCGACCTTTCAAATGGTGCATACAGCTTTATAGTTATAATTTTTTAGAACAAACACACATATGACACTGTATATGTACTGTTTTACTCTGGATTGCGAAAATAAAACATTTTAACAAAGATATGAAGTTATGCTGTATTTTCTAAAACAAACAATAAACAACCATGCATGGCATATCTATAGTTTTGGGACTCCATTTTACCCGCTAAAACGCTGTCAACTTTCGACCAGTACTAATTTTTCGCGACACGGTTTTATTACGTTACACCTCTAACGTTGACGTCATTTAAAACAAGGTACGTTGCACTAAAATATGCAACGTTCTTGAAAATCGGCATTTTTGCTTTGAATCGGAATAGGACAAGTTTATTGTATCGAAGTTTGATTACGCACATTACATGTACATAGGCAGCAGACCAGTTAAACTGAAAGCAATATCTAGGGGTATCTCATCTGAGTTATATGTCAGTTTCGTTTCTTATAATTTTATAGTCTGAAATTGGCCATTCAAATTATTTGTATAAAAATATGTGTAACAATGTTCAAAAAATGCATACGAATGCAACAATCAACGAAAACCCGTGTTTTGTCCGATTCATTGTAGTGTAACCCAGAGATGGCATTCTTTTAAGTGATTTTTTTTCAGTCAAATTACGTATTTAGAGGTACTTTATGAGTAAAAACAAACCTGGGAATTCCACAAACGACTGTATTACTTACAAACGAACACCAGTGAAGAAATGTTACAAGCGATGTTCGTATACATGTTTGCTATGTAATCGTTCAGACAAAAACGGCTATGTGAAATGAAAGCCAGAGAATGTGACATCAAGCAGAATTTTAACTAAAATGGCCGTCTCATTTTTCTCTAGAATATAAAGCAATATCACATATTTTGCAGTTATTAATTACCAATATACAGATATTCACCACGCGCTGAAAAAAGGCTGAACATATCATTTAGTTCATGTAGTTTTCTGTTTTTGAAAACATTGTTTAATTTCAAATGGCAGTGTATTTAATTACCCTTTCTAGACAGCGACTTACAATATGTATAATATGAAATGAGCTGGACTGCTACAACTTTATACTTGCTTAGCCAAGAAGCAGATCTTTTTATGAATGTAACTATAATGCGTGTAAATATAAAACAATTGGATTTATTGGACCATTTTCATTACGTATAGAACCCATTCGAATGTTAAAATAACATCCTGATGGATAGGTAGAATAATGGTCAGCGGGTTTTTGTAATACATATACTTAAAGACTTTGAAAACGCATCACCCAGATTAAATCCTTTACTTTACAAACCCTGAGAATGTCGACAGGATAATTATTAGTGTATATCATAGTCTGACCAGCTTTTAGTCTGCCCTAGAAAAGTATGGCTGTAAATGTAGTTTAAGAGATTGAAAGTATCCGTTTTAAGACAGGGGTGGTCGATTTTGAAGGACACCAATTCATCTGCAAATTAACCCGCGTTAGCTTTGATTCCTGACTCAAAATGTATTGATATACGTTCTGAGCTTCTTTCACGATTGCACATTCATCATAGAAAGTTACGAAACAAATTGACAGTTCGGTATGCACAAATTAAACACCTCTTTAAAGATACTGACATACCCCATCTACTCTGATTACTACAGTCTAGCAATAAATTCAACGTCTTGGGCCCTTCAAATGTTCTATTTCTTCGTATGGTTTTAATCGAAGAAGTTAAGGGCATATACACGTGACATATTACATGTATACGAAATTACGCTTGTATCACGTTTATTTTGTATTGTGAAAGTGACGTTAACGTACACCTTTAAGATGTTCTCTATCACATGAGAGCATATATCCTGCCAAGATTTACAGCAAAACGTCTTCCCCACATGATTGTCAGTGTAAGTAGTCAATATCAGTAATGAAAGTATACATAAATATAACTTATGGAGATGTTTCTGAAAAGGAGTTGTAAATTGTTGTTCCAATTTCACGTTTTTTTTTCGAAATATTGAAGTTCTCAATTACTTTTGATTAGAAAAAGTCTATAAACTGTGTGTTGGTTATGTGATACAAACCACAGTTTAAACACAGACATTATCAAAAAGCTTCAACTGACTCTGCAGAAAGGTGCTTGGTGCTGTATGTACCCATGTGACGTCATCAACAGCTTCGTGTAATAGTGCAGTCAAATAAACGACTGATTCATACCAATTTTGTGTTGCACATCAAAACCTGCGAGTAACTTTTCAATCGCATATACGGTTTGAACGGAAAGTGTAAAATATGGTGATGCGTTTTCAAAATCCTCTAGTTTTTATCCAATGAAAGCACTGTAAAGTTGACTTTGGGTTTCGTATTTAACAGTTGCTAAACGAGCCGTGTTCTAGCCTTGTATATATGTATGCTTCTCGTAAATCAACTGAATCAGATAGCATACATTTAGTCCGAATTACGTTTGTATCGATGAATAATATTTATAAGAACAGTTTCAAAAATTGACTATCACGATAAAATGGCATGTATCTTATATTGGCCAGCGACTATCGATTAAAAGATCACGACTTTCCACGAAACCAAACATGCCTTTAAAATACTTTTCAATATACTTAACCTTTTTCGCCCACACATATTGATTTTATCTTAGCGCACAGGATACACTCTGATAAAATGCTGCTTTAATCAGTTTCATCTGGTTCTTCACTGTTTGTGAAAGAACATTTGAACGGTATCCAGAATGAAAAGAGTTAACCGCAAAGTAAAAAATGCAGAACTTTAGTTAAGAGTGAGTAACGAAAATTAAATTTCTTATTTCTCAACCAAAACATATGTTGTGGGTACTCATATGTAAAACTGATGGATAAGAAAAAAAATACAATTTTACGCTGATTTTTGCTTGTTTATCTAAACCTGTGAAAATATACAGGAAAAGTGGAAGAGTCAGCAAACAGGACGTGATGATTTTGTAGTAAGTCACAAAGCAAGTGCATGTAAAGAAAGTCATGGATAATATACATTTTGTAACCAGACTTCTGTGAGAAATTTTAGAAAAAGTAAAAACAAAACTTTCTTTTTCCCGGAAATGATTGCATGTGAAGAAAGTCTTGGAGACTATAATCATTATTCTATGTGAGAAATTTAAGAAGAAGAAAACAACAACACACTTTTTTTTCTCTCAAATCAAATTTTGTATTCCTCTCCGCGTATATCAGAGCGAACCGTTTTTATTATACAAATAACGAGATTACAGCAGTTGTCTTTTGAAATCTATTGGGTTCTGACAGAAAGCGGAATGGAGCTTAATCAGTACTAGGAGGCCCCTGGCGTAAGGATTGCTGTATCCATTCTTGTGAATAGGCGCAATAAAACCGATTATGGTGTTTCCATTTTTTGTATCTAACATTTTAAAGGGTCTGTTTGTCTACACAGCTGTCTTTTTAAACAAAGGTAAGCAGAAAACTGCAGTTTGTTTTTCAATTTCCGGGCATAACGCATATTTCAGTCGAATGTCAGTTGAAATTCCAAGATGACGTCAGCAGCACATCATATAAAGCTAATTGAATAATTTGTAATAGTGAAGATGAACTGTTCATTAACCCTATAAATGTTTGCTTAGACAAAATCAACCATCAGACAATGAGATGTGTATTTGTTTTTAATCATGACCTGTGACCCCTCAATATATATACAATGGACTATCCTGACTATCCTGACAAATAAACTTGATCAGCCTTGGTAAAATCAATTGGTCCTAAAAGGTTTTAACATTAAAAAGACGAATTGAATTGGTGTTAGGGAGCGCAGTGGCTTAGTGGTAGAGTGTTTGACTAAAGATCGAGGGACCGCGGGTTCGAGCCTCAATGGCGTCAATGCGTTGTGGTCCTTGAGCAAGACACATTTTATCCTAGCTTAGTACTGGTTCAAACCAGGAAGACCGGTCCTGTTCAACTGAAATATTTTTGATGGGACGTCAAGAATCAATGAAACAAACAAACAAACCTGTTGATGTTTTTGCGTTCCAGAGTGTACTTAAGTGTACCTGCTTCGGTCATGTGTTGTGACCCCATTAGCCATAGAATGAACATTAAGATCATTATTCAATACAACATGACGTTTGTTACGGAGTCCTCTACAATTTCGTGTTTAATGCGTGACAAGACAAATTGAGCAAGGTTCGGAAAGTGCTATTTCAAATTGACGATCAATACAGACGTGGTGCCTTGCCAAAATGTACCTTTATTAAATAATGGATTTTGTCTTCTGGTCTGACAAAATTAAACTTGGAATAGTCCATTGAATAAATTGAGGGGTCACAGGATTTAATTTCCGAATAAACTTGTATTCTTAGCAAATATGCATCGTTATGCAGCCTTTCATCTGGGAGCTGGTTGCTTTTCTTTATTTTCTCTCTTATGTCTTGTTATTGTTAATGTTCTGTGACTCTTCCTCGCGGTGCCGTGGGTTGGTCTGCAGTGTGTCAATGTGGTATGTCTTGATCATACTCACTTACTTTTCACTCTTTTGTCAAAGTTCGCCTTTGGCGTTTTTTTTTGTATTAAGCGCAATCGAATAATAATAATTATAATAATAATAATTTTAATAATAATGATGATAATAGTAGTAGTTAAAGTATGCCTTTCCCTGACTTTTATAATAACACTATTTCATCTGGACAAATACTTGCAGAAGCAACGTTTCGATCAACTGATACATAGAAGAACAGCGTTTCATCCGACTGATACTTAGAGAAACAGTACTTCGATCGATTGAAACATATACTTAGAGAAACAGCGTAATGTTCGACTGATACTTAGAGAAACAGCTTTTCGATCAACTGATACTTATGAGTAGTACTTTACCCCCCTCTTTAGCGCCAATGCGTCACGACGTCCAATCCAAGATTGCCGCCATTCCCCTCCCCCTGTGACCTCCCTGTGACGTGTTTGGTTATAACTCGGAGGTTGAGGCAACGTTCTAGACAAAGAGAAGGTAGCGTCACGTCCTAGCTTATCTACACCTACCCTCCATATTTCTTAATCCTATCCTACACCTCCTCCTGATCGTTCTCCTTTCCCCCTCCCCTCCACCTTATCATCCTCAATTGTCAACTCTGAAATCATTGTCGAGAATAAATTAGATCGCCTCACCTGCCCTTCTCCACCCTTTCCTATACTCCTCCTCACCTACTTCTATTCTTCATTACCCCTCCTCTAATGAAATGCGTTACCTCTGATGTGAACAACGTCAAGTTCAACGTTTAAATGAGCTGTCACTCAGAATGTTGTGCTCAGAGCTTAACTGCACAGGTTGATACATGTCAGACTATGAATTAACATGCTACATATACATCCCTCCTCCCTTTTCTACTCCTCCTCCACCTACACATCCTGCCCTACTCCTCCTCCAGCTCACTACCCCCTCCCCTCCTTCTCCTTCCTTTCCTCCATCAGCTTACACATAGCTCCATCTCCTATTCACCTCATCAATCGCCTCCTCCACCTCCTTCTCCCCCCCCATTCTACTCCACCATCTCCTTCTCCTTACCTCCTCCTCCTCTTACTCCACCTCCTCATCTTCAACGCCTCCGCCTCCAACTCCTCCTCCACACCCCTTCCATCAACACCACAACTACCTCCACCAAAACCATCACCTCCACAACAACCTCCACAACTTCCTCCTTCTTAACCTCCACCACTGTACCACTACTGTACCCTGACTGTACCCCCATTGCACCCCAACTGTAACCTAAGTGTAACCCTCACTGTCCCACTACTTTGTACTCTTAACACTGCTGCATGAAGACCTAATTTTCTGAGACATCACCACTACAAAAAACACCAACATACCCACCATCATCACCACCACCACAACCCTCGCCTCCGGGCTGCATAAAGAAGTTGGTAACGTGTCTGGCTGCAGATGCGAGTCTGATTGTAGATCCAGGGGTCGTGAGTTCGATCCCGGCCAGCTCCTATACTGCCGTGGAGATTGATCATGAAATGATTTCTACCGTCATTTTCATCCCTTCTGCTGAATCATTCAAGAAGGGTTGTTGTCAGTTACAAGCGAAAGTATGTGCACAAAGAACTGGTTAACCGCTTGTTCAAGCATGCCCAGGAAAAAGTGTGGTTAGGTGAACTGGCTGTCTCGTCATGACATAGCTGTTGACTTAGGACGTAAAGCAACAACAAAAAAACCCTCACCAACACCACTACCACCACCTCCACCATCTCTACCTCTACCACCATTAACACCACCACCAACAACACCACCTCCACAACCACAACCTGCACCATCATCACCACCACTACTACCAACTCCACCACCATCACCTTCACCAGCACCTGCACCGCAACCACTTCCACTAACACCAACAAGACTTCCTTCATCACAAACAACATCATTACTTCCACCAACACCACCACCACCCCCATCTCCACCACCACTACTAAAATCACCACCATCACCTTTTACACCATCAACTCCATCACTTACACCATCACCTCCAAAATCATCATTACCACCATTTTCACCACCAACACCTCCATGACCACCTGTAAAACCACCACTTCTTACATCACCACCACCACCCCTTACTCCATAACCTACACCATCATAATTACAACTATCACCACCACCACTTACACCTGTTCCACCACACCACCTCAACTTACACCATCATCACCACTTCTTACACCTCCAACGACACCCCTTACTCCATAACCTACACAATCATCATTAACACCACAACTTACACCTGCTCTACCACCACCACCACCACTACTACTTACACCGCCAATAACACTACTTACTCTACAAACACTACCACGTACACCACCACCACCATCACCGCTTACACCAATACTTACGTCAGCACTACTCTTTACACCACAACCACTTACACCATCATCTACACCAATATCATCACTACTTACACCAACACCATTTACACCACTACTAACACCACCAACACCATTACACCACCACCACGACCTCCACTAATTACAATAAACAGCAAAGAACGAACGCTATGGTATTGAAAAGGCTGCTTTTCTGTGAATGAGCCAGTACCAGTGGAGGAAGTGGAGGAGGACGAAATGTTGAGGAGGAAGAGGAGGAGAGTTTGAGGTGAGAAGGAGGAGGATGTGGAGGAGAAGAGGTAGAGGATGAGAGGGAGGTGGAGGAGGAGGAGCTGGAGGGGAGGAGGGTGAGGTGATAAGGAACAGGAGGTGTAGGAGGAGAAGGAGATTGAGGGGTGTATATGTAGCATGTCCATTTAAAGACATACATGTATTAACCTGTGCATATAAGCTCCGAGTGACAGCTCATTCAGACGTTGAACTTGACGTTGTTCACATCAAAGGTAATTTATTTTATTGGAAGAGGGGTAAGAAAGAATTAAAGTAGGTGAGGGGGAGAAGGACAGGGATTTGAGGAGAAGGACAGGATAGGCGATCTAATCTATTCCCAACAATAATTTAAGAGATGACAATTGAGGAGGATAAGGTGGAGGGTAGGGGGGAGGAGGTCGAATAAAGGTACCCTCATTTAAAAACGTCACACGTTTTAGTGTGATATAAACTATTTCTCAGATACTTTTAAATTATCTATATAAATTTTAATTAATTTGAACTGTTAATCACAGCTGTGCTATAAGATGAAAAGTTTTGGGAAAATTGAACTTTCAATGTCTCTTCTACGTTAACATGAAGACAGCCAATATCAGCAGTTTAATCAAAGAGTTTTATCTTTAACCATTTAATTTGCATACAACCTCTGCATTGCTCTGTATGCTTTATTATCTGCGGCACGGCATTGGCATTTTTGGCGATTATTTATTATACATAGGCGTCACTGTTCTGTTTTAAAAATATTTTTATCTATGCCATTTAAATGACCTTTAATGTTTCACGGTGAAACGGGAAATGGACACAAGTCTTGAAAAAATATCGTTAGAAATGGGCTGATTAATCTGTAAAGTGTTTGGTTAAACATGTTCACATGTAATCAAACACATATAAATATTTAAGTATGTGCAGCTTGAGATTGTCGAAAATATCCGAATATGTGGGAAATGAGCCTTTTTAAAAAAACAAACATAAAAAACATGTCTTAAGCAAATATTCAAGTACTTGGTGCCTTTTTTAAATTGGCTAGACGGGTATGTAATCACATGTTCTTCATTTCGATAAAAACGGCACTCAAATGCTTAATGCTTATTTCCGCCATAAATTAAGAAAGAGGGCAAAGATCAGGAATCTACACAATCAAGCACCACACCTGACCCAGGATACCAATGGGAAAGTGACAACGTCACAATTGGACAACACAAACGAGAGCCAAGAGGTCAGCGCTTTCCCAGCAGGTGACCACAAGTCATCAACAAATAGACGTACATGAAAGCACAACAAAACAAGACAGAAAAAACATAAATGATCCACAAAAGAAGCACCGCCTTGGAACGGTCAGTAAAAATATTTTACTGGAGGGCTTAAACCGGTAACGGTGCACCAACCTCACCCTTTAGTTCATATGCGGATCAAGACACATAGATGTTTGGTTTGCATGAAAAACCCCTTACTAATCAATGCATCATCTCCTAGAATATATAAATCAAGATATAAAAATGAGATAAAGCAAAGATAAGGACTCAACAGTAAATAAACTGAATACCGGAGCCAAAGAAATCCAACAGGTAAACCCCGTAAAATGTATGCACAAAAGGAAATTTCCTTGATTTACAAGCTTTTTCACTAGCAACATTGGCATCTTGAACTTTCTGTTTGAATCGCGAAGCGATAGAAAACTCTCTCAAAGCATGTTTTAACATTAGTCCATCAAAATGCGCATACTTGGGGGTGGGCAAAAACTCATTTTAATAACATTAGCGCTTAGTCAGAAAAATGAAATTGAAAAATGGCCACTTATATTTTTGTTATAGTGTATATGTCACTGGTGAAATAAAGTGCTTATAGAACTTATCTGTTAACCCATTTAAGCCAAATGGACACTTATAAATTTGACCAGTTCATTTTTCAGCTTTTTAGTGTTTTAAATAGTTTTAATGTTTATTCAAATTTAAATACTCTATAACGCAACAGTGTCGACTTTGATCAGAGGCTCTGTTTTACGGCGTCTGATCTTGGTCTCCACTGTTGCCTTGATTGCTAGGCTAATATGGGTTAAAGCAGGGTCTTTCTACGTTGGAAAATGGGTTCCTGATTAAAACCATTCCTTATATATACTTAAAACCAAAAGTAACTTTACACTATTACTATAATTCAGCCATTGCGTGTGATTTCCAACAATATGGCAGTTTGACAAGTGAAGACTCAGACGAGTCTGTTCAGACTCCTGTTAAGCCAAAAAACTCCAAATTACGTTCAGTCAGTAGCTTAACACTCATAGAATATTCAAGCGACTAGCAAAGGCTCTGATCAGACTGCGCGTATGCGCAGGCCGATCTGCGGCTTTGCTGATAGCACATACCACATTGTTGGAAATCACATGTCACGGCTCAATTATATACCTTTTCTGGGTATGGGTAAGTGATATATTTAATGTGCTTGATTCATATTAAAGTTCGACCAATCATCCATACAACAATATATTTGTATGTTTTTTTTTTATCATAAATGCAATAACAGGGTTATAATGAAACAGGCAAGGGGCAAAATCAATTTTTTTCAAAACCTATTACTTTTGACGTGTTACTGTAGCTTTGACATTAGACAATTTTTAATTTTAAAAGTAAGTAAGATTACAAAGATCAGGAATCGATACAATCAAGTACCCCACCTGACCCAGGATACCAATGGGAAAGTGACAAACTTACAATGAGACACCACAAACTAGAGCCAAGACGCCAGCCCTTTCCCAGTAGGTGACCACAAGGTATAAATAAACAGACGTGCACATAGGCATAACAAACAAGACATGTAAGACATTAAAATCTCCACAGCAGGGGTAAACAAGCTCCTTTCTGGCCTTAATGTTTCTAAGGCAGCTGGTCCTGATGCTATCCGACCCATTGTTTTAAAGGAATTGTGCCAGGAAATTACACCCGTTGTAGCTCTGATCTTTCAAACTTCCTTCGATAGTGGTACGGTACCAGCTGATTGGAAGAAGGCCCAAGTATGTCCTCTTTTTAAGAAAGGTAATAAAACTGACCCTGCAAATTACCGGCCTATCTCACTCACCTGTATACTCTGTAAAGCCTTGGAGCACATTGTAGCCTCCAACCTGACTAAGCATTTTAATCAGCACAATATCCTGTATGATCTCCAGCATGGTTTCCGCGAGCGTAGATCATGCGAAACTCAATTAATACAGCTTGTAGAGGATCTTGCACGAAATATGACATCAGGTAAGCAGACAGACCTCATCTTATTGGATTTTAGTAAAGCTTTTGACAAGGTCAACCATCTCAAACTTCTATATAAATTACAGTTACATGGTGTGCAGGGCAAGACACTTGGATGGATTGAGTCCTTCCTTATGGGGAGAAGTCAGACTGTTGTCCTAAATGGGAATAGCTCGGATGAGCTACAGGTCTTATCAGGGGTCCCCCAGGGGTCAGTCCTGGGTCCCATCCTATTCCTGCTCTATATCAATGACTTACCAGACAGCTTGCGGTCCCAAGTTCGTCTCTTTGCAGATGATACTGCAGTGTACTTGACCGTTAAAGGACAAGATGACAATCAAAAGCTCCAAAACGACCTTGATATATTGCAGGAATGGGAACGGGAGTGGGATATGGAGTTCAATCCGTCTAAGTGTCAGGTTGTGCACATCACCAGATCCAGAAAACCTATCAATACAACATATTCCATGCATGGCCAGGTCCTTGATTCTGTGGACAGCGCCCGATATTTGGGTGTTGACATAACGTCAGACCTGAGCTTCACTCAACACATCAATCGCACTACTGCAAATGCATCTAAAAGTCTCGGCTATCTCGAACGCAATATCTTAACCAAAAATCCCGCTATAAGAGAGGCAGCGTATAAGACCATTGTCCGCCCTCAGGTAGAGTATGCTAGTTCAGTTTGGAGCCCACATACAAAAAAAGATATAAACAAAATTGAAATGGTTCAACGACGGGCAATTAGGTGGACACAAAACTCATATTCTTCATATGCTAGCGTTACCCAAATGCAAAATCAACTAGGGCTAAGAACACTGGAACAGAGGAGAGCAGATGCTAGAGTGATTATGCTTTTTAGAATTATACATGGACTAGTTGCAATACCCCTGCCACAATTTTTTGAACAACCCTCCAGAATGACAAGACATAGCCACCCCCTCGCACTGCGTCAAATTCACACATCTGTGAACTATTACAAATACTCTTTTTTCCCAGCAGCAGTTGAATATTGGAATAGACTGCCATGTTCTGTTGTAACACTGCCAACGTTGGATACATTCAGCGTGGCAGTGCGGTCACTTGACCACCCTATGTTCTAACCTAACAAAGATCTGTTTTTAATCTGCTTTTAATCTCCTGTACATTCTTTTTAACACTTTCATCTTTTATTCAGTTCTTTTTCCGAACACTTTTTGTACCGTGGCTTTAAGACGCAATCCACCTGCACGTAATCCTCGCGAGGGGGTGTTGCAGTATATAAAGAAAGAAAGAACACAAGACAGAAAAAATTATCCACAAAAGAAGCACCTCGTTGGAACGGTCATTAAAAATATTTTACTTCAGGGCTTAAACCGGTTTCACGACGCCAACCTCACCCTTAATTCAGATATGGATCAAGACACATAGGTATTTTGCTTGCATGAAAGACCCCTAGCTTATCAATGCAATATCTCCTAGAACATACAAATCAAGATATAACAAGGCGATAAAGCTTAGATAAGGACTCAACAGTAAATAATACTAAATACCGAAGCAAAAGAAATCCAACAGGTAAACCACGGTGGGCCCGACATACAGCCATAGCAGCAGGGCCCTACCAGTAGATAAGTCTTTAAGTAGGAACCGTCATAGAGTCTGAATTCCAACCCAACGGCATGCAATTAAAAAAGAAAGCAAAAGTACCAACCATGATTGGGTTGACCACAAAGCATGCAATATGTTGCCATACATTTATGTTATAGCCAAATTTTCTATATTGGGAAATTATTTTAATGAACTGCGCTGAAAACATTATTAGAGCCAACAATCTTCTTCAATGTATACACCAAGTCACCATTGGATTCAGATTCCGAAAGTCTTTGGCACAAAATATATTTAAGTCCAACTTGGAATTTAGATATCAAATCATAGTATCGTCCATAAAATTTAGAAAAGGTTTTGCGAAGTTTATGATACCGATAGCCTTGTTTAAGAAGTTTCTGAGTTAATAATTTATTGCGGGTGTTGATCTTAGCAACATAGCTAGATGCTCTAGCAATACGAATGAGTCGAGAGATATAGACTCCATAGGATGTAGAGGGGGGAACATCACCATCTAAAAATGGGAAATTGACCATTTTAAAAGTCGTCACGTTTATCATTAATTTTGGTAGAAACAATATCATTAGAAATTGAAAAATGCAAGTCTAAAAATGCGGGTTTGGTAATAGAGGTATTGGCTTTATTAAGTTGGAGCTCTGAAGGGTATATTTGACTTACCATATTATCAAAATAAACATTATTAATATTTTAAATACCCAGTCTGAAGGACATACTATCGAATTGTTGTTTAAAGTTCGCCACACGAATAGCACAAATTGAAGAGGTATGGTTACGTACATACCCTTTAATGTGAACTGTGCAGTGTTTTCAATAGAATGTCCCTTTACAAATTAATTGCCATTTTTCTTCTCATAATTGACTTTTCATAATCTTGTCACATACTCTCAGCAGAGGTCCAAACGAATCACTGATGGAAAATATTGAATGCCATCAGAGATAGCTTTAAGAAATGACTAAAGTGGATGATCTCAATGTGAACCAACTTTAAAAAAACTGCAAAAAAGCTAATCATACATCAAATACAATATGTATGGCAGTATGTTTTATAGAAAATCTATGGCCCTTAAAAAGCGTGTTCAAATCCTATGCTTACCGATGATTTGTGAGGAAATGCAGATTTGGTGTTTTAATGAAAGCATAGATAACTCGAAAGAAGATATATTTTCCTAAGTCGCGTTTCGTGATTTTTGGTAAGGCAAGTGCTTGGAGCTAATCTAAATATTTAATTTGGGTAAAATAAAAAAAAAACAGTAACGATATGTTCGGTAGTAAAATAGTTGACTTGGCCACCAAGCATGCCGTCTGTTCCAATAGATTAATGTTATAACCAATCTTCTAATAATGATAAATTATTTTAACAAATTGCGCTGAAAAATATTAGAGCCAACACATAAACCGATTTCCTGTTTAAATTTGATGTTTTTGTTATGCCAAACCATCGATTGACCCCATTCTAGTTTCAACGTCACAATAGATATCCACTTTGATATTAACTCTCAATTATGTTAATACCTTCTAAACCCAATAAGCATTTTGATTGTTTTATGGGGCATCGACAAACAGTCCAGAGACAGATGTAGCGGCGTCTGATCAGATTCTGCACTGTTTGCTTACACAGTGTACTTTTAGAATTTGAATGAAAACGTTAATTACTACACAACTGCATATTTATATTCGAAATGAATTCGCCCAATTAATAAGGATAGGAAATACCCTCAGGCATTAAATGGGTTAAGGATTAATTTATTCAATGCTTTTGTGAGAACGAACGTATTAATGCTTTTGTGAGAACGAAATTGAAAATACATACATTTACATATTATACATGCATATCTTTATTCATTTAGTTAATGTGTACCGTCTCTGTTACATGTAGTATATATAGATGACATGTTTGCAGTACATCTAACGTCCGTGGATATACGCTCATTAAATAGGTCCTTGATTGAAGAAGTTTAAAAAGTTTCTTAACCCTTAAAGCGCCAAGAAAAAAATGCATCTGAAAATGTCGTCTGCTGAATTTGTCTGCTGCAATTAATTCCTTAATATTACTGACGAATTAAGCATAGAAGCAAAAAGAGTGGACCCAGAACAGCCTGCTCCTAATGGAGCAGTCTGAAATGGGTCCACACTGTTTGGCATAGAGGCTTCTTAAACATTTCAGCAGACGAGAAAAGCAGACGACTTTTGTTGCGATTGGCGCATTAAGGGTTAATGGTTTTCAGTCTGAAAGGCTGAATTTCATTACTGGCATGATCAACATCCTGGAGGCTACACGAAACAGTCGTTAGAGACGGCTTCAAGTATCATAGAAAAAAATAAGACATTGAATTAGAATTAGCAGCTTGAACATTTATCTATATTGAAAGAGTACATAAAGTGCCTCACTGATACACATAATCCATACAGATGTCTGTGCTTGCCGTATACTAATAGGAGTGTTGAATTGTCTACAAAATTTGCACAATGAACCTAGGGAAATCACAATCAGTCAAATACAAACTGAAATATCAATACAAAACTAGCTGCGCGTTTGAGGTTTTGTATTATTTGAATAATTCTACACTCTTAATGAAATATGTTTATTTAAATCCTGTAAAGCTGGAGCACTGTAACAGTGTGTACCATAAAAGAGAGTTGCATATACAAATAGTAAATGAGAATGATCAGGATAGAACTGCAGACAAACCCGTGGCATCGTGAGGAAGAACCGCACAACAGTCACTTGACACTAGGAAGACAAACAAAGCAAAGCAACCAGCTCTCTATTCCCTTTCAAGATTAATGCAAAACTAGAACGGACACAAAGTAACGCATAATACAACTTTTCTCACATGTATAATAACTATTGATTTAACAGTTATGAAAAAGAGTCTCCCTTATAAATTGACAGCGAAATACAACCTTTGCATAAAGAATGTCGTTCTAAAACTGAAATTATTATTAGAAAGATGTTTGTACGCACACACCACAATATCACCTACAAATTGGGTTTGATTTACAGAAAATAGAGGGTCTTACATGAGTGCTCATGTTGTATTGAATTTATTAAACGAGTTGGGGAAAAGAGATAAAATGCGAGGCTTGCCCAGCATTTTATATCTTTTTCGCAACGAGTGTAATAAATTCAATAATACAAGACCACGAATGTTAGATTCTATTTATCATATGACAAATTCTTTGAAATCTCATTTCTGACGTAAAAACATTATAATTTTGTCATTATGGACGTCATAACGTTTCCCGTAAATCTATAAACCACTAGTGGTTTATCGATTTCATTGCATGGCATTATTTCACTTCCAGACGCGATGATAGTTGTTGAAGTCTAAGTCACATGACCAACAATTATTCGACTAGAATATTTAGAAGTATTTTTGCCCAAAATGAACAAATTTCTGGTAGAAAAATATAAATTTTTATTTTTTGCTGATGAAATTTTCAAGGTCAAATTGAAAAATTGTAATTAATACCAGAAATACATAATATTTGGGTCAAAATACTTCTAAATATTCTAGTCGAATAATTGTAGGTCATGTTCATGCAAATGGTTGTGTCTAAAGTTCATCCAGCGTGTCAGGAAGTAACTCTTAAAAGACTGATAAGCATGTTGCCGATTGCTCAAAAGCTGTATTTTGGGGCGTAAAGTGATCTATAGGAGATGTATAAGTTGTTCATACAACTATGTGGCCAAAGGTATCCGTCTCCTTGACAAAAAAGCAATTCTTGTTTATACAGGTAAATTTTCATGCAAGTAAGAGCTTTTGGAAGATATACTGAGCGAAACTTCCAACCCGCCACTCGATATTTTCTCATATATCTTTAACATATATGATACATACATGGCTAATATTTACACTCAATATGGAAAAATCAATTGAAAAGAACCTGTCAAAATTTCATTTTCATAAATTGAAAATAACATGCTCAGTTGATAGACTGTATAAAGGCACCATCGTGTTTCCTGTTCACACATACGCCAGATTTTGAATTCATCGCTCAAAACTGAGTATTCCAGGGACCTAAAGTGAAAAACACAAAATTTATTGTGTTATAAATGGACAGTATGGAGCATTTTTGGGTTTCGCTTTTATTAAGGATACGTAGCAATTTTAGGTAATCAACAATATTCCTATGGAAGCCCATATTCCATAAAACAACACAAGACTGCTTTATGGAGATGACATGTTTTGTCCACAATATTATTGAAGCTTTCTGGTGTTGTAAATGGGATTATTGAACACTATCGTGTTTATTTTGTAATAAAGTAGCAATTTTCATGCAATTTCAGTGCTCCTATGGAGGCCCATATGGCCTAAAAGAACAAAGAAATGTGTTTATGGGGATGAAATGTTGTTGTCTTCATTATTATTTAAACATCCGTCACCCATTAATCGTGTACTACACATCGTTCTCGACACTTCCGACGTTCCAATGCAGCATTTGTGCATCGCCGCACCAAAGTATGGTGGACTATACAGGACATTTCATTTCATACGTAATGCTCATTTTTTGTCGATTTTTCTCGTCATACGAGTGCAAAAATGAAAAATGATCGACAGGTTGTGGTGTAAACTTTCGGCTCTATCAAAACATGTCATACTTTATGATAAATTATGAATCAGTCTCAGCGAGGCCCCGTTTTCGATTGAACCCACAGCCCGACCCCTCTACTTTATACTCATATGACCCAAATGTTGGTATTTATGTGATAAAATAAAGTTGTCGTATAGTTGTCGATGAAAATACGAGCATACACATGACGAAAAACATTAAGCATTTGTGCGCAACGAGCAAACCGGTATAAGTACTTTATCGTTACGCATAAATGAACATCCCAATTGAATCAAACTTTGTTATGTTCAATCGACGGATACATGTGCCCAAATATACTATGTCAAATATCATTTCAAACAGTTTAATAATAAATGAGTTATATTGAAAAAATATGTTTTGTTAACTGGCGGTTTAGAAGTTTCGTTCAGTATATATCCCCGTAAATCTTTTAGGTTGTTCAGAAGTGAAAAATTCGCGTTTCTCATTGCAAGCCAAAAAAAAGTTGAGCCCTCTCTGTTAAAAGAGTACTCAATTTATTCACTTAGTGTTTCTATCATAAGAGTATGAGGCAATGTAGTATAGAAAAATGATCAATCATATGTAGGCCCACTAGATGCTAGAAAACCTTTAGATTTTAATTTGTAAACAATCTCACCTGAGTATTTATTAGACCAAAATGGATTTTTACCATTCCTCTCAAAAACTTTTTCACAATATTAGATAGCATGATCTTTAAACGCAGTAAGGCATGCAGTCAAAATTATAGCTAAATTATAGCTACTCAGTAGTAGTACATGAGCTAAAATTAGCAACAAAACGTGACTTGTATGGTCTTTTTATGTACTTTTTGTAACCAATATAACGTAGGAAGGTTGCCATGATCCTTATCAAACATACACCAAACTTAGCAGCCATATGGCTTTGATGTCTATCAACGACAGACCTCTCGTCAAGCAAATTATGCTTAAAGGTCTTAACAGTGCTGCGTTCTTGCTTAAAGTTGCAGTCCACTGTTTCGCAGGAATGGCCCTGAGGGAAATATAAGTATAAAGGGATAGGGCTGTATGTTAGTCTGTAAAATGTTTGTTCTAAATTAATTGAAGAAATGTTGGCTTGCATCTGGCAGAGTCTTAGCCACCAATGATAAAAAATGCATTTTGTCAGTGTCACATGACTTTATTGGTTTTGTTTGAAGGAAAGTACGCAGTAATGGTTGACCGTTTTCGCCCTGTTGATATTAGTGCATTAAGGTAGCAGATTAGTGCTGAAAAATCAAAACGGATGATTGATGATGAATTGCGGATAAACTTAGTTCTCTGACATGTGTCTGCAGGCAAACTATCTTATTTCATGACTTTTTTCTGTTTTTTTTTGTTGATAAACTTGTGAAAAGGTGTCTTTTGGGCTTAAAATTGGCCATTTTCATAAGGGGTGAGGCTTTGTGTACATGCATGAAACAACACAGTGAGTACTTTTAAATAGTTTTTATTTTCATAAGTGATTGAGATGCATGTCTGGAGTGCTTCCAACTTGCTACTGACCATATACCATTGCATAAAAAATAATGGCACTTCCATGTCGGACGGCCAGATAGAGCCTAAAATGAGCTAAAAACTGTGTAATGCAACCTCATGGTGTCACTGTAGTACATCTTTAAGCGACCACAACGTTGTTAGCAGCCTTATATGCAGGCACAACAGCACATTTCCTATGAAATTCCTGGACCCCGTTCTTAAAATTTCTAAAAGTGAATTTAGATTAAGGTGAAAGTGGATCTAAACTATTGCAATAAAATGAAATTCTAGTATCAATATTTCTAAAAAATATTTAATTTCCTAGTATTCAAAGCATTAGGTTGCACTCGCTTGCACCATGGATTACAAAATTCTTATAAGGAACCAGCAATGAAATTTGTTAAAGTCTATCTGTAAAGGACACCTGTATTAAGATCATCTTTATATAATAGACTTTTTACGACATAAAGCTGGTCAGGAAGAAAGAGCGGAAATCTTATTGGAAAATTCCTTTAGGCGTTGACGATGCTACCAGGGAAAAATAATGAACACAACAACTAATAATAAACTTTCAGTATTTTATGTACTAAAAACACATCGACAACACATTAATGATTCAACGACACCACCTACGCTTTTATTTCTGGCTAGTTGACCATCCTATACTAGAGCAAGTTGCCACTCCAAGATAGTTTCTATAAGAATCAATCTAAGAGTGTCCTGCTCTAGACGTACGTCAACTAGTCAGAAATAAGAAACGTAAAGAATATAATTCACATACAAATCTTATATCTAGAAAAAAAGGGGCCCTTCTATTCCAATGTTCCACGGTATTCTTATATAGTGTGGTATCTACGCGATTCGCGAAAACTCCATCATCTTGGCTTCACAATGTTGACTTTTAGTCAATAGGCTCCATGATGAGTCAATGAATCGACGTCACACGTCCTTGGACGTCAGTAATATTTTCTTTGGGTTCTTTCTTTTATAACCCGTGTATTTGATCGCGATCTTGACTCTTTAAGTCAATTTTTTCTATAAGCAATTCACAACTCACTGGTTGTATGGTTGACCTCTAACTACGACAAGGTGATACAAGATTCACGGGTGGTGAATCATGAAGCCAGATCCCACACTTTCAGTGGCCCGAAGAGACGAGATATCCTGTGCCCTTAGGTTTCGATTCACTGGCTCCACAGCATTCTACCCCTAACGTTGGAGGGGACACACTCAGAGATAATTCTGCAAAAAAAAGATAAATCTACTTATAGAATCTTGGTAACTCAGAATCTCTCTGTTGTGTCAAAAATGGATTTGTCCATTTCAAGTTCACAAAATAAAACAATTTCAGTGATCTGATTTTAAAACTAGAGCATAAACCTATAAGCGCGCGATTAGCCCTCACCCATGGGTGTATGGCTAATGGCTCGCATGTGGCTAGGATGGAACCTCTCATCGAGATATCTACATTCAAAATATGTGAAACGAAGAAGTATTTTTAGTGACTGGCCTATGTCAGCACTAAATAATACCTCCTATGCCAAAACGAACAAACCCATGCATTACAAAAATCTACAGTGTGCTACCGTAACGTCACCTTGGTTTGCAACTCTAACGTAGCCGAAACATTGAGAACCTGTGGACCGTTTGTCTTTTAGGTCACGTTATCTAGATAGTTTCGAGGTTTACAAATACTGATACTTATTCTCTTTTACATTCCAGGAAAACGTTGAACACACGGTGCCAACGTAACGTTTGGATGTCACGTCGGACATCACCCTGTCCACGTGCTAATTTTGTACATGCACACCGTATCAGTAGGGAACAGATAATTATGACATATCTTCAAACATAATTTTTACATCAACATTGCGAAATTTCTTTCTGCTGTTTTATGCGTGAATAATGCACATTATTTCTACATGTATTTTGGTGAAAACCACCTAATCTCTGAACGTACATGTTGCTATCACCTTATTTATGAGAGTGTGTTTAGTGTATGCACCTAAACCTTAACTTGTATATGCGTTCGATATAACTTGATGTGACACATACAGGTCGCTTCAGAAAGCCGACTATCTCTGAAAGTCAAATCGTCTTTCCAAACCAGGCAATACAAATCACAACACCTTAAAACCTAGTTGCTAAAATGCTCCAGCATGCAATTATTGTTTTATGTGCAGACCCGACATAGCCTGCGACCACATTTGGCTGAAATAACCCTTCAAGTCTATCCGGACAGCTCTACTATAGCCGCAAGAACAGTCCCAAAGGAGTTTTAGGCACTACGCATGTGCGAAGATTGATACGCAAGTGCGTAACATTCGCTATTTTCGCCAAAAAAAACGGGACGTTATTGGTAACGCCCGATAGAAAGCGTACACGGAATGCTGGTCGATTCAACAGACGACAAAATAGAAAATGAATGACTTATTATTTCAGTAAATGCGACATGCTAGAGACATCGCGATTCGATGCAACAGTATTAAATCGGTGCTTCAGTGCTATAGTGTTCTATCTACCATTGCACAAGTTTTGAGAAAAATGAGTTTGAAATTTTAGTATCCTTATTCTGTATGCCTCATTTATCACAGACCTTTGAATCATATCAGAGGGTTAAAATCTAAACATACATTGTAAATGACCATGGTTTGAAGAAATTTTTACAGTAATATGGAATTTACTGGCATTTTACAGTTTGCAGATAGGTCATTATGCCCTAAATATCGCCTTCTGCGTTCAGTGCTAAAGTGTTCTATATTTTACTACAGCTTATTTTTCTGTTTATGGAGTCAATTAGTATACTTGTCTGAACAGAAATGATTATTTGTGCCTAAAAGTAGCAGATTTAGTCATTTGTATGGCATAACAGTAACAACCCGCATGGCTTATGCCATTAAAAATTATGTAAAGGAGGTAATCTGTTTCTACAGTTATTTTTTTCTGTCAATGGGGTCAATTTGTATAATATTTTAGACTGAACTGATTATTTGGACCTAAAAGTAGCAGATTTAACCATTAATTTGTAATTACATCGACAGATTATTTCAATTAAAGCAGCTTAAATATGTGTAAGGGAGGTAATTTGTTTCTACAGCTTATTATTCTCTCCATGGACCAATTTGCATAATATTTTTGACTGAGCGGATTATTTGGACCTAAAAGTAGTCCATATAGCCATTAGTTCACCATAGCACCGACAAACCGCTTCAATTTAGGAAATCTTAATTTATGTAAGGGAGGTGTCTGCAATTTTTAGCAATTTCTCAAAGGGAAGTGACTTTCAGTAGATAGAACAGTATGACACTGAACTCACCCAGTCACGTGACATAATCATCATAGGCCATTGGATGAAAATCACTTAGAACACTATAGCACTGAACGAAATTGTCGTTTTGTAGATAGAACAGAAAAGCCCAGCGATTTTAAGCTTATTGGGAGGAGATAGGCAAATGAAACCTTCACCAGTAGATAGAACATTTGATCCCCTTTCCAACGGTATGCATAACTCAATTTTGACCAAAATGTTACTGAGAACACTTTAGCACTGAAGCGACTAAATCGCCATAGCCCTAACATGTACAATTTAAACATAGTCAAATATATATAACTTCATGTACCTGTCTAGAATAATGAACAGCGTCTCTACGACGTACCTGATACCAGTAACTTTTCTATGTCCCCTAACGAAAATGGCCAATTCCGCCACTTATATAGGAAGAAATGCATAAAATTTGCGAGAAAGGTAAGAAAACCATGCTCACGTTACTAAATAAAGTAACAGTGAACTCTATCTCAGACAAACCGCCATTATATTGGACTAATAGTAGAAAAGGTACCGTATCTCAGTTCATATAGGTGACCAGGTACATACCTAACTCTTTGCGTATTTATGCATATACGCAACCATTACTGATTCTGATGTTCCTAGTTTTCGACATCATAACAAGACTGAATTCTTGAATCAGTAATTCCCAGTGATTATGTCACCAGCAGGTTAATAGCAATATAGGTCAGCGGTTAAAGTAAATAAATATATGATCTACTTATGACTGACCGACAGACAGTGATATATTTAGCACCAAATCACAGTGCAAATTTATTTCGATTCTAACGCACGAAAAGTTTAAAATTATGAGCAAATCCTTCACAATCTAAAAATAACGATTCCGCCATCTTTAACAGACTGTCAGAATATACCTCAGCTCTTGCTTAGAATGAAACGCGTATTTATAGTTGTAAAAAGACCTTACACCGTCTACTGTCAACGTAACAATGAAGTATGTGATAGATGACGTCATTAAAATCAAACTAGCGACAGAATGACGTAAAGCCGGTCCATGCCTAGTTCGCGCGGTGATTTATCAACCAATAAATCACTGAATTTAACAATTGGCTATATAGACGAGGTGTGTTCTAATGTCTATTTACATAAATACAGTATTTCTCATGGTATTGTGGGTTGGTCTGGAGTTTGGGATTGTGGTATTTCCTGATCATACTGACTAACATTTTTCGAGTACACGCAGCCTATTCTGTCAGCTCTAAACTTAAGCTTAACTAGCTTTAGGACATCGGGTTCAATTTCATTGTGAGAAACCTTCCCAAGAGAATTCACTCATACTGCTATATCCTATCAAATAAAGTTTTCCTAACCAATTAAGGCGAAAAAACGGTACCTCAACGTGATTGGGAAAAAGTAAGGGTCGTTTCAAAACCCTAAGAAATGCTTATTTTCGCATTGAGGTTAATGGAAAAGACTAAAATTTTGACATAAATGAGAAAATTAAGATATACGTGCCCAAAAGAAATTAATAAATTTCAGATATAAGATGAACCTCTACATAATCTGTTAAAATTTGAAATAAAAATGAAAGGTCACCGCCGTATATGAAAAAAGAGTCATCCTAAAAGTAGTATTTTTTACATTAAATTAGTACCTTGGATGGGTTTTGGATAATTTTGAATAGAAAGTGTTTGATTTACTTAAGCAATAACCTTAATTATGTCTATGCTGTGTTGAAGAATAAGTAAGAGGCCAATATTTTTAAAAAAATAAAAAGGGTCGTTACAAAAAGGATTTTTGATATAAAAATGTCAATTTTGATTAATTTTGACATAAATGCGGGAATTAAAGATATAACTGCCCACTATGAAATAATGAATTTTAGATATAAGATGAACCTAAATATTATCTGTTAAAATTTGAAAAAAAAATCAAAGGTCACCGTCGTATATAAAAAGGGGTCATCCTAAAAGTAGTAATTTGCAATTAGTACCTTGGATGGATTTTGTGTAATTTTGAATAGAAATAGTTTGATTTAATTAAGCATTAACTTTAACTATGCCTATTCTGTGTTGAAGAATTTGCAAGAGGCCAAAATCAAAACATTTAAAAAATAAAAGAAGGGTCGTTACGAAAGGGTGTTTAATTATGAAAATGTCAATTTTTATTAAGTTTGACATAAATGCAGGAATCTAAGGTATATATGCACAATAGAAATAAATGACTTCCATATATTTGATGAAACTTAACACAACCAGGAAAAATATCAAATAAAAATCAAAGGTCACCACAGTATATGAAAAAGGGTCGTCCCAAAAGTCATATTACTGCATCAAATCAGTACCTCTGATTGATTCTGTGTAATTCAGAATGCTACAAGTTAGATTTTGCATGGACAATACCCTAATTATGTCTTTGCAGTGTTGGTAAATTTATAAAAGAGGGCGAATTTCTACCAAACTCTAAAAGAAGGGTCGTAAAAAAGGTATTTAATAATGAAAAGGTCAATTTTGATTAATTTAGATATAAATGAGGAAATTTAAGATATATCTGCCCAAGAGAAATAAATATATTTTAGATATAAGATGAACCTAATGATTATCTGTCAGAATTTGATATGAAAACAAAAGGTCACCACAGTATATGAAAAAGGGGTCGTCCTTAAATTATTATTTTACATAAAAATCAGTACCTTGGATGGATATTGTGTAATTTTGAATAGAAATAGTTAGGTTTTCTTAAGCAATAACTTAAATTATGCCTATACTGTGTTGAAGAATTAGTAAGAGGCCCAAAAATGAAAAAAAAGGCCGTTACAAAAAGGATTTTTGATGGTGAAAATGTCAATTTTGATTAATTTTGACGTAAATGCAATATTTTAACACTATAAATTGGTACCTCGTTTGGATTTTGTGAAGTTATGAATGTAATGAGTTAGATTTACTGAAACAATAGCCCTCAAATTGTGGCCTCAATATGCATAACTATGCCGGTGAGCTAGTGAGAGACCTCATTTCTACGAAAATTTGAAGAAGTGTCATTACAAAAAGAATTTGTTATAACGAAAATGTCAATTTTGACTAAAAATGAGGAAACGTAAGATCTATCTGTTCAATAGAAACAATTAATTTTTATCGATATTTGATGAAAATTTACATGATCTGTAAAAATTTAAATAAAAAAACAAAAGTCATACAGTATATGAAAAAGGGGTTGTCTGAAAAGTCGTTTTTTTATATCAATATCCGTACCTCTGATGGAGTTGTATGTTTGAATACGATGGGTAAGATTTACTGAATCAATAACCCGAAGATGATCTGCGTCATTGTTAGACTCAATCGCTTTTTTGGTTTTGTCATAATATATGATTGTCACTCAATATATAATCTGTCTTTTCACAAGCATCTAGATAGCCTACATGAAAGTTGCGTGATATAAAAATAAATTTCCTTTTTATTAACCAAAACATATGATGAAGGGAACCGTCTCAATGAGACTGTTCTCTTGAGCACCATAACCAAATGTTAAACTGATAAATAAATCATTCCTTTCCCTTTCTCCAATGCTTTTTTTGTAATCAGTGACCTTGCCATTTTTCTATTGTGGTGGTTATTGTTACTTGGTATAAATGCTAACTTGTAAACTCAGCACAGTGTTTCAGGATAGCCTACTATGGTGATCAAAGCTTTCCCTACAAAGCATGCACAGATCCAGAGGGGACTGAAGGGTCAATAGTCAATACCCCCACCCCCTTCCACCAATATAAATTTACAATGTCAATCGCTTTTCGAATCCTTGTTTACACCAGGGCAGAGGTAGAGATAGGGCAGAAGTAGTGGTTAATGTTTTTTAGTCCTCAACTTATTTTACAGTTTACTAAGGGGGTCCAATGGTTTGAAAACAGAGAAAACTATCCTTTTCCAAGGATCCAGAGGGAGTCCAACATTTTCCAGGGGGTCCAACTTTTTCCAGTGGGGTCCAAATGCTAATTTCTATATAAACCCATACTAGAGCGCGCAGTCGATAGGGCGCCCTCTCAAATCCCCACGATAAAGTTTTTGACCCCCCCCTGCACCCCCTATTCCCTACCCGGGGCATGACCCTGGCAACAAAATGAAAAAATTCTGTTCAATATGTTTTCTATCTTTGATTTGTGAGAACACACACAAAGTTTGGTATAAAAATCTTTGAAATTGACGTGTCTATGATATTTTTTACCTTTACCTCACCCCAAGGTCACCAATTTGACCCTCGAATGAAAATGTTACTTGCATTCTGTTCTTCTCATTTTCCTCGTCGATTTGATATGCCACATGACCATGTTTGAAAAAAAAATTTTGACCACCTGGACACGCCAGCTTCCCCAAAGTCCCATCCCTTGGGCATGACCCAGGCAACATAATGAAAATCCCGTCTGACATGTTTTGTATCTTTCATTTGTGAGTACACACACACAGTTTGGTATACAAATCTTTGAAATTGACTTGTAATTGAAATAAAATGATATTTAACGTTTTGACCCCTCCCCAGGGCCCCTGGAGACGGGGCCAATTTTTTTTTTGCTGATGCACACCCCATTTATGAGAGTAACCCACACACCACATTTGGTTGAATTTCGTCCAATGGTTTAGGAGGAGATAGCATAACGGACAAACAGCAGGACAGAATTTGATTTTGGCCCCTAAGCACCCCTAAGTCCCACCCCTAGGGCATGACCCAGGTGACAAAATAAAAATCCCATCTGATATGTTTTGTATCTTTCATTTGTGAGTACACACACAAAGTTTGGTATAAAAAAAGTTTGAAATTGACTTTGTAATTGAAATAAAATGAAATTTGACATTGTGACCCCTCTCCAGGGCCCCAGGGGGCGGGGCTAAAAAAATTTTGCCGTTGCACACCCCATTCATCACATCAAATTTGGTTGAATTTCGTCCAATGGTTTAGGAGGAGATAGCATAACGGACAGACAGCAAGACGAAATTTGATTTTGGCCCCTAAGCACCTCTAAGTCCTACCCCTAGAGCATGACCCAGGCAACAGAATAAAAATCCCATCTGATATGTTTTGTATCATTCATTTGTCAGTACACACACAAAGTTTGGTATTAAAATCTTTGAAATTGACTTTGTAATTGAAATTAAATGATATTTGACCTTTTGACACCTCCCCAGGGCCCCAGGGGAGCGGGGCAAAAAAAGTTTGACGTTGCACTCCCAATTCCTGTGAGTAACTCACACACCCAATTTGGTTGAATTTCGTCCAATTGTTTAGCAGGAAATAGCATAACGGACGGACGGACGGATGGGCGGAAAGACGGACGGACGGATGGAGGCAATAGCAATATCCCCTTCGCTTTTTTAAAAAATGCGTGGGGATAATAACTTGTGATTTTCCAGGGGGGGGGGGGCGCGGTGCGGGCACCCCCCCTCTTGATCCGCACATGAGAATATCTGGTGGAATGTTTGTTTGTTTGATTTGATTATTTATGTCCCATCAACAATGTTTCAGTTATGAAGGGACGGGTCTTCCTGGGTTGAACCAGCACTAAGCTAGGATTAATGTTCTTGCTCAAAGCACAAGTGTTTGTAGTTATGTCCAAAAGCATGTTATTGATGCTCTATGAGACTTTTCCCAGTTTCTTGCGAACGAAGTAAGCAAGGTACGAATCATTTTGTTTGTTATTGTTTTTTATTTGGGGTTCAAAAACTGTAACGTTGTTCTACTAGATGCTAATACGGCAAATATTGGCTCAAATTCACTAGCCCTTACTGCATTGATATTTACTCTTTCAACTCAAATCGGAATCGTCATTGTTAACCCTGTACTTTGTAGAAAAATCCTTAATGTTTACATTAATTTTCTCTCGCTGCCTGAAAACTGAGATTCCATGGCTGGAAATGATCCTCAAAAAGAAAACTACCCCGCAGTTGCGCGTAGACTAAGTTGCGCGTACCGTCGTTTTAGGAATAAATTATAATCCGGTATGTGTTGGTGCTACCGGTATCGATCGTTTTAGGTTCTAATGTACGTATATGTTTGAAAGCAATTTAATAGTAATTAAATAAATCGGGCGACCATCAGACACTTCGTCCCTTCAGTGCTATAGTGTTCTATTATATCTACCATTGCACAAGTTTTGAGAAAAAATGAGTTTGAAAATTTTAGCATCCTGATGTTTATTGTCTTATTTATCACAGACCTTTGAATCATACCATAGGGTAAAAAAAATATACATACAGTGTAAACGACCTTGGTTTGATGACATTTTTACAGTAATGTGGAATTTACGGGCATTTTACAGTTTGCAGATAGAACATTATGCGCTAAAAATCGCTTTCTGCGTTCAGTGCTATAGTGTTGTATATTTAACTACA
The DNA here is from genome assembly GCA_964019695.1 of Loripinus fragilis. Lineage (NCBI taxonomy): Eukaryota > Metazoa > Mollusca > Bivalvia > Lucinida > Lucinidae > Loripinus > Loripinus fragilis. Next base: position 30,737,272 of record OZ026519.1, read on the forward strand.
GCTCATCATTCTGTTTATGGAGTCAATTCATATACTAGTCTGAACAGAAATGATTATTTGTACCTAAAAGTAGCAGATTTTGTCATTTATTTGGCATAACAGTAACAAACCGCACGTATTATGCCATTAAAATTTATGCAAGGGAGGTAATCTGTTTCTACAGTAAATTTGTCTGTCAATGGGGTCAATTTGTATAATATTTCAGACTGAACTGATTATTTGGACTTAAAAGTAGCAGATTTAACCATAGATTTGTAATAACATCGACAAAATACTTCAATTGAAGCAGTCAAGATATGTGTAAGGGATGTAATCTGTTTCTACGGCTTATTATTCTATCCACGGATCAATTGACGTTATAATTTTGATCGAGTAGAATTTTTGGACCTTAAAGTAGCCCATATAGCCTTAGTTCGTCATAAGACCGACTAACCCCTTCAATTCAGGATTTATGTAAAGGAGGTAACTGCAATTTTGAGCAATTTCTCCAAGAGAAGTGACTTTATGTAGATAGAACAGTATGACACTGAACTCACCCAGTCCCGTGACACAATCATCATTGGCCATTGGATGAAAATCACTTAGAACACTATAGCACTGAACAAAATTGTCTTTTTTGTAGATAGAACAGAAAAGCACTGCGATTTTAAGCGTACTTGGAGGAGATAGGCAAATGAAACCTTCACCAGTAGATAGAACATTTGATCCCCTTTCCAACGGTATGCATAACTCATTTTTGACCAAAAGGTCACTTAGAACACTTTAGCACTGAAACGACAACTTGCCTCAGATAATAATCATCTCGAATATACACTTTCTTTCGAGTAATCATATGATACGTGGGTGGGTGGGTAGGCAGGTAATGATAAGTAGTTAGGTAGGTTGGTGCTCGTAGTCAATATTCACCATATATTCTTTCGAGGTTGGTGGGTTGGTAGGTAATGGTAGGGTATGTAGGTGCGTTGGTTGGTGGGTGTGCAGTTAGGTGGATTACTGGGTGTGCAGGCAGGTAGGTGGGTGGGTAGTGGTAGGTTGTTTGGTGAGTAGGTATTGGTAGGGTAGGTAGGTGATGGGTTGGGGTTGGTGTACAGGAATGACCTGGTATATAGGTAGGTAGTGGTAGGGTAGGTAGGTAGTGGTATGTAGATGGATGCGCAAGACACATTAATCCTAGCTTAGTACTTATCCAGGAAGACCCATCCCTACATTACTGAAAGATTGTTGATGGGACGTAAAGAATCAAACAACATCCACCTACCAACCTACCCACCCACCCACCAACCTACCACTACCTACCTTCCTATGTGCCCAGCCACTCATCCACAAGCCACCAACCAACATACCCACATACCTGCCTACCCACATACCTACCTACCTGCTTACCCACCCACGTATCGTATGTGATGGTCGCACGATTTATCTATTTATTTTTGCTGACTGTCTTATTGGGCTGTTTACAGCTGTACAATTTCGGTCATTGTGGTTAATCAAGATGTCTATAACTAGAACTGGACGTGGCCGTTATGAAAATTAACATTTTCGTGAAATTAAAACTTTTATAAGTAAGAAATTTTCTTCATTTATATTTAATTTATCAATATTTGCCCAAATTGCTTGTAGACCTCTCAAATTTCATATAAATAACTTAAAAATCAACTAAAACCATGATTTGCTAGGCTGTGGCTTTCAGACTCCCTGTGAGCAATACAATGGAAATAAAATTCTAATTATAACTATTTACTGTTATTATCAATGGTCCATTTATTGCTTTAAAACTATGCGATGATTTAAGATTAAATTATTTATGAAGAATCTCCACCGAGGATGATAGTCAAAGAATAAACTATATAGGACAGCACTCGGCTGGGCAGAGGCTTTCAGACCCACAACTTTTCTTTTTAAAAAAGTACAACTTGTCATACACGGTAACTTTATAACTATTAAAAAAAAAGAAAAATCGTGGAAACAACAAAAAGTAATTAATGTTTCTATTTTTTGATATGCGCTACACATCATGTTTATTTTTTAAGCATTTATAACTATGTTTTATCATTATTATTTTCTTATTCAGTCCGGGGTAATTTCATTTCCGGCAATGGAATCTCAGTTTTTAGTCAGTGAGAGAAAATTAATGCAAACATTATGGATTTTTCTTCAAAGTACGAAGTTAACGATAACAATTCCAATGTAAGTTGAAAGAGTAAATATCAATGCAGTAGGGGCCAGTGAATTTCAGCCAATATTTGCCATATTAGCATCTAGTAGAACATCGTTACAGTTTTTGAACCCGAAAATAAAAACAATAACAAACAAAATGTTTCGTACCGTGCTCACTTCGCTCGCAAGAAACTGGGAAAAGTCTTCTAGAGCAATACTTACTTGTTTTTTGGACATAACTACAAACACCTGTGCTCAAAGACACAACGCATTGACACCGGTGAGGCTAGAACCCGCGGTCCCTCGGTCTCGAGTCAAGCACTCTACCACTGAGCCACTGCGTTCCCACATCAAGTGAAATGATTCTGCGCTTGATTTGCTCAACCGAAAGCTTTTTGCCTGATTTATTTTGACATTATCGGTTAAAGACCTCAGTTTTTATGACCTTCCACATTTTGTTTTTGCACACGGAGTAAAATAATCAAAGGGGCACACTTGCCGACTATCCGATTTTTTTTATAATCGCAACTGCAATTTAAAATCGGTGTCGACTGTGGAGTGAATATGCAGTCCAGTTTCACGAAAATTCCTGGTTTCAAACACTTTAACCTAGTTGATATTTGTTCTCAGATTGTTAATATATGACCTGGCTGATTTATTGAAATTCATTTTTTTCCAAAAATGCGTTATTTACCATTCATTAACTTGAAGTATTTGGCGTTTTTCCTCGCAGAAACTGACTTGTATAAGAAGTACGACGTCAAATTGTTTACGGAATATGCGCGCGTCGCATGCGCAGCCGTATCGAGGTCGGTGTCCTTAAAGGCAAATCAGCAAAGCGGCCTGGTGTGTATAAATGTCTAAAACAAATATTCCTGGTAAAATCTGGAAAATGATCTACAGATACGTCAACATGATAATTTTCAATAATAGATGTTTATTATTTTCTAATATCATTTTCGCAGTCATTGGTGCGATTTGTATTGGTAAGTGCTCGAGTACATCCGTAGATTTGCATCGGTAAATTCTGCTGTTTTAAACTAAAATTTGTCTCATCTAATGCAGTTTACATACAAGTGAATTAATAGTTTACTTGACGTATGCGTGCCAATTAGGGAAGATGAAACTATATTAATTACAAGCTAAAGACGCATGTGATGTGCAAATGAGCTAAACTAATGAAACCACATGTACCATTTACTTCATAATTTGCTTACTTGTTTATCTTAGAATTGTTTCGTACATGTGTCCTGATAAAGTCGGTACTAAACTGGTTGGTTATTATTAATATTCAGCAAATTCATGAGTGATTGGTACTGAGAAATGAAGGCTCGTCCAAACATTTCTTGCCGCGTATAAAACATTAGACACTTTGATCCACCCACTCATGCACTTTTCATGTTTTGCTTACTAGTGTTGTCTGCTAATAACTTTGGCAAACATTTTGGATCCTGATCGTGCCCGACAAAATGTCAGGCCTGATATGGATTCAAACTGTTTGACAGGGATAGCATTTCTGAAATAATGTTTCGATAAAAAGATGAATAAAACAGCAGACGACAAAAAGCACGCAAAATTACCCTTGTAGGTAAAGGGGTAAGCTTATGTGAAATGAACCCTTAATCTATGGAATGGCCCACATAGACGTATAATACAATATTGTTTGATTCGTTCTGGAAAGCAGGGGTTTCACAAGAGGCTGCAGGGAATGGTTTTGAATTAGGTTTTCAGTTACGTTCCCTTGACTGTTCATAAAAGAAACTAAAATAAATGAAGTTTCTCAAATACGAGTCCAGCTATTATTTGTTTTGATATCAGGGGGCTAAAACGGACGATGGATTTGTCTAGCATAGCACAAGGGAATCGGAATCTATACAAAATGTTGTTATTTTTAAAGTCAAAAGCGGCTGACGGAGTATAAAACGTTTGATTTTATTTTCCATCGTATCAATTATTTTAAATTCTAACACACCTCGCCTATAGAGCCAAAGGTAACAAACTGTGATATATCAGACAATAATTCACTGCAAAAGTGTGTGATAGCTGACGTCACTGGAAAATGACGTCATTCATGGCATTAGACGGTGTAACGTCGTTTTTACGCTTGAAAGACGTTACAATTACATGTAAACGTATGCGACGTAGTCTAAATATTGGCGGGAGTTCTTCAGTGCAATGGCGGAAAGTTGGAAGAAGCTGAAGACTTCGAATGTGTTTTCGTCGTTTATTGCGTGTTAGAATCGAAATAGATCAGCTCCATTGCGTGAATTGTTGAGTAATAATACACTGTTTGGAGGTCAGTTGTAAAGAAGATCAAATCACGAGCGCGCAGCGCGAGTGATTTATTTTCGCACAACTGACCGACAAACAGTGAATTATTACTCAACAATTCACGCAATTGAGCTGATCTATTTCTTAAATAATAATGCTTAACTTAACAATGCTAATCAAAGGAAACTTATCCATTTTGATATTGAGAGATTGAGTTGATGCTTCTAGTTGCAGTCAACATTTGTTGGGACGTTTCCTGGGTCTCTTGTTTAACCCTTAAAGCGCCAATCCAACTGCTGTAGACGACAAATTTCGAGACATCTTTCCTAATTTTCGATATAAATAAGGTATGATATTTCATGAGAATTGTCTGCCAGCAGACACTTCTCATGAAATGTCATACCTTATTAGCAGACAATTCTCATGAAATATCATGCATTTTTTGTTATTTTTTGCAAACAAAACAGCAAAATTTGAAATTGTCGTCTGCTGCAAATTATAGGTGGCGCTTTAAGGGTTAAGGACACAGCACAGTGCACCAAGTGAGTCTCGACTCACCGAATCAATCGATCTCAAGTCTAACACACTACCATTGAGCCACTTTGTTCTGGGCGTAAAGTACAGCAACTGCAAATGAAATCATGATCTGGCCAGATCATGAAACATCCTAATTCTGCTGTATGCCGTATGTAGTCTGGCCAGTGCGCACTTGGCCTGCTGTCTAAAAATATAGCTGCAATGCATGCTTGTACGTCTATACTTTCTAAACTAACTGTTCTTTGTAGTTAAGCTGTAACAGTTTCGCAAAGGCAGAAGACTTCTTAACTTTATGGCGAATTTTAAATTTCGCGTCGAGGCCACACTTGAGGCACGTCAAAGCTAATCGGATGGTTGTTATTTTAATAAAAGCCATTGTCTTGCGCAGGCGCGATACTAAAGAATCGACCTGTCTGCTAAGGCACATCACGACGGAAAAGTCGGGTTTGTGTCATTACGCGGTGTTCATTACCCGAAACACTACGTTAAAAAAGTAACAAGCACTTAATTGCTTTAAATAATCCGTTTATGGAGACATCCAGTAACCTTTGGTAGCTAAACAATAACAATGATTGGTATTACAGTATTTAGCGAAACAATGATAAGATTTTCTACACTAAAACATTTTTAAGTCAAAAATTTGGTTTCACTGACACGTGATGACGCAGATTGATAACAAGTTTGAGCCAATCAATCGGGCGAATCACATGATTTGATGACGCTATCGGTAAACAAATATGTCACGTGTACCCACAATGTTCAAATCAGACAGGTGAGTATTTGAAAGATGCTTCCCGGCGAAGACAATGAATAAAAGCAACCGATAAAATAACCAACCTGCCATTTTCCGCACTTCATTTATCATCATCCGAATATGTTTCAATAGTTCCAAAGGAAATCTATAGTAGCGGACCAGTTGCCAATCAATAAATCAACCTTTATTATCTCAGTAACATGAAACTTGCAAAACATGAGGCACCATTACATACAACTCAGCATATAAGGCGTCAGGCTTACAGACATTCATACACACACGCACGCCAATCACACATGTCTTGATGTGGATGGATGCTGTCCATCTGTTTACAAAGTTAACATGACGATCACTTTTCTTATTCTGCTGAACTTTCCAATTTTCTAAAATCCTCCCCAATTATCAATGATATGTCTTGCCTGGTTTCAGGATTTACAATCAATTTGAGGCTGACTGATAAACAATGTAAATTCTGATCAGCTGCTTTCTGAGAATCAGATTTGGGTGTACAGTTAAAACTGAAGCTTTTGCTGATGAAGCCAACTCATGATGACATAGTCGATGAAAAGGAAGTTTACATTGTATTGTCGTTTGAAAGATATTAAGTGATGTTTATGTTGCCAAAATTAAAGTCCATCAGTATACATAATTATTTTTAACCATATTTTTCTTTAATAAAAAAATTACCTCAGACTTTTTCTCTGGAATAGGATTAAGCAGTCATACTAGAGCCTTCATTTTGTGACGTAGAGCCTTCGATAGCTGCGAGAGCAAGTTGCAATAAGGCGTTTAATATATAACACACACACACAACACACACACACACACACACACACACACACACACACACACCTAACATTTGGCTCCTTATGTGACTAACAATGATCGCAGATTCAACAGTTTAGTTCGCATAAAGGTTAGGTTATAATTTTCGGTTTGCAATATTCGAAGCAGAGGTTGTTGAACAAGCTACATGCTCCATATTTCTATTTGTCATTTAAATGAAATCTGGTCTAAACGCACATTTGTGGCATGTTCTGTATATGAGTCAATGTCAAAATTCGTCAAATTTTGAAAGTAGTAAAAGGAAAAATACGAATTAAATAAAATGATATTCTTTTTTTCATGAAAGTAACAAGTTGTTTCTGAAAATACTATGAAAAGTGAAAAGAAACCTTAACAGCCAATCAGATCCTTATAATTAAGTTTCAAAGATCACATGACCAGATAAAATGTCAATACCGTAACAAACTTTAAATCCTGTTTTTTCTTCAAATCTCGTCATGGATATTTATTTTGTTGCATTGGATAAGTTCAATAAATCATGTGTTTAATTGTGTCAAAGGTAAAATTTGAACAAAATGATTATTTATGAAAATAAGCAAACGTAGAGTGCATTTTTTTTTATCTTTTAAGTGATTTTGCATACTATTTTCTCAGTATTTTGTTTAAAAATCACATTTCTAGAAAATTACAATGCTTTGGTATGATTGTAATCAACCAAAGGAATTGATCAGGTACTTAAAATCAACATGTTGTCTCTGTCTGATATACTTTTTTCCCAAAAATATCACTGTTATGGGACTTGACAAAAATGTTACTGTATTGACCTTTAAAGAATATATGCTAGCGTAATTCTTCTGTTTAAGATTTGGTGTAGAGCACTGTTGACCAGATTGCAATGTTAATACTCTTGATACATGTGCACAGAAAGAATTTTGGGATATATATGGTAGATTGCATTTATTTCAAAATATTGTTACGGGTTTGACAAAACCGTTACGGTATTGACAAACCCTGCCTGAAAACAAAACAATATGTCAATACCGTAACAAACTTTTTATACTCAAATTCATCCTTCAATTTGTGTTTTATGCTTCTGTTTAAGTTTGATAAAGCATTCTTATCATAAATTCACTTAATAAGCTTGACTAAAACTAATATCTTTGCACTCAAAACTGTACTTTTTTTGACAGCATATGTCAAAACCGTAACAAGATGTGTCATTACCGCAACATTTTCATCGTTACGGTATTGACTGTTACGGTATTGATATATTCTACATATTTTTTTTACTTAAAATAATGATTACTCACTAAAACATTGCAACAAGAGTGATTTTTTGTTGAGAAAGTTTATTTGGTCAAGATGTTAAAACCAGAATTTTTTTTATCAAATTCCATTGTCCATTTTTGTGTTACGGTCATTTGACACAAAAAACATATACTATAAAAATTTCACTTACCAAAACAGTATTTTCTTTTGCCAGTTCTGTAGATGCTTTACAAAACACATGTATTCTTAGTAAACAGAAAGTGTCAAATTAGTATGACAGAAAACCAGATTCAGCACCATTAGGGATCCAGTATTATTTTTGCAATTTATCAAGTGTTACGGTCTTGACATAAACGCTTGGGACAGAGGTTTTTTGGCAAAAAAATGCAAAAAATGTTATGAAAAATCACATATTGAAACCTCCTACATTTACTTTGATAATGCTTTTATCAATACAGCCAGTTAAAATTCCTGAGAAAATAATAGTTTTTTTAATAATTCTTGTTGAAAGTTCAGTTTTTCCGTTGGAAGGGCAAAAATGCCAAAAAACGGGGTTTTAATCCAATAAAAAATATATTTACACATTAATATTTTTCAGTTTTATCAGCTAGCCTTATTAAGTATGATCAGTATTATTGTGTGAAGAAAAAAAAATCATGATCACATCAGCGGTTTTCATAAGATATGAAACGGACAAGAATTTTGACGAATTTTGACATGGACTCATATCCGTTTCTTCCTAATTTGGAGAAGGTGAATGTCACAGTGTCTTGGTATAAACTAATACAATTCTACTGCCCTGCGGTAGGAGCCGGCTTTTACAGCTACGTGGTACATGTATCTCTAGAGTGTACATGTTTGCCTGTATATCCAGCAACCTTGGGTTTATTGCCGCCTAGGGACAGGTAGGAATAGTTTCGCTCTACAACATACAACTCATGAATCTCGTTCTTTACTTTAAAGAAATAGCAATTCGAGTTAATCTCCCCAACCTCCGTCTGATGATAACAGTATAAAGAATATCCTACATTTACCTTCAATTATGCCTTCTTCTATAGCAATTTCACACTATTTTTTGGCTTGCTTTTATGATCAAGTATTTATATAGTGTAAATGATATTTTGGGTGGTATTTTGATTGTATCGATTCCTGATATTTGCACCCTTTCTTACTTTGACAAGTTTTTAGCGCGAAATATTCTTAACCTGTGGCTACCAGTGTTCTTCTATTAAGCTTAGTGTGAAAATTATTCATTTACAATTAAATTGAAAAATGCTAGATTACTTAATGGGGTCTGTCAGATTTTTATACGATGAATGATTTCCTTTACAGCGGAAATGAGTAAGTATAGAATATCGCATTCCTAACCCTCTATGCTAATGGCGCGAAAACAAACAGCGGAACTGCAACAATGGGAAAAATATCACGCTATGACTTCATCTAGGATGGCTGTCATATTGCATCATCTAGCCGAGGCCGAGCAATAAAGGAAGATAGCCAGTAGACAATACTACTATTATTGTCTTCCTCACTGTGACGTGGGTAAGTCTGCGGTGTGTGATTGGGGTATTTCCTGATCATCCTCACTTGCTTTTATTTAATCAGAAGGTGTGTGATACTTTCCATAATCTTTTGGACGATATATTTATAAAATTTGGTTCGCAAGTGTATAGACAAGTTGAAGGTATTTCAATGGGTACCAAGTGTGCTCCACTTGCTGTAGATTTGATGTTGTTTTGTAATGAGAGCGCCTACGAGTTGTCACTTTCGGACAATAATCAAGCTGAGCTATCTAGATCACTTGCTAAATATTGGTAATTCAAATGTTGAGCAAATGGTGGGTCGATATATTCCCCTTAACTTTAGCTAAAGACGGAAAGTTCCTTTGTTATTCAAGCCCCTGTTTTGGACATCGACTTGTCAATAACGATTGCCATAGTTTCATCTCAGATTTGTGATAAACGGGATGATTTTAATTTTGAAATAGTTAATTTTCCATTTATTGATATAGATATTCGTAGCTACCCTTCCAATGGTGTATATATTTCGTAGCTTATTCGTTTTGCGAGAGTATGTTCTAATGTTAGTGACTTCAATAACAGAAACCGATGAATTTTGACTGCTAATAAACAAGGTTAACAATATCTTAAAATTCGTAAAGCATTTTCTTAATTCGACCACAGACACTCAGAGTAGATGGTTAAAATACTATATTTGCATTAAAACAGAGCATTTTGGTGATGATTAAGCTTATAAATTCAAAAGAAGTGTTCGAAAGCCTTATTCTAGTGATCAATTCAAAGAGCTAACCAAACGTTGTTAACAATGGATATTACATGGACATCATGCGACAGTCTACATGTTTGGCTGTAAACCAAATCATTACTATCTATAGCTGTGTTTTCCTTATTGATTGCACGACGGTGGGTCGGCAATCAGACTCAATGATGTGCCTGACTTAAAGTTTTCACCCGTTTGTTGGTGTCAGATGCTTGTCTTTGGCTGGGCCCATCCATGCCCAACGAGAGATGTTCTTAAGTTCTGACAATCTGAGAGTCGTGAGCCCGTACTAAGATTGTTTTTATCTGTGATGATATATTGCAAACGTTAGGAAGCCTCTAGGCGAGCTAATCCTTCTTTTAGTATTTTAACAAATACAGAATCTAGGTCGAATATTTTGATACCAGTAAAATTCATTTTACCCCCCTTCCCTGGATTAGGCTGCTGTCCGTTCGAAGGCGGTGTTTCTATTGTTGATTCATTGGACCTTATGAATACGAGGGCTGTTCAAATATGAATGCAAGTAGCTTCATGCTATGACATAACGTCATACCTTTCTGGAAAGAACTATTTGTCGCCTTTAAAATGGCACCAAACATAAAGAAACACTCACCTTATTTTTCGAGGTACCAACTCTTAATTCTTACACACCTCGCCTATAGAGCCAATGTTAAAAAAGTGTGATATATCAAACAATAATTTACAGCGAAAGTGTGTGATACTTGAAAATGACGTCATTCATGGCGTTCGACGGTGTAACGTCGATTTTACGCTTGAAAGACGTTACAAATACATGTAAACGTATGCGACGTAGTCTAAGTATTGGCGGGAGTTCTTCAGTGCAATGGCGGAAAGTTGGAAAAAGCTGAATACTTCAAATGTGTTTTCGTCGTTTAAAGAGACTAAGTCCGCAACTATGAACATTTTTCGATTTTTTTTGTCTTTTTTAATCATTTGTAAAAGCAGAATTAAGTTAAGTTTTCACAATAAATCTGTTCACTATAGCTGAAAAATGCATGGAAAAGTGAATTATCTTATAAAAACAGTTTTTTTTCTCCTATTGGTAATTATTTGCGTCCCTCCAATAATTATAGGCCGTCAAGTTTTAACATAAATGCTGTTGTTTTGATACTGATTATTTGTAAACTTTAACGAAATTGGTAAAATGTATTCCTAAATTTTAGTTTTTAACTGTGTTCTTGAAAAATAGAAACATTATTTCAAAAATTAAAAGATCAAAAGTTACAGACTATGCAGCTTTAATGCGTGTTAGAATCGAAATAGATCAACTCAAGTGCGTGAATTGTTGAGTAATAATTCACTGTTTGTCGGTCAGTTGTACGAAGATTAATCCCTTGCGCTACGCGCTCGTGATTTGATCTTCTTTACAACTGACCTCCAAACAGTGAATTATTACTTAACAATTCACTGCATGAGCTGATCTATTTCTTAAATAAAGGCTATTCCTGTATACTGAAGTTTTTCTGAAGCAAATTGCAATGCACGTTTTGGTACATGTGCGGATATTGTGTCATATCTTTGTCAGTTTTAGACAAAATGGCACCAAATTTTAGACGCAAGTTTAAGTAACAATCCAAAAGTTGCTTGCAGGATAAAGTTTATATAATCTTGTTTCAATCCCGAGTAAACAGACACGTTTGTGCCGTCATTAATTTTATGATAAACGTCATTTTGAGTTATCTACTGGTGATGTAATAATAAACATCGCTGTGTCCTTTTCTTTGCGTTTTGCTGAAACATGATAAATATGTCATAAGGGAGTTTTCAAAACGCGCCGTCCTCTGTTTACAGAGTAATCGCATTTTAATCATTTATCAAGCATTTTTCTGCCTATTAATGACTTGTTTACAAGTAAAATATGTTCAATCTGTCTAGTCCTCAAGACCAGGTGAGTAATTTTATTTTAAATAATGCCTATAGTGGTCAAACTTAAAAGTTTACGTTCAAATTTAGAATAATGTCACAATGACTATCTGTGAGTCATGAGCCCTTTTCCTTGTTTCATCATGGTGTGTTAATTTGATTAGAGTGTTTCTCCATGATGATACATTGCTTTAGTTAGATGGCCTCCATGCGAGCTGAACATTTCTTGTACTTCAAGAACAGCAGAATCTAGGGCGAAGATTTGGTACCAGTAAAATGCACTTAAGCCCCCAGGTGGCTTGGGCTGCTGTTCGTTCTAAGGCGGTGGTTCTTTCGTTGTTGACTTGTTGTTTATTGTTCCTCCCATTGTGGGAGTCTGTAATTGTTCTATGTTTTGTTGTACGTTACCTTATGTCCATTCTAGTATTGCAATCATCTGGATGGGGAAGAGAGAGCTGGTTGCTTTGCTTATTTGTCTTCCTGGTGTCTCGCGATGGTTGGGCGGCTCTTCCTCGCGATGCCACGGGGTTGTCTGCGGTTTGTGATTGTGGTATTTCCTGATCGTACTGACTTACTATTTTTATGACAAAAAATAAGTATAAATTCTATAACCCCCTCAGTTAAGACATTTTTGACTTAATAAAGATGTTTTTCAGCGTTTAAAAATGACCCACTATCCATCAATAATTTGTAGCAACAACTCAGTATGAGCGATTAACATATTGTCTTTGAGTTAGAACTAGTTTAAATGTTGCTTCGTGCATTTTGGTAGAGATAAGTTTAACTGAAAACTAAAAGGTGATGTTTTGTTTACCATTTATTTGCAAACATAAGGATACTTAAGTGAAAACTATTCGTTTTAATTTAACAAAAACATATCGGATTTTTGCAACTTTCACAGAATCATTATATAAGAATATGGCGATACTCCCTTAAAAATTTATAGAAACTTCACCTGTTTATCAAAGAATTATACGCTTGTCTATATCATTGGTATATGTTCGAAGATTTGAGTTTGTTAGTATAATTAACGTGACCCTCATTCAAAGGGCTATAGCTCGATAAGAATACTATATTTCTCTTAAGGTCTGGTGCCAGTTTAAAGGTGACATATAGCCCTCTATAGAAACGTTTATCATTTTTTGTAGCATGTATGTGAAGAAAGTTATGAAGCTACTTGCATTCATATTTGAACAGTCCTCGTACAAAAAAGTAATATTATGTATGAATCACATTATGTTTATTATCGTATGAAAAGGTTGCATGCTCCATTAAAGTAATGTTATGGGTATGTACACCATAAATAGATATGCCGACGGTTGACACTAATTTGTTTCCTTAGGTTCAAATAAGTTTGTTCTAGTAGTGAAGTCATTAAATGATACGCTTGTGATTGTGCTATTTGTGATATGGGTAGTTGGTTGGTGGTTGTAATGTTAGATTTTTTTTTCAAATAATTTTCCTAGTGGTCTGATATGTTTTTAAGAACTCTAGATCTATGCATCGTGAGTATGCAGCTTCAGGACTTTGACTCAGGACGTTATAGTCATACAAATCGAAACACCCTCCTCCTCGTCTTTTCCACAGGACTCGTATGCAAATCTTATAATTTCGTTAGAACTTGTGTTTAAATGTTCTATTTTTTAGATTCAATTTCATTGAATGAACATAATGAACTCGCAAACCGTCTGTGCATAGAACTGGGGACGGAAAAAATAAGCATGCTTCATCAATTGATCATGCTATATTGTATACAAATTGCTGTGCAATGTATAACCTACGCATAAGCATGTATTTTTTATCCTTTCGATAATTCAATTTCTACGATATACAGGTAAATAAAAAGCACGGATTATGATAATGCATGCATTTATTTACTATTCCATTGATAATGATAATAGAAACAACGTTATATATAAATAAAAATATATATATATATATATATATAGCTCCTGTGTAGCTCGAAAGCAATGATGTTTGTGAAATTATATTTCCGCACTTCTGATATTTATCTAATTTCACTTGTATCCTTGGATCCATCAGGCTTTCACTTGCAAACGAAATAGATGCCATCCATTGAAAAAGAACCAATATACGACGTGTACTGCATCAGTTGTCGTCAATATCAGTGCTTCCTGAACATCCTTTTTTGGGGATGTCTCAGTGGCGCAGTTGGTAGCGTCGGCGTCTGGTGTAGTGCTAGGCGGTGTTGCCGAGGTCGTGGGTTCGAATCTCGCTAGAGGCAAAATAGTTACAGCATCTATCGGCTCAGTTGATTCACTATATCCCTCCGTATTTATCTACTGTCTGAATCTGCATCAGTTTCTGATCCTGTGTAGCTCGAAAGCAATGATGTTTGTGAAATTATATTTCCGCACTTCTGATATTTATCTAATTTCACTTGTATCCTTGGATCCATCAGGCTTTCACTTGCGAACGAAATAGATGCCATCCATTGAAAAAGAACCAATATACGACGTGTACTGCATCAGTTGTCGTCAATATCAGTGCTTCCTGAACATCCTTTTTTGGGGATGTCTCAGTGGCGCAGTTGGTAGCGTCGGCGTCTGGTGTAGTGCTAGGCGGTGTTGCCGAGGTCGTGGGTTCGAATCTCGCTAGAGGCAAAATAGTTACAACATCTATCGGCTCAGTTGATTCACTATATCCCTCCGTATATATATATATATATATATATATATATATATATATATATATATATATATATATATATATATATATATATATATATATATATATATATATATATATATATATATATATATATATTATACAAGATTCATAAAGCAGACAGAGTTTTTGAACAGTTTGGGACAGGGCCTCGAGTGGCCCTAACTAAACAGTCTACAGAGTTAAATTGTGTTAAAATATACCATTAACATAAAGTTAAGCATATTGTACTTCCATTAACCAAAATTGTAAGATCTTATGTGCTAACATAAAATGCTTTTTATATTAGTCTACCATACTTATTCTGACACGGAATCCCAACTTATCGGTTTTACGAAACACATTTATCGACTCAAACGAACGGGTTTGCGGTCTACATCGATGCTTTTTACACACAACGGATAGAAGAGGCTTAGGGTTTTCAGACGTTTAAGACCAAATGCTCCCTCTAAGTTGTGACAGCAAAGTTTAACAGATAAGACGATCTGGTAAGGAGCAGTTTGAAAACCAAAATGTGCAAAGTTTAGTCATGAACTGTGTTAATGAAATGCAATTCAGGCAATACTTTTGTTATTTGACCGTTTAAACCGACCCTTTTGCTGCAAAATATTGCATGTTGATGTGAGAAGAATCTCTGTGACATTTGCAGACGACAAGTGCTTTGGAACAGGTTTCTCAGTCATTATTCTAAATCCAGCCTAGCCTCAAAGGGCAATAATTCGTCATTAATTAAAAACATTTCCAAATCGCTGGAGGCATACAGCTATGACGATGTGATTTAGCAGGTATAATGATGTGAAAACTTTGACAGACGGTCAAAAAAACTGTTACTGAATTTTGGAGAAAATCACCATTTTGATTTTGGAAGATGTTTCAGTCGAAATAGTCCTTGCGTTGCCGTGACGTCATCATGATTGGTAGAGTGCTATTTTAACGACTTTTGGCTGGTAGAATAACAATACATTCAAATGTGCTATAAGTTATTTTGCAAAAATGAGAATCTGGTGAAAAATTGCATCACCATCAAAATACATGTATGCTTAACTTTATGCCAATAGTTTTTAACTAAATACGTGTAGCTGAAAAAACAATTGAGATTTGATTTTTTTATTCTTTGCTGGACTCTGTATGTGTAATTCTCCAAATTTTGGAATTTTGAATCTTGTTAGCACTTGCAAAGGCATTGTCATCGAACCAATGTGTCTCTGTGTTGGAATATTATGTATGCAAAACATGAACGTGTAATGCTTAAGGTTACATAAACCATCTAGTAGTATACTAGTATTGAAAGAGAAAACATCTGTCGTGTTAGGAATCGAACCTCCACTGATTGACGATCTGTCAAAATTAAACGTAGTCTGATATTTTCCCTCGATCACCATATGTATAGCAGTAAATTATTACGGTTATCATTCATGAGTAATTTGTGCTCATTTTCTGTATGGATATCAACGGGAATATTTGCCCCTTCTCGGTTGTTGGCATCAGCTTGTCTGCACACCCTCCTAATGGATGAGACGATATTTAAAAGTAAAAACACACGAATGTAAACACAACTTGATTTATAACATGCAAGTTTAATCCACGCTTTAAATGCGGGTGAATCCCCCTCAAGAGAGTCTATGAGAATGCAAAGCAGATACTCAGGAGAGAGTGTAGATCCTTTCCAAAAATTACGCTTCTATAACAATAAAAAATTTGTCACGATATCATAACATCTAACAAGAGGAATTTGCCAGCTGACTGCATATAATTTATTTTCAAGAAGCCAACTGCTTGATTTCTTGGATTATAACAATGTGTTACATCTAATAAGGTTTCAGCTTTAATGAATTGCACCGTATGGCAATCTTAAGTAATTTCTCACTGGTCATAATATGCCGACAAATACGACAATTTGTGAAGCAAAAGAATTAGTCTGTCGTCTAACTGGATATTTGGAAGCCGCAATAAATGGTAATGGAATAAGAGAACTAGGTCGAAGCGGAAATGTTGGACAGCATTATAAACCAAAGATAATTACACACGAACACAGGGCAATAATGTGAATAGCAGGACATTGCAATGATTTGAGCCAGTGCATGAGATTTCCAACAATGTGGTATGTGGCAGTCTGATCAGAGCCTTTGCTAGTCGCTTGAAGAGTCTATGACTGTTAAGCTACTGACTGAACATCATTTGGAGTTTCTAAGCTTAAAAGAAGACTGCACAGGCTCGTCTGAGTCTACACTTGTCAAAACGCCTTTGCAAGTCGCTTGAAAAGTCTATGACTGTTAAGCTACTGAGATGAACATCATTTCTAAGCTCAAAAGAAAGCTCAGTCTGAGTCTACACTTGTCAAAACGCCACATTGTTGGAAATGACATGTCAAGGTTCATTTTCCCAGTTGCCATACAAGTTTATCTTGTACCTATGACTTAATCTGCAGTCGTTCGGATAGCTATCATAATGTGTAATTAAATTATCTCACGAAAAAACCCAGCGTGAAATCCGCTCCTAAGGAATATCATCGTCTCTGTCTTCTGAATTTCCGAAGACCAACACCGTGGGTGCAGAGCGAATTACAAAGTACGTGCATGATTAAATTCAGTTAAACTGGAATATATGTGCATTAATTGAATCCTCCGTTCAAAGTAAGTAAGGGTGC
Organism: Loripinus fragilis; assembly: GCA_964019695.1. Taxonomy (NCBI): domain Eukaryota; kingdom Metazoa; phylum Mollusca; class Bivalvia; order Lucinida; family Lucinidae; genus Loripinus; species Loripinus fragilis. The sequence goes on from OZ026519.1 coordinate 30,754,545, forward strand.
AAAGATCAGGAATCGATATAATCAAGTACCACACTTGACCCAGAATACCAATAGAAAAGTGACAAGCTTACAGTTATAAACCACAAATAAGAGCCAAAGAGGTCAGCCCTTTCCCAGCAGGTGACCACAAGGCACAAATAAACAGATGCGCACAAAGGCATAACAGCCATAAGACAGTAAAAAAGATCCACAAAAGAAGTACCGCCTTTGGAAGGTCAGTAAAACATTTAACTGGAGGGCTTTGACCGGCCTCACGGCGCCAATCTCACCCTTAATCCAGATGTTGATCAAGACACATAGATATTTGGTTTGCAAGAAAGACCCCTAACTTATCAATGCATCATCTCCCAGAACATATTAATCAAGATATAAAACGGAGATAAAGCAAAGATAAGGACTCTACAGTAAATAAAACTAATTACTTGAGCAAAAGAATCCAACAGGTAAACCCCGGTGGGCTCAGCAAACAGCCAAAGCATCAGACCCCTACCGTCTCATCAATAGATAAGTCGTTAGGTTGAAACCGTCATAGAGTCTAAAGTCAGACCCACCGACGTGAAATTAAAGAGAAAAGCAAAGTTGCCAACCATGATTGGGTTGACCACCAAGCATGCAGTTTGTTGCAAAACATTAATGTTACAGCCAATCTTTTTATTATTGGGAAATTATTTTGATGAACTGTGCTGAAAGATTATAAGAGACAACAATCTTCTTCGATTAATACACCAAGTGACCATATAATTCAGGTTCCAAAGTCCTTGGCGCAAAACTTGGAATTTATATATCAAATCATAGTATCATCTATAAAATTTAGAAAAGGTTATGCAAAGTTTAGGATACATATAGCCTTGATTAGGAAGTTTCTGAGTTAACAATTTATTTGGAGAGTTGAAGTCAATAACATAGCTAGATGCTCTAGCAAAACAAATGATTTGATAGATATGATCTCCATAGGATGTAGAGCGAGGAACATTACCATCTTAAAATGAGAAATTGACAATTTCAAAATCAAAGGCGTCACGTTTATCATAAAATTTGATAGAAAAAGTATTATTAGAAATTGACAAATGCTTGTCTAAAACTGCGGCCTCTTTATCAGATATATTGGCTTTATTAAGGCGGAGCTCTGAAGGGTATATTTGAATTACCATATGTCAAAATAAACATTGTTAATGTATAAAATATCGTCCAAATATCTGGATGTAGTGTTAAATGCATCAATGACATCAGCCTGCTTGAGCACAATTAGTGCCCATAGGAATCCAAACTACTTGTCTATACAACTTGGTGCCAATTCGAATAAAAATGCTGTCCAACAAAAAGGTCAGCACTTCACATTTATTTTGACATGACCATGTATGATATTTTTTTTAGGTTTTTCCGAAGTCAAAGCATTTCTGTCATAACATGCAAGGTAAGGAGAGCCTTCTCTCTGGAAGGTTCTTTCAATAAGACCAATAAGTAAATCTATAATTAAATAATGAGGTAAAGTAGTGTAAGGAGTAGAAAAATCATAAGTTGACAAACTGGTCGCATTGAAATCTCTAGCTTTAAGTTTATCTAAAATTTCTCCTGAATTTTTAGTAGACCAAAATAGGTTTTTACCAGATCTCTCATACACTTTTCACCGTACTCGATAAGAAGCTTTTTAACAGCTGTAAGACATGAAGTTAACAATTTAGAAAGTTCTGTTGTCGTACAAGAACTAGAATTAGCAATAAATCTTGCTTTATAGGGTTTTTATGGAGTTTAGGTCACCAGTACAACGTAGGAACCTGGTCTTTTTTCTTTAGCTTTGACACCAAAATGTAGGGCTGTATAGCAACCATGCCCATCGACAATCACCCTCTCACTCAAAGAAGGCTGCATTTTATAGGCATTAGTGTCAACAAGCTCACGCTTAAGAGTATTAATATAATACAATCGTCAAACATCTACAACATTGTTAGCATTTTTAACTGCTGGAACCAAAACATAGTTCATATGAAAATCCTGGATACCTGCTTTAAGATGACGAAAAGAATATCTAGATTTAGGGGATAAAAGATGTGTATTACGAGAGTAAAATGACATACGAATATCAATAATTTAAAATTAATGTAAGTCTTCCATTCCTTCAAGGCAGAAGGTTCAACATTTTCCCGTTTGCACCAACGTTTACTAAAGTCATTTAAAGAAGCAGCGACTAGGGAAATCAATATTAAAGGGAAATCTATATTTAGGACCTTTAGAAATAATATTGCGAACTTTCCCTGATTCCTGGAAGTTATCAAATGTTTCTTCTATCCCCAAAACAAGAGATCGTTCATCTGTATCAAATTATCGACCTGTCTCTCCTTTATGCACGTCTGAAAAAGTTTTCGAACAAGCTATTTTCAAACATGTTTATAATCACTTCAGAGACAATAATATTCTTACTTCATTGTAGTCTGGTTTTATTCCGGGTGACTCAACTGTCAACCAGTTGACATTTTTATACAATTCTTTCTCTCAAGCCCTTGATTTCCGTAAGGAGGTACGTGTCGACTTTTGTGACTTAAGCAAGGCGTTTGATCGTGTTTGGCATGAAGGTCTTTTAAAAAGGCTTGAAGCTGCTGGTATAGCTGGAGATCTTCTTATATGGCTTCGTTCTTATTTGACTGATAGACGTCAGAGAGTTGTTATTCCTGGTGCAGAGTCAGCATGGAAATTTATACGAGCTGGTGTTCCTCAGGGTTCTATTCTTGTTCCTCTTCTTTTTCTTCTTTTACCAGCTTGTTTATAATTGTTGAAAACCCTGATACCGCTTCTGGACTTCTCAATCTGGATCTTGAAAAAATTATGTTCTAAGCGAAAACGTGGCTTGTCTCTTTAAATCCCAAGAAAACAGAGTCTCTCCTTATCTCTCGCAAACTTAATAAAGCTTTACACCCACCTCTCTTTATGGAAAATCAAAGTAAGTAATGGTGCAAAGATCAGGAATCGATACAATCAAGTACCACACCTGACCCAGGATACCAAGTTATTTCTGAAGTAGAATCTCATAAACATCTTGGTGTATTTCTTTCCAATGATTGTTCTTGGCATAAACATATCGATTGTATCAAGGAAAAAGCCTGGGGTAGAATAAATGTCATGAGGAGGTTGAAGTTTTTCCTTGATAGAAAATTTCTTGAAACTATTTATCTTACCTTCATAAGACCTGTACTAGAATATGCCGATGTCGTCTGGGGCAATTGTACAAACTATGAGAAACAAGAACTTGATAAAATACAGACAGAAGCAGCTAGGATTGTGAAGGGAGCTACTAAACTTGTGTCATTACATGCGCTTTACGAGGATGTAAACTGGGACCCATTGGAAACTAGGCGCAGGAAACATAGACTTTTACTCCTATATAAAATGTTTAATAATCTTTCTCCAGAATATCTTTCTTCTCTGATTCCCCCAACTGTCAACACTCTATCTCAATACAATTTGCGTAATGCACAAAATATTCAGACAGTAAACTCTCGCACTACTCAGTATTTCAATTCGTTTTTACCGTCTTCTATAAGAGAAAGGAATAACTTGCCACTGGATGTAAGAAATAGTGATTCTGTTATCATTTTTAAACGTTAATTGAACTCTGACATTAAAGCCATCCCTAGGCATTTCTATGCAGGTAATAGGCGTGCTCAGGTACTTCACACCAGATTACGTACAAAGAGCAGAGCTAAATCAAAAAATCTCAACACTCATCAGTTACTCTTCAAATTCTCTTATTTGGAAACCCCCACTGTCTTTGCCCACGAATACACTCATTTTTGAAGCAGTCCATAAATATATCTCTGATACGAAGCGTTTCTAATACTGATCCTTAGAGTATACCCTGTTCAAATAAGTTATGAGTGTTTAAGAAATTAACTACTAGTGTATGCCTCCAAGTTCAGCCTCAAGCCTGCTCAATCAATCTCTCTCTCTCTCTCTCTCTCTCTCTCTATCTCTCTTTGTCTCTCTCTCTCTCTCTTGTACATGTTTTACATTGTATTAATCATTGTTAACGTTCTAATTACCATACATGTTTTTCTCGTCAAAATTTCTCAATTTGATAACACGCCTTTGTAATAATGTCCAAAAACAATGAAGAAATGATCTTGAACTTAATAACAATAACGATAATTATTATTTTTCTCATCAATAAACGGTGATATTCTTTTACAGAATTTTTAATTCAGTTGAACAAACGAGTAAAAGTTACAAGGTGGAGTTATCACAATTTGTATTATATTGACTATACTTCTGTCATGTTTGCTATTTTGCGCTTTTTTCATCTGAATTTGAATGAGCGCCATAATGACATTTGTGCAGCTGAATATTGTCAGGAGATGAACTAGATAAGCTTTAAGCTTCCATTCTAATCCTTTTGTGATGTATATATATATATATATAGGTCGAAAGCAATGATGTTTGTGAAATTATATTTCCGCACTTCTGATATTTATCTAATTTCACTTGTATCCTTGGATCCATCAGGCTTTCACTTGCGAACAAAATAGATGCCATCCATTGAAAAAGAACCAATATACGACATGTACTGCATCAGTCGTCGTCAATATCAGCGCTTCCTAAACATCCTTTTTTGGGGATGTCTCAGTGGCGCAGTTGGTAGCGTCGGCGTCTGGTGTAGAGCTAGGCGGTGTTGCCGAGGTCGTGGGTTCGAATCTCACTAGAGACAAAATATTTACAGCATCTATCGGCTCAGTTGATTCACTATATCCCTCTGTATTTATCTACTTTCTGAATCTGCATTAGTTTCTGATCCTTTGTAGCTCGAAAGCAATGATGTTTGTGAAATTATATTTCCGCACTTCTGATATTTATCTAATTTCACTTGTATCCTTGGATCCATCAGGCTTTCACTTGCAAATATATATATATATGTATGTTTGTATGTATGTATGTCATGAATTTGAAATAAAATATGTTTAAACTAAATAATATTGCGAACTCTAGCGTCAGGAATGACATTTGAACCTCGTAAACAACATGTATATTAGACTAAGTGAAGGGTAACTAATCCCACTTGCACGTGACGTATGCTTCAAACAAAGCATTTAGTCGCCCTTAGTGACAATTTTAGTGCCACGCTTGATTCACATGTTCAAAAGAAGCCACTTACTGTGGATTCAACGATACATGAGAATTTTTGTAAACTAAAAAATATAAACTAATCTGGATAATGGGTACTTGAAACAGGTATATCATTTACTACAGTAAAATATACACCGTAATTATCCTATTTCTATAAAAAATAGTATAATCCTATTATCATGCATCTCTGAACTATCTGATTCTACTTCGCTGATGTCCGTAGTTATGCTGTTTGTAACATATATGGCTATGTGATTGAGCATCAAATACTATGGGGCTGTGAGGAAAAAACATAACAATAAAGTCGAAAAAAGGAACCTGCTGTGAATTCAAAGATACATGAGAATCGTTTTAAACGAAAACATGAAAACTAATCCAGGTAATGGACACTTTATACAGGTACCTGTATATATCATTTACTGCAGTATAATATTAACCGTAATTTTTATACACCGTATTTTTTCTGTTTTAATCTGTGAACTAGTTGTATTCTATCATTATGCACCTTTGATACAACTGTACATCATTCATTTTAAAGGGTATCACTTGTTGAAATGATAAGTTAAGTGGAATTATTATCACACAAGTGATTGACAAAAACAGTGTCAATTATAAGGCTGTGATACGTTTTAACTACTGTCCTGTCAGCCAAGAGTGACAGTGACGTCACGTTTTGTTTACAAAATTATCAGGGACTTAGAATCGATCGATCACTTGTGTATTTATCCTATCCTCAGGATAGGATTAATACACAAATGATACATCGATTTGCGTTAGCTGAAGTGGAGTGGACAAGTAAATGTTTTACTTAACAATTGTAAACAATATATTCAATATATTACGTCACTGTCACTCATGGTTGGCACGACAGTAGTTGTGTCGTTTTTCATGTTTTGCTATGTCATTGTTGATAGTTTATTATGGACCACAACAGCCGTCTTCTGTTATTCATTTTCTTCTCGTCTTGCCGACTGGGCTTCTTGTTATGTTAAAATGACATGTTACTTATCCATGTGCCATGTTAACGTGTTGGAAATATATGCTGTTGTGTCTAATTGCAATGTTGTTTTATTGAAAAGCTATCATGTCTTGCCTTTAAGAAGCGCTATTCCCTTACGAAGACAGTATGTCTTGTCAAAACTGCAGTGTTATTGTGTTAAAAGCTTTTCTATCCTGTGTGCGCGTAGTGTTGATATTTCAAAAATACCATATATCTTGTCAACTCGTGGTTTTGTTGTGTGTGAAAGATATGTTATCCTGTCCTTTTGTAATCTTAAGCTCTCAGAACTGCATTCTTTTTTGCTCGTTTCCCATTTATTCATAATAAATACGCACCATGCCTTGTCCGTTTGCCATGCTAACATGTCCAAAATGCACGTAGTATTGTCATTTTGCATTGTTATTATATCTTATATTCATTAATATACTTAACGCCAGTAAAACGCAACTTTTACAGTTTAAACTTACTTGAGATTTAATGCTATTTTATCATTCTAATAAAATAAAAGCATAAACCTATGGTCGTGATATCAAGCAAATACTCTTTTGGTGCAGATAAAGCAGTCCAGATAAGCCAGGCTGTATTTTTTAATAAAGGGACACAACCCGAACTTCGACACAAAAACTGCAAAATCACCTTATTGATATGGATATCAGATCTTCATTATGAATGGCTCTTTTGGATTCAAACTTTCGGAAAATTTCAACATTGCTCTACTTTCTATGCACTCGCAACAGATTTTTTTGACTTGAAGTTTTTACCTTCAAAAATGTCATCAAAGTTTCAACATGAAATCGGAAGTTAACGAAAATGCGACACTTTTGGCGGTAAATATTGCGATAAATGATAAGCATAGGTTATGACCTTACAACTTACGTATGCCAATTTTTAAATGATTCAGTTTAATTGAAGCTTTTGTGATTGCTCAAATTTGGGGGAAATCGCACAAAAAATGAAATTTAAAACATAAATTTTAGGTCCTTCCAGCAAAGTGAATTTTGTGTTGTAAACCGTTTTTCTGTTTGTTTGAGTGAAACGCAGTACTTGCATGCTGAAATTAAATAAAATTTCAAGATTCAATATGGTTACCAAAAAATTTGATGAATTTGTCATTTTTCACCAAAATGTTTGGCAGAAGTGTGCAATTGAGCTCAAGTTTTGGTAAAACGTTCTCCTACGTTAGGGACGCTTGTTAGTACAAAGACAAAGTGTTTAAAGCTGATATTTATAATGAAAATAACACTTGTACCAGTTGCGTTTTTAATGGCTTTAAGTATACTTGTCTACAGGAACCTTTTATTTCTTACAAAGGCATTAGCCATATTCGACTGGTTAAATTTCGTGCTTTACGTTATATGAATACTGAGCTCCGCCCACTTGCGCAGTGGCAAAATCGTACTTCACAAATGTTGACCAGTCGAAAAAAAGCGTGCTACACACCCGTTAAACTGAGGCGACCTTTAAAGCAAAAAAACAACAACAAAAAACCCAAGAGGAAACCTACTCTCCAGTTATAGGCAATAACAAATACAAAATTGAACATTTATGAAAAAAATCCACCACGAGCTCTAAGTAATGACCCTCGATCCATTCATGCATTTACCGTAACATTCACAACTTAAAGCGTTTTGTGGAAGTTTTTAATACAGTGGGCTGGCAGGGATGTAAAAAGAGGGTACATGTATAATTTATTTAAGAATAACATTTAATAATTTAATGGAACATACATGTACGTATCCGATATATAGCCGAGTGGATACGGGAGCACGCTGTACGTAGAACTCAGGGTCTGTGATTCGAATCGCCGTTTTTTTTTGTTTTTTTTTTAAGATTTCTTTTTCAGTACATATACTGTCCTTTTGTTTCTATTTGTAACTATTCCTATAAACATGTATGCCCATACTATTTTTTACATATAAGATTTGCATAGAAGGAAGACACCCGGTAGTTGAAGTGTGTGTGTGTGTGTGTTTTTTTTTTTTTTTTTTGGTGGGGGGGACAATTTCAGAATGAGTAGGAATGTACCAACAGCTAGGGTCTTGGGACCCAGCCACGATTGAGACCCCTTGAAAATGCATGTATATACATGTAACTCATAGTTTATCAAGCCCTACCGGAAAGGCATGAACCCCCTTTCCAGACAATATTGTTGAATCCCTGTTTAGATTTGTACTGATGAAACATAATTTACCACCGTTCTAGACAGACACTGAAAATATGATCCACTTGATTGGCACGCCTCTATCCACACTTATACAGTGAGTGTCCCCCTCCCCACACCACCCCAGTGGAAAAAAAAATGACGAATGTGTTTAGGGTAACGATGACATGCACCATGAAGAAATCAAACGTTTAAACCCCGGTGGGTCCGACAACAGACACAGCATCAGGCCCTAACTCTCATCTTTACTCTGTCAACTCAACTCAAGTCAAGTCAAGTCAACCTTATTTTCTCAGAAAACATACAGTATTAATGAGGCAGAACTACACATGTAGACAAAATAGCATGGCGTAACGCATACAGTTGATTTCAATGTGGATAGAAAGAAGGGGGAAGGTAATTAGGGGAGAAGTAAGGTTCAGTAGAGTAGCATAGGAGGGAAATTGGCATATTCTGTAAGTTTTGCCTTCTTACGAAACACATAGAAGCTGCCGGGGTTCAATCACGCTACATCTTAAAGTAAGAGTGCAAAGATCGGGAATCGATACAATCAAGTACAACACCTGACATGGGATACCAATAGGAAAGTGACAAACTTACAAGTCTAGAGTTTTATAAGTATGTATTGTTGGTCCCCCACTCCGGGTTTCTATACGGGGAGTATGGCACGGTCTCTATCGTTTTGAGGAGGCGTTGTTGAACTGTCTCTCGTAGTGATTCTAGGTTACGCATCGCCTGCTGTAGGATGTATCTGTCCGCGGGTGGACGTGCACCAGCGGGTTTTAAGATGGCTGTGCAGGAAATATCGTCCTCGTCGTCGGATTTCTCAGTCTCCATCAGCCCGACTGTTGCTTACGCTAAACAAAGTCTGGTTGGCGCTGGCAACTTTGAGGGGTGGGTCACGTGATGTGGCATTCTTGTCAGTTACCAAACTGGCGGGGGCGTACGCTTGCTTCCGAGCACTTGTTTCCAATCGGGAATTTCTTCATCTACAGATTAGAAGAGAGAGCTGGTTACTTTGCTTAGTTTATCTTCTTGGTGTCTTGTGATTGTTGTATAGCTCTTCCTCGCGGTGCCATTGGCTTGTCTGCAGTTTGTGATTGTGGTATTTCCTGATCATACTCACTTACTATTCTTTAAGTCAGAACCATCATAGCGTCTGAGGTCCGACAAGCAAGCCTGCAATGAAAGAGGAAAGTAAATCTACTTACCGTGATTGGATTGGCTACAGAAGCCTCACGAAATGGTCACTTCAATTTGATGCAACATGATGAAAAATAATAAAAATGATAGTGGTTAAAACATACAAGTTTTGATGTTTTGAGAAATATCCATACCTTGGCGCTTAAGGGTATTAAAAAAAGATCAGATGAAGGGACGTGAAGCCACGACCTTCTCATTCAACGCAAAACGCCATATTCACTATACCAGCACTTTCAGCTGGATAACAATGGCTGTAAGCATGCACTTGCTATAAAAATCGAGGTTTTAATGAGGCAGAACTACACATGTAGACAAAATAGCATGGCTGACCTCTTGGCTCTCGTTTGTGGTGTCTACTGTGAGTTTGTCACTTTCCCATTGGTATCCTGGGTCAGGTGAGGTACTTGATTGTATCGATTCCTGATCTTTGCACCCTTACTTACTTTTATAGACAGATTCGTGGAGACAGGGTACAAGATTAGGTGGTTTCTACTTTACGTAGATTGATCTTCGTAATCTTCGTAAAGCACGAAGGTTTGCAAAATCGCGAAACATTCCCAGTCGAAAAGGAAATGTGCAACACAGATGATGTCATCACATGGTTGTGAAGCACGAAATAACCAGTCGAATAGGCGTATAAAGTCTTGTTCACCATCGCATCATCGATGGTGATCTACGTTAGTATTCTTCCATGGATACCCGCTTGCTTTTGAAAATGAAAGGGCGTATTGAGATCTTCTCCTCTGAGACGGAAATCAAATTCCACAATGAAACTAATTCGGATATTCTCGGCTTCTTGTTGTTAAATTCGGATATGATGAAATCAAGCTCCCCACAGCGGCGTACTCCCGGTTCTGCCTTCAATATGTTTGTGTACGTCAAAACTTCCCCAAGTCAAATGCCCCCAAATCTAAACGTCCCCAATTGGGTCAAAACGTTCCCATTAACACGTCTCCAGTAAATCACTGATCAAATCGGTAGAAACCTGATCACTTTCTTTAAGCTACGTGTTGCAAAGTGGACGTGGGAGGGTGTGTATGTGAACTCATGCACTTCTGAGCGTGCACCGAGTAGTCAATAAACCCAGCCTGGTAGATTCACATTTCTGTATTTTATTTCATTCACCTATGCAGAACTTAGTATACACATACAAATACTAAACAAAATTACTGAGCTTGAAATGCATGATAAAAACTGAACAAATAGTGGCTATAGAAAATGCAAAATTAAAATGATTAAAATTGTTGTCTAGTAACAACAATGCGCATTACGATAGTTCTAAGCTTCTTTTTTTTCAACATCTTACCCTGGAAACATGGAGCCTTCAGATATTCTCTGGTGTAACGAAATTCTCAGATTTAGATAGATCCGTTTCAATATGCCTCAAGGTTTTATGCACATTCCTCGTTAATTAGACTTAGATTGAGGAATATGATCACATACTGCTAAAATGTCTGCTTGGGGAGGTTGGAGTTGACTCTATACCACTATTCAATTCAGTGTTTGCATGGATAGAATCTTATTGATATATGCATATTTCCTGTGTTTTATTTGCCTCCAATGGACCAATTATTCAGAACTTAGAAGTAGAAGTATATACAAATAGTTAACTAAAACAAAAATTCTCAGAGTTTGAAATGCATGAAAAAAATGAAAAAGAGTGGTTTCAGCAAATGCAAATATAAAATACTAAAAACAGGTTCTCTACTTAATATAATACGCTATGCGCTATTTCTAAGCTTATTTAAAAGCTAACCTTGTCAAACTACAGTGTTATTATGTTTAAAGGCTTTGCTATCCTATCAGTGCGAAGTGTTGATATATCAAAATTGTTCTTAAAAGGGTATCCTTTGGAAGCGAAGACTGCACCAAAGAACTGAAACTAGAATGTGCATATTTCCTGGGCCAGGCTAGTTAGTTCTGCCATTTAGGCGTCATCAGTGGCCTTATTATAGTTTCAAAGTTCCACAATGAAACCCATGATCCCAAAGGATAAGAAAATAAAATCTACACTATAGTGAAGGGCAGGGAGACGTTCTACCGCCGCAACACAGTCCCAGTCACCAGCTTTAGTGACCTCAAATTTGTTCTTAAAAGGGTATTCTTTGGAAGCAAAGACTGCACCTAAAGACTTAAACTAGAGTGCGCATATTTCCTGGGCCAGACTAGCTAGTTTCTGCCATTTAGGCGTCATCAGTGACCCTCTAATAGTTTTAAAGTTCCGCAATGAAACCCATGATCCCAAAGGACAGGAAAATAAAATCTACACTATAATGAAGGGCGGGAGACGTTCAACCGCCGCCACACAGTCCCAGTCACCAGCTGTAGTGAAGTCAAATATGTTCTTAAAAGGGAGCAAAACGTAACTTCTCATCATGTCTTTAGCAATAGTTGTCATGCTTTAACATCATGTTAATATGCCAACTCGATATGTCCTGTTGTCATAGTCTACTATGTAATCAGTGTTTCGCTCTGTCAAAACGACATGTTGTCCTGTTGATTTTCACGCATGCGCATTGAAAGCTAGAAAATCGATAAACTTGGAGTAATACAAGTAAACGTTTTTTACTTAAAAGCTTGGTCTACTTTAACCATTTATAAAATGGGCCGTCGACGAGAGAAAAACTGTCGTCGGAGTTTTGACAAAGTGAGTTTCAAAACAGCCTGCTAAGGTACAGAGACTAGCAAGAACATTGAAATTTGGCTCGTGGCAAGTTTAGATATGATTTATTCCAAAAACAAACATCAAAGGCTCTGATCAGACTGCGCGGAAGCGCAGGCTGGTCTGCGCATTTAAATTGTTCTTATTTTCTCAAATCCGCGAGGTTAGGTTTACTATCGTTGGGGTCCAAATTGATAAAGGTGAGTGAGCCTGTGCTTATCAAAAATCTTGGTCTTGGCTTAGTATTTATTAAAAAAATCTTAACTCGAACAGTGAGTGAGTGAGGGTGCGTAATGTTCCATCAACAGGTTAGGTTATTTGGAGACATGGCCACGGCTTCGAATCCCATCTGACTGACTGCAGGTTCAAACATACAAGATGAGGTGCTTATCCGCTACATCGTAGCGGCTCCTATGTTGACACAAGCCATGGTTTTAAGCAAAGGAGAATAAATGTTTGTGACACTGCAGAAAAGTGTTTGGGTAGGTGATGCAGGCTGCTTGCTAACAGTTTGACTTTAACAACTCTGGTAGAGATAGACGACTTCACAACGAGAGCATGTTTGCAAGGGGTACACCGATTTGCAATTTTGGGCCATCTGTTATATTAAATAGCGCTTTTAGCCCCCAAAATAACGTGAAGTATTTTTGTCCTAAAATTAACATTTTTCAGCCTAAAATATAGCTATTAGCAATTTGCAATTCTACTATGAAATATGATACCTATACATGGCCTTGGATAAGTCTACTATGAAAAATTATGCCCAATAGTTGCATTTAACAACTCTACTTAAAGCCGACAAAAGTTAGTAGGTCCCAGTAGAACCATCACAACCACGACCGAAACAATTGTATCTTTTGTGTTGTCATGATGGCAAAATGCACAGAAATTGTTTTATTCTCTCCAAATGTTTAAAAAAACTATGGTAGAACAGTTTCCATCAAGTAGGTGATTGGTCGTCAATTACTCTGAACTAGTCGTCGACCAGCCGCCGATCAGTCATCGACTGATTGCCGATCTGTCGCCGACCGATTGCCGCTTAATTGCATAACGATCGCCGAACGCGCGGCAACTGATCGGAGACTCATCGGCGACTGATCAGCGGCCATACCAGTAGTAGAAAAAACAGATGCAATGGTCGCAGAGGTACCGAGCAAAACTCAGTCGCCGCGAGGTCCCGCCTGGGTTGCAAGCTCTGTGGGACCGGGGCCTTAGACAACTCTACGAAAACGTTTGCTGCATTAAACAATTCTACAAAGAATAATGATATGCCTACAAGTGGCATTTGTAAGCTATACTATGAATTTTAATATCTACAAATGCATTTTAGACATAATGATAACACAATGGAAAGACACGATACAAAGTAGTTTTGAAATCTCAACACCACGTACCAGCAAGATAACAAAGCTTCATTGCAAATTGGCAAAAAATAAGGTCCCTTTAAAGCTGCATAGTCTGTAACTTTTGATCTTTTAATTTTAGAACTAATTTTTCTATTTTTTTTAAAACACAGTAAAATAACTAAAATTCAGGTAAACATTTTATCAATTTCGTAAATCTTAACAAATTATCAGCATCAAAACAACGGAATTTATCTTAAAATTAACTGTTTTTATTGGAGGGACGCAAATAATTACCAACAAGAGAAAAACACACCTGTTTTATAAGATAATTCATTTTCCGTGCAGTTTTCAGCTATAGTGGACAGATTTATTGTGGAAACATAACTTATTTCTACTTTTACAAATGATTTAAAAAGAAAATAAAAAAAATCGAAAAATGTTCATAGTTGCAGACTTAGTCTCTTTAAGACACCAACACTTCTTATGAAAAAACATTTAAGCTTTACAACATACACGTAACAACTCTGCAAATAGAGAAGACATCAAGTGTTTTAAACATGACTACGCTCCAAATTGACAAGACAAGATATGTTTGTGAGAATGTAATATTACAGTATGACAAGGCATCACAGCTTTTCAACATAACCACATGGATAATAGGCAATATATAATGTCTTTTGACATAATAAGACTACACAAAGGCAAGATAGCAAAGTGTTTCATCACAACAACATAGAAAACAGATAGGATAGCATAGTATTTCGACACAACAACATGGTAAACTAACACAATGACATAGTGTTTCAAAACAACAACATGACAAACAGACAAGATAGCATTGTGTTTGGACACAATGACATTGCAAATAGGCAGTAAAGCATAGTGTTACAACACAATAAAATTGCAAATAGACAGGATAGCATAGTGTTTCGACACAATAACAAGGCAAGCATACATGATAACACAGTGTATCAACACAATAACATGACAAATAGATAGGATAACATAGTGATTCGATTTTGTAATATGGCAAAACGACAGGATAATTAAGTGTTTTGACACAATAACACGGCAAATAGGCAGGAAAATATAGTGTTTCTACACAATAACACTGAAAATAGACAGGATAGCATAGTCTTTCAACACAATAACATGGCGAATATATAGATAGTATAGCAATGTGTTTCGACATAATAACATGGCAAATAAACAGAATAGCCTAGTGTTTCGACACAATAACATGACAAATTGACAAGAAAGCAAAGTGATTCGACATGATAACAGGGCAAATAGACAGGATAGTATAATGTTTTGACACAATAACTTGGCAAATAGACTGGATAGCATAGTGTTTCGACATAGTAACGTGCCAAATAGACAGGATAGCAAAGTGCTTTGACATGATAACATGGCTGGTACACAGGATAGCCCACAGTTTCGACATGCTTATACGAAACAACACGAATCGTAAGTTTGTAACATGATAACACAACACATAGACATGATAGAATGTCATTTTGAAAAATTACTACTGGGTACAGACAAGATAATGACCATAATGAATCTGCAATTTTACAAGACAAAATGTCTTTGAAAGAAATTAACACGTTTTGCAGGCAGAACGTAAATTCTTTAAATTCTTTATAACATATTAACGCTTCAATTAGAAAAGACATCGTACGCGTTCAACGCGTTCAATACTTTAACACACCACGCACACATAAAAGCACGTCATTTTGATATAATAAGAAGACACGTCGACAAGACAAGAAGAAAATGAATAACAGAAGATAGCTATGGCGGTCCATAGTTTATACCAATACTACTCTTGTCTTTTATAGGGGCGCGGGTTGATATTTGTGTACATATATATAAAGGATCTTACATTCGTGGTCATGTATTATTCATTTTATTGAACGATTACAGGAAAAGCGATAAAATGCGAGGCTTGCTGAGCATCATACCGCTTTTTTGTAAAGAGTTGAATAAATTTAATAATACAAGAGCACGAATGTAAGCTTCTGTTTATCATATGGCATTAAGATCACATTGGAATCTCATTTCTGGCCTAAATGGTTAAGATTTTGCCATACGCAACGTTGTTATATATGGGCGTCATGTCATAACGCTTTCCGAACATCTGTAAATCACTAGTGATTTATTGATTGTAATGCTAATGACATTATTTCACTCCCAGACGCGATGTCATATGATAGAAACAATTCTCTACACAGTTGTTGTGAACGGATGTTTTAAAAACAAAAATAGAAAGCGCAAAACCTTTGATTGTTTATATTGTATTAAAGATTGTGTGACTTATTTAGCTTTAATTCCTGATGAGCACCCAGAACAGTTATCATGAAATATTTATCATCTCAACAACTATCGACAGTATGACCAAAATCTAAAAGATCCATTAAATCCACACATACCTTCCATCCTAATCAACTTGACGGGTAAGTGTAACTGGAATTTTCTATTTTCATTTAGGTAAGCATTGAATAGACAATTCTATAAAAAGGCAGTCAAGACCCCGATCAAAGGACAAGTGTTTGCCTAAAAACCAAGCCACCAGTGCGTTTAATACGAGAAACATGCTGGCTACAATACTGACTAAGCAGACAAAGGCAGAGACGTCTTAAGTATTAGCTATGATTAGTTAAATTACGCAACTGTGTAAGATAAACTAACTTTGTTGCAGATCTTTCTATGACATATGTAACCAAATATCTAGGCAATGTTCTTACGTATGTCACCAAATATATATGCAATGTTGTAAGGAATGCGGAATGCGCAGGTGTTTATCTGCAGCGTGCTGATATATTCCGATAATTATTTTAGAACAATGGCATTTTGAATTAAAATTGCAGAGGTGACCGTACAATACAGAATATTAAATAACCCTATGCCAAAGGTATCCGTCAAGTTTTGAAAATACCAAATACTTTCATACGGCGTCTATTTAAATGTCAATTGCAAAACTATGAGTAGAGAATAACAAGTTTTAGTTATAACAGGTACATTGTATGCTATGAGAAATTCCGCATGTCTGGTTATATCATATACGGGTAAAGTTTCCTCTATAATTGCACAACGGTGGATAATGGCTCAGACTCGATGACGACCCTACTTACATCATTTGTTGGTGTTTGATGCTTGCCTTTTGCAGAGCCACTAACCGTTGCTTAGCGTAAAGTATGCTTTAGCTCTGACTATCTTTGAGTGAAGAGCCAGGTTCTTTGATTCAACAACTAATATGTTAAGCCATTACTCCATGATAACGCCCATTGGCGCATTTGAAATATACGGGTATAATGCATTTGAAAATATTATGATATATGAAACATTTGCTCCTGGAGCAAATGCTCAATTTTCCATAATATTTTTAAAAGTTTTCAAACATATCTATTATATGTTCCATGTATTTTTTCAATGTTGTCTAAAAATAGAAAATGAAAACTTGATCTAAAATAGCCTATGGAGTATAGGGTGAATTTGATTTAATCGTTTCTCTAAGATGGTTTTTTGCATAATTTAGGAAGCCTCTATGAGGGCTTAACATTTTTGTTGTCTTATCAACAACAACATCTTGGGCAAAGACTTAGCATGTAAAGTGTATTTACGTCTCCCCAACCCCGGTACATGTACCTCTGACTGTTGTCCGTTCTAATTTTTAGGAGGTGATCATGCTGCTGTGGATTTTGCTGTTAGGTTTGTAAAATGGTGTGGGTATTTTGTGTTGTATATTTTGTGTTGGTTCGCTGTTTTGTGGTGTCCATTCTAAATTAGTAATCATCGGAAGTTGGTTGCTTAACTTCATTGTGTTGTTGCTCTCTATGTTTTGTCTATCTTGCTCACGGGGTCATGTGTTGGTTTGCGGCTTGTGCCATTTCCAGATCCTTTTAACGACCAACAGCTGGTAAAATGGTACTCATCTGAGCGATCTGCATGGTTTAAAGCTTAAGCATTACACTGACAATTCATCCGAAAATCGTTTAATACAACTGAGACATGTTCGGAATTTAAGCACTCTTCCTGTCAAATTCACAGTTGTGCAAATCTTCACATTTGCGTAATATTCCATGAAAACAGTTTAAAGGAAACTACATTGGCGTATTGGCACTTCTTGAAATCGTTTTGGTAACGCATTGCTTTTCAACGCATTTGCACTGACATTCATGTCTGAGCAATTACAAAACAATATTGAAAACGCGTTTCCGTATATACTGCTATCTGCTACTCATGAATACATAAGACTGGTCTTTTTTAGACATGGATAAACGTGAAAATGAGGTCTGGTTTTATTTAGTTTCTGAGCGTAGCAGTATCCTCAACGAGAATTAACGTCCTAAGCATCAGTCAAATGGGTGGCGCAAAAAGCGTTTTCTCTTGATCGACAGAGCAGGACCATTTGTACAATTTCGCTAGAGGGAACAGTTCTGTGAACTTATCTTGAATTTGGACCAGTGGCACAGGAGGAGATTTTGTTTAAAGATATTTCTTGTCTATAGCTATGGCGGCCATTTCGTTCGACAGAGCAAACAAATTTTTGCAAGTTTTGTAGAAGGCATCACAAAAAACATTTCTGAGAAAAGTGTCCTCAATTTGAACCAGTAGTTCAGGTGGAGATGTCGTTTTAAAGCTTCCTTATCAAGACCTCTAGTGGCGCTCATGCCTGGGGCATTCTGGGCAACATTCAATTGAAATTATCAAGAAATAAACTGACCAGTTGTTGAGGAGCAGATGCGGTTTTAATTAAAGAAAAAGACACGGGACGAAGAACGATCACAATAGCTAATCACAAAATTAACTTAGATCGCATTAGGTCTCTTAACTTATACAATGTATCATCACATAGAACAACCGAATCAATTAACAAACTGGGATGAATCAAAGAAAGCGCCCATGAATCACAAACTGTAAGAGCTAGAGGGAACCATATACAAAAGGCAGGCACGGACCCACTGACGAAAGTTTTGGGTGACAGTCATCATTGAGTCTGAGGCCTGACACACCGTCGTACAATTAAAAAGGAAATCATGTCTAGAATAATAGCTTTTCCTCATGGCTAAGTAGAAAAGAAGGCAAAGACCGGTAATCATTACAATCAAATACCACACTTGACCCAGGACATAAAATGGGAAGGTGACAAAACAATAAAACACTACACAAATTTAAAGAAAGCCAAGAGTTTAGCCCTATCCCAGCAGGTGACCACAAGGTTGCAAGGATCAGACGAAACAGACAACAGTTAAACCCCTATGGGCCAGATCACAGACACAGCATCACACCCTAACTCGCTCATCTTTAGAGACGTCTTTAAGTTGGAACCGTCATAGAGTCTGAGGTCCGACCAGCCGGCGTGCAATTAAAGAGGTAAGCAATTTTGCTGTGATTTGGTTGACCTCCGAGCTCGCAGTCTGTTGCAATGCATTATAACCAATATTTTTTTTTAAATTCGATAGTATTTAAAAAAACCCTGCGCTAAAACTTATTAGAGTGGATAATTTACTTTCATTTATACGCTAAGTCGCCATAAAACGCTTGTTTCGAAAGTCCCTGGCGCAAGAAAGGTTTAAGTCTGACATTGAATTTAGATATCACATCATAGTATCGGCGGTAAAATGTAGAAACAGTTTAGCAAAGTGTATGGTACCGTTAGCCTTGTTTAAGAAGTTTCTGAGTTTACAGTTTACTGCGTGTTGACGTCGGCTCTAGCAAATCGGATGAGTTGAGAATTATAAACTCCTTAGAGCGAGGAACATCGGCATCTAAAAAAGGTAAATTGACAAGACAAGATTAAATTTATAATCAGGGGAGCACAATGAGTGCCGATAAGAATCCCTATAATTTGCCCATACAACTTAGTGCCAAATCGTATAAGAATTTCAAAATATAAAAAAAGATCAGCGCACCACATACATGTTCATAATACACTGCATGGTATTTTTTTCGGCTGTTTCCGAAGTAAAAAAAAATGCATTTTTGTCTTTACATGCAAGGTTAGGAGAGCCTATTCTTTGTAAGACCAATAAGTTTACATGTCTGCTCTATGGTCGAAGTGAGGGTCGTTCAAAAAGTATGTTATTCCAATTACGCATCAATACGCTGTGACAGTCGAAAGGATATATTGTAAACTTGTTAAATAATGATAAAATCATCAGTGTTTTTTAATTTAGCTGGATTTTCAGTTATATCCTATTTAATTATGGTCGTTTACAGGCAGTTTTTTTTTCACGTTCCAACATATCCTTAGGACTGCAAGAGAGTTTTGAAGAGGTCGCTAAATCAGGGTCGGGGTGGACATATATAGCCTCTAAAAGTCACCTAATTGACTCACCATTAACGTTAGCATATACTATGTGCTCACTCTAGATAGATCTTAAAACAATTGACCACTTCGCAAATGAAAAATATATATATAAAAGTAAAAAAAAAGCTTAATATCCCCATTTCCTCTCCATTTTTTCGTGTCATTATTTTCTTTTTTCTTACCCTTGTTCCTGTTTTACCAAGCATCTTTTGCACCCTTCCGTTTTAGACAGGCTTAAAAACTATTGATTTGACAGCACTTTATAGGATAGGGATAGAAAATGAATTTTTAAGAATTGAATGTGAGTTTTCTCAAACATTGGGAGCTTCTTACTTGCCACTCATAGATGCTGGCTACTTCGTATTCTCAGCATTAACAGTCGGCATGTGTACCTATTCTATGGTACTAAAACATAAGACAGGTCTGCTCTTTGGTCGGAGTGAGGTTTGTTCAAAAAGTACTTTTTCGTCTATTAAGCATCAATACGCTGCTGCATTCGATCAGAGTCTGGTATTAGTTGGGCCTCTACGTGATAAAAAAAAATAGTAAATGAGTATGATTAGTAAAGACCACACTCACAAATTGCAGACGAACCCATGGCACCGCGAGGACGAGCCACACAACAATCACAAAACACCAGGAAGACAAAATAAGCAAAGCAACCAGCTCTCATTTACCCATCAAGATGATTGCAAAGCTAGATTGGGCCTAAAACCTGTCCTCAGGGGTTCCAACAGAGCGAGAGTCACACCAGTCTCCCCAGCTACAGAGACTAGCTTTATCAATTAATATGCGATTGTAGCAAGTCAAGATATACTTTCAAATTAGCGAATAACAAATATGCTGATCAGATTGCCCAGATGCGCAGGCCTGTCTGCGCATTTATTGTTCGCAAACCCCGCAGACAGGTTTTCTGGCGTAGAGGTCCATTTCATTTCTGATCACGCTATACAGTTAATTGACTGAGTGTTTATGTGATAGTGTTTATCCTTGCGATCCTAGCTCATGACATATTCTGCGATGCCACTCTTTGATTACAAATTAAGTTAACTTTATCTGTTTGCTAGACATGCGAACCAATTGCTAGATGAATAAATTGTATAATAATAGATTCCTGTCTTGTTTCTAAATGCGCGTGATGCAGAGACTTAATCAGTTGCTTCCATCCTACGAGCATGTGTTGTTCCCGTGAAATAAGCGTGGTATGTGTGCATCAAGTTAACAAATCAATCTCATTTAGACTCTCCTAATCCGTTGAGGAGTGGGAACCCCTAAATCAAGGAGGGTGGGGGTGGGGGGGTGGGGGTAACGTATGTGTTAGCCATGTGACAAAAACATTGATGGGACTATAATTTTCGGACATGTTTTTGTTGGAAAGTCTTCGCTTCAGAAGCAGTGGCATATACTTTCACTGTTATCTTTGCTTAATAAGATTAGGACACGGCCTGAGAAGGAAACTAACTTCTGAATCATCTAGATTCTGGCCATCATTGAGAACATTCACCTTCAAATGATATTTTCTGCCGGATGGCTTAACACTCCTACTACCACGGACAATGGTTTCACAAGCCATGTGTGACAGAGCTCAAAAGAAAAGTTTATTGTTAAAAGGATACCAAAATGTAATTTATTGAGGGGTTTAAATCCAAATATTGATGTTAATACCATGTTTTCTATCAAATCTGATTGAAGTCTTTGCTGAATGCAATAAAGTGGACTTGGTAGTTAATTATCCAGTAAGAGCTCAGCGAATACTGGAACTCACCAGATGCACAAACTGATACGATCCTCGCGGAGAGCACATTCAGGATCGGGTCAGCGTCCGCATCAGCATAACACACATTCTTCTATTAAAGTGTATGGATTCCTTAGAAGGGGGAAGTGTTGATTAGTTTTTTTATGATCTTTGCTTTACTTTCAAGGTCACAGTGGTGCTTTAAAAGGTCAAATTATGACGAGAATAGCGTTTCAGCACACTATATGTTGATGCAAATGATGGATACTGGCCAGGCTTAACATATTTTTTCATTGTGAAAAAATAATATGGTAATTAAATGCTGATGCGCGCGACTTACTTTTCAAGGTTCCCATCCTAAAATGCACTAAAATTCCAGCCTTTCCCGCACTCTAATTTCTGAACCATCGAATGGATATTAACGAAACCTGCAAAAATACATGTGCATAGTTGGGAGGGGAAAATGATTAATTAGTTGTTGATGACATTAACCTTATTGCCAAAGTCGTGCGAGCACTTTGGTATATCAAATTATGACCAAACGTTAAGGGAGTATGACAAGGAAATGTCGAAATCTAACACGGACCAACCCATGGTACCACAACGAAGAGATACAGAACACTAACAGCCATGAAACAACGAGAAGTCAATAAAAGTAAGGCAACCAGCTCTCTCTTCCTCGGCGAGATGATTGCAAAACTAGAATGGACGTTCGGTGTCGTTTAACAAAACAAAGGCCACACAAAACAATTCATTCAATCAATTAGAACAACAAAAACAACAAAGTAATAACAACAGAACCGCCGCTTTAGAACATAAGACAGTTGACGCCACTTGGTGGCTTAAATACATTTTACTTCCACAAAATGAATAGAACTAAATAATGATTCGCTTTTAGTATTATTGAGACCATACTTTATAAAGTGTTTAATTGTGACAAGATTTTGTATGTATTAGAAGTTTGTGACCCAGATCTATATTCTCGCATTATACATGGACACCTTTTTTGGACAATCAACGATTTCAGAGAAGAATTGTCCTTATAAACTTCCAAGAAGGCGGTTGAATTAAGGCATGTAGCATGACAAAAGCAGTAATGATTGAGATAAAGGTCATCAAAATCAACACTTTCTGGTTCAGAAGAGAGTATGGTTAACAAGTAACGCGGATGCTATACATGTTAATGAAGTTTAGTTTTTTTTTCTAAAGCGATACTTTATCGAAAAAAAATAGCGATATCTAATTAAAAAACCTAATCTTCATTTATTCTGTTGACAGAATAATGTATTAAGCAAAGCTGAACCACATGCTAATTTTCCTTATGCCAGAACCGGCTAACAAAGCAGAGCATTTTCGTACATAGTACTACGCGTAATGTGCCTTGTGTACACCCCAGGCTTGATTCGATTCTCGAATTGTGCCGGACTTTCCTGATTGTGTCAGGACATTGATATAGAATATTAGATTGCACTTATCGAATTCTGAAAGTATGTCGGGAATTATTCCATGCGTATGATTTCGTTAGGTTTTCAATTTGGGTAAAAATACTCTTGGTCGACTTAGCGTACTTGTGCTACTTACGTAATTTATTGTTCAGACACTTTGCTATTAATGAAGTCTCCCTTTATATGTCTGAGTGATCCAGAGAGGAATTAAAGATTACCAAATGTGCGCATTGGATAAACTTAACTCCTCATATGGCGTAACATCTTAGTGCGGTAACGTCAAGTGGGCCAATTCCTGAAATTTGGAGACTTTTTGTATAACGCAACGAAGTATGTGCGAACGCTGCCTCGTCAAACCATCTGCTGCTAGTGGCAATGTTATGGCCTCGATCCTATCTAAATAGCTACGCATACATTTTTTGATAATATTGTCACGATAAAAAAATTAGCCCCAACTTTGAATATGCTGACCAATATAAAAATGAAGAAATGATTACAATTCTAGGCCCCGGGATTAAAATTTGTAATGCTCAACTCAACTGAACCTGAATTTATAAAGGCTGACATTTCAAAACTTATAAAAACTGAAATGCTGTAAAATTAAGATATTTCTCTCGGAATCTTCTTTTATCCTGCAAATGAATAATAAAATGCCTACAAATGTTGGCATGCATCTGGTTAAGTTTCCTGCTAAGTTAGGTTGAGCATGAAAACAGTTTTATAACCACGGGGCCTTAGTCCATGGGCCCGGAGGGGTTACCATGCGACCCCCTAAGGGCTCTCTGGGAGTGGTATAATATTGTTCATTGGACATCCCTGATTAAGAATCAAGATGTTAACACTCTATATCTTGAGTCCCACCCGCCATTTTGAATGGTTTCAAGATGGCCACCATGAATAAAGATAAAATGCCTTTATAGTGTGATATCAGCTTCCTACCATCTGTTATGCTTACATTTATGAGCGGGACAGCTATATTTAAGATCTTCAACTCCATTTCTGATATATAAATTTAAACATATGGTCTTAACAGACTTTATTCAACATGGCGGACAATTTGAAATACAAATTTCGGATATTTTCGTTAATTTAAGGAAGTTTCCATGATTTTTATAAAACAATTTATATATGTTGCAAGTTTCAGTCATTATTAATTTTGGAGATATATTTAATGTTTGGATTTCTTCAGTCATGGAGTATTTCTGTTTTCACAAAGTCATCATCTTAATAATAATAATGAATAGGCTGCATACAATGTTACCCCACCCATTTATTAATAGACACATTTTTATTTGAGGTAACATAACTGCACTTTCGTATGCATCTATCTCGCTTATATTTAAATGAAGTATACTCGGTTATCTTCAGAATCATCACTTATTGCAGCATATATTTTGAAGGTATATTTGGGTCCTTAAAAGGTAACATACGTTACACTTTACATCAAATTCCTCAAAATAGACATGATAAGACTGAGTACAAACAGCCTCTACAAAATGAGTACGATGTTTTATTTTCAATTGGGTCTTTGAATAGAAAATTGATTGGCTTTCACAAACTGCAAGGAGTATTTTCATATTTTCTATAATATGCCCTGTATTTGTATTTTAGACCTAGTAGCGCACTGTAATATGCATATCAGAAGGGTCACTTTGATATAATTAAACATAAAAAATCAACTGCAAATTGAGACAAAAATGATAAATGTTTGTAACTTCTTCAGGCTTGAGACATTCCTAAATGCTAAAAGCACAATCAGATGAGACATGTCGCAATATTTGGAGTGTGCACATAATATTAGTGACATACTGGTATGTAACATCAACACTTTTTGTTTAAGTCAATGGCTTTTCTAATCAATATTGCACTCTTTATCAATCTTTAGAGTTTCAAAATTCTTACACAGAAGCCTCATCCAATTGCTGCTTTAACAAACTTTGATTGCAGACTGTTTCCTCAGATATAAAAGTATACTTTTACTTAGGAAACCAATGTTATTAATATATTTTCAGTATGTTAATATTCAAAATGAATTACAGGTCCATTAAAAAAGTTATTTCACTACGCAATATTTCAAAAGTTTTTTCACATATTTATATACGAATGATCTATGGATTACCATACATTTAATTTAATTCTCATGTCATTTTATTTCTATAAATCATATAAACGTATAATCAGACAACGTTTGTGTATAAATATTAAATACATTCCAATCAAAACACATAATCATATTTCAATGCAATCCAATGAAAACACAACAACATAACTGTACACCTACACCATAAAAGTCAGTATTCGTTGCTACTCCCTTTGCTTCATAAGTTAAATAAGATCTGCAATTGTTCTTGGCATTGAATTGTAAAGTTCTTCCAGGATGTTCGATGCTACACCAAATCACGCTCCGCATCTCTTCTTTTAAACACGGTATTTGGCTACCAATCTCTTTTTTCATTACATTCCAAACATTATCTATGGAATTCATTTCTGGCGAATTCCTTGGTCATTCAGAATGAATTTTGCGTTACATTCCAGGAATGTTCCTGTTCTTTTAGAGCTATGGCATAGCACAATCTGATGCCTAAATATATATCCCTTCTGTGGGATCACAACACATTTACATGAGCTTGTATTTCGCAATCATAACAATCGACGCCATTGTCATGTTTCGCGCAAATAGAATGAGAACATATCATACTAAGTGCATTCAGGTTACTGTAAAATTGCCAGTGAGTGTGCAAGTCTAGGGAGTCATTAGCAGCAAGGGTCTATCTCTTCTGAGAAAAGTAAATGGTAACATGGATAATACAAAATATCATGTGATAGAATTCATGATATTGAAATGACATGTGAATGCGTTTTGTTCCCACAGAAGGAATACATGTTTATCAATGATCTCGCGCCCTGCCATAACTCTAAAAGTACTAAACATTTCTAGAATGTTAAAGAATATCTATGTTAGAATGACCAGGGAATTCGCGAGACATGAATCCTATAGAGAACATTTGGAATATAATGAAGAAATAGATTGGTAGCCAAATAATGTGTAAAAAATGGATGAAACGTGTATGTGAAGCGTGGTATAGTGTTCCACCAAACGTCATTGAAGAACTTTACAATTTTATGCCAAGGAGAAATGCAGATCTCTATAAATCAAAGGGAGCTGCAACGAAATACTGGCTTTATGATGTAGGCGTACAATGCTGTGTGTTTTTATTGGAATGTTTTAAAGTATGTTGTTGTGTTTTAGTTGGAATGCTTTTGAAATTTTTATTCAAATGCTGTCTCATTATACGTTGATATGATTTTAGAACCCAAATGACATGGGATTTTAATTATATGTATGGTAAAACATGAACCATTATGTATAATAAAAATGTGAAAAAACTTTTGAAATATTGCGTAGTGAAATAACTTTTTAATGGACCTGTATTTGAATTATTTGTTTCTGCTCAACTCTATATTAACAGACACAGAAACGCAATAATGTAAATGACTCAAACTTTCATTTTAATGGATTTAGTTTCCTAATTGTAAAATGTGTAACGTACATAACATGCAATATTATATAACTTCTGATCGAAATTAATGTAAATTTATTCTCCCCAAAACTAACTTTGATTCATTTTAATGTTTAATATATTTCCAATATTTAAGAATCCTATCAACATTTTAAATGTTTGAACCTAGCATAAGTATTTAGGCAAAGCATAGAAGTAACATGTAAAGTAGCCAACTTTAGTAGCTGGTAATAACCAGATATTCCAAGAAAATTGTAGCTCCACTTTATCTTTGTTGAAAAGGTGAAACAAATGGCAGAAAGATATTTAATGATTCCAAATGTCTATGTCCCACGTTGATTGCTCACTGCTCTTCTCCATTCTACACTACCTTACCCTACGTTCTCCTAGCTTAATCAGTCCTGCACTTCCCTGACCTAAACAGCCCTACACCTTTCCCTCAACTACCATGTACTACCCATAGTCATACTACTCTACATAACAAAACCAACTGTTTACCTTCTCCTATGTTTACCCCACTTAAACTTATAACGTACAATGCATTTAACATACCAGTATCCAACTCATTATCATTATGTAGCCCTATCCAATCCCACTCTACCATAATATATCCCATCTCACACGATATTGATAGGGAGAATTGGGTAGGGCCTGATAGGACAAGTTAGGAGGGGATTATGTGTAGGATTTTGAAAGGTTTTAGAAAAGGTAGGTAAAGCACTGTGTAGCAGTAGGGTGGATTTTACTGATTTGGAATAAGGTATAACTTGAATCTGAGTAGTAAAGATGGATAGAATGAAAGTAGGGCCTGCCCGGGTATGATAGGGTAAGGTGCTGCTTATTCTACCATACATACCCAACTCTCACATACACATACACCTCCACATACACCTCCACACTCATACCCTGCCCACCCCTCCAACTATCTCCCCATTATTTTATGGGTAATATACTGTGAAAAGAGTTGTGTGTATGATGTTTATCTGGATATGGTTTGGGTGAGAGTAGATGTAGGGGAAAGTATAGTAGGCTACGATACCCTTAGGCCTGACCTACCAAAGTCCTGACCCAGACACGATTTCATACTTTATCTACTCCTACTCATAACCTGCGTGACAGTTACTTGTATCTATCAAGGGCATGGTGCTATTAAGGATAAGAAAAGATTGGGTAGAAACTTTAGAAACTAGGGTAGGGCGAAGGGTAGGAGACCCCATCAATTGGCGTGACCCTACCAAGGTATATACTCATACCCTACCCTACCTACCCTGCCCCAATGCAAACCCTACCCTAAACCAACGCAAACCCTACTCTTACCATTACCAATATGCCATATGGGTAGATATAATGACGTCATATAGGTGTGATTAGTGTAGGGTAGATACAGGTAGAGTATTAGTATGTAAAATACTACGGTATAGTTGGGCTATCTACTGAAATCATTCTATTCTAATACCCTAACCGAACTCATATCCTGATGTATGGATAGGGTATGTAGGAAGTTTGTTGTGCACGTTACATGCACACTTATGGGCATATAAATATCAGTGAAATTCCAAAACAAATAAAATATCTGCTGCCGCCAATATGTGGGTGTGAACTGTTGTCCTGCACTCTATTCTAACCATCATAAAGCATAATATAAATGGTGAAAAAAGAATTAAATTTTTGAAAGTTTATTTGGGCCATACGTTACATTATTTTGCATTAATCACAAAGTCTTCTTAATAATCATTATAAGACTTCTCTGAATTTGACAGGTTATCATTGTCAATCAACACATTTGGCATACAGTCTCCACCAAACCAAAGGGGCATCAAATTGCTATGATAATCTGTCAAAATTTCATGTTCAGTTGTTGGATGTGAAACTTATATTATGGGGATATCTGTCCTCCTCAAAATAGCCATGTTGCACATGTTACTTTAGAGAGTTGTGTCCGTACACATAATACAAATTTACTATATTTAATCCAAATTTCTTAGGTTGATAAATTTTAGGTATTTTATGAATAGAAATGGAGAATGCCCTCCTCAATGTTCTCGTTAAGCGACGGATGAAGCTGGAACAGATTAAAGTAGCTCAGAAAATGCAAAAGTTGTTCATATTTGTAACTTTACTGAAATTATCATAATTTGAAGAAAAGGCGTATTTTGAGTGTTCTTTTTATTAACCTTCAGTTGTTTTTTCCTTATTACCCCATCGAAAAAAATAGTAAAGTGATAAGTAGCTAAGACAAATGCAATTGTTAATATTACACTAAGGTAATCAAAACCATCATTATGTCTAAAGTTCTTATTAATTGTTTTTTCATCATCTAATAATGACGAAGACTTTGTGATTAATGTGAAATAATCACCGCAGTTTGTGAACGACAAATTTATTGCCCATTAGATAAATGCATTGTAATTAATACATTGTGCACATTCTCCAGAGGCTATTTTGGACTCTGATGTCCATTTTGTTGCGTTTAATGAGAAATGTACCGTATGTTACATCCTTAATGGCCCAAATAAACTTTAAAAATGTATCCTGCAATAAAATGATGATTCTGAATATAACCAAGTAAACTTCATTTTACTATCAGTGAGAAAGATGCATACAGAAATGTAGCTATGTTTATTTACAGGAAAAATGTTTACTTATTTAAATGGGTGGGGTAACCTTGTATGCAGACTATCCATTATTTTGAAGATGATGACTTTGGGATTAGTTAAATACTCAATGACTAAAGTAATGCTTACAGTATCTGTATCTCCAAAATCAATAATGATTTAAACATATGACTAGTTTGTATTGATAAAAACTCACGGAAACTTTTTTAAGATTAACGAACATATGCAAAATTTGTATTTTAAATTGACCGCCATATCAAATATAGTATGGTAAGACATTACATTTAACTTTTTATATTAGAAATGGAGTTGA
This sequence comes from Loripinus fragilis, assembly GCA_964019695.1. Lineage (NCBI taxonomy): Eukaryota > Metazoa > Mollusca > Bivalvia > Lucinida > Lucinidae > Loripinus > Loripinus fragilis. The sequence goes on from OZ026519.1 coordinate 30,783,971, forward strand.
GGATCTTAAATATAAATGGTCCGCTCATAAAAGTAAGCATAACAGATGGTAGGCGGCTGATATTAAACTATATTGGCATTTTGTCTTTTTTCATTGCGGCTATCTTGAAACCGGTGGGACCCAAGTTATCGAGTGTTAACATCTTGATTCTTAATCAGGGAAGTCCAATGAACAATATTATATCACTCCCAGAGAGCCCTTATGGGGTCGCATGGTGACCCCTCTGGGCCCATGGACTACCTAGTTAGTAATGTTATAAAAACTACAATACGGAGTACACGTTTTACTTGCTTTTTATCAGGAGCTGAATGTCCTTGTCACAGCCAAAGAGACATTGGCGGATCCAGATGGTAAGGCAGGGGACCGGGCTCCACCCTCCTGGAAAATTACGAGCTGCTATATGTTTCGTAGAAATATTTGTACGGACCGCCCTCGGGAATCAATTAGACCATCGATTCAAATTGCTTCTCGAGGGAGGTCCGTACGATCCTATTAACTACGTTGATGACTAATCAAATTTTCAGACCCAAAATCCGCACACGGCACGCCTGATGAAATTTTCTGAGGCCGGTGTGCTGGTATTCAACAGTAGAAAATCGTTAAGCTTGTGTAACCTACAGTCGTCGTGTCAACATGCTCATGTAGTATCGTACAAAGCTCAATTTTGTCAAAATTAATTAACAAAACACCAAAAGCTGCAATGGGTTAATGCTCAATACATTTTGGACCAATTTATAGTATTTGATCGTAGCTATTTTTTTTTTATCATTGCAGTGTATAGCTTATTTCAAAAGTTTTATATTTCAGCTAAGATGGACTAAAGCTTTGATTGCCGTTGCCTATATTTAAAGTTGCATAATTATCCCTACGCTTTTTTAAATAAGCAAAGGGGATATTGCAATCGCCTCCGTCCGTCTGTACGTCCGTCCGTCCGATATGCTATCTCCTCCTAAACCATTGGGCGAAATTCAACCAAATTTGGTGTGTGAGTTACTGACATGAATGGGGCGTGCAACGGCAAACTTTTTTTGCCTCGCCCCCTGGGGCCCTGGGGAGGGGTCAAAAGGTCAAATATCATTTAATTTCAATTACAAAGTCAATTTCAAAGATTTTTATACCAACTTTTTGTGTGCTCTCACAAATGAAAGATACAAAACATACCAGACGGGATTTTCATTCTGTCCTCTGGGTCATGCCCCAGGGGAGGGACGTTGGGGCGCTGGGGGTGCCCAGGGGGTCAACAATTTTTTTTCAGACATGGTCATGTGGTATATCAAATTGACGGGGATGACGAGCAGAACAGAATGCAAGTAAAATTTTATCCTGGGGTCAAAATGGTGACCTTGGGATGAGGTCAAAAGGTCAAATATCATTAAATTTCGGTTAACATGTCAATTTCAAAGATTTTAATACCAAATTTTGTGTGCGTTTTCACAAATGAAAGATACAAAACATATCAGACGGGATCTTTATTCTGTCGCCTGGGTCATACCACAGGGGTGGGACTTTGAGGCACTGGGGGTACCCAGGGGGTCAAACTTTTTTTGTCAAACATGGTCATGTAGCATATCAAATCGACGGGGATGATGGGCAGAACAAAATGCAAGTAACATTTTCATTCTAGGGTCAAACTGGTGACCTTTGGGCGAGGTCAAAAGGTCAAATATCATTAAAATGTCGATTTCATAGATTTTTATACCAACCTTTGTGTACCCAAACACGGGTAACAAACAGAAAAATCTGTGTAGAACGGCCACTCAAAAATAGACAAAACAAAGATCTTAATGAAAAATGGTACCTTAATGAAGGTCGAAAAATTGCAGAATGCTCCATTAGCATTCTGCAATACTTTCGACGTTCATTAAGCGGTGATTGGTCTGGAAAACCAAGTTGTGGTCTTTTTGAGAGTGGCCATTTTACACAGGTTTGACTGTATTATAAAATTGTGCCAATATGGAGATAATCCTGTTATAAGGATTTAATCGCTTGTTGCGTATCCGCGGCAAAACTGTGCAAATTATTGCAAACAAGTAGCCCAATGGGCAACGATCGCTCACCTGAGAGCCAGCATAATATTGGAGACACCATAATTTACGATGCTCAAAAGAAGACAGTGTTCAATCTTACACTTTAAATGGGACCATTTTCATTCGATTTCAGATGAAAATAAAACGCTGTAAGAGTTAAATTTTAAACATAATTTTAATAAAATACATGTATGTCGAGAGCAGAGATATGAAGCTAAAACACTTGAATTTATTTGAAAAACTTATCTTGCTTTGACTAAATTATCGAATCAGGTGAGGTAATCATTCGACATTGATAAAATCAACTCGATATGACAGAAGTTTACTCTATAATATATGGAATTTTGTTGTGCCAACCACCACCCTTATTCTACCAGCTTGATTACTGGATATGTTTTCTGATACGGGTTGTTTAATTCAAAAAAGTAAGTGAGTATGATCAGGAAATACCACAATCACACTCTGCAGACCAACCAATGGCACCGTGGGAAAGAGCCACAGAACACTTACAGTCACAAGACATCAGGAAGATAATTAATAAAAACCAACCAGTTCCCTCTTCCTAGTCAAGATGATTGCAGAACCAGAAAGGACACAAGGTAATGTACAACAAAATAAAGACCAACACAGAACCCACATAAACAATGAGAGGTACATAAAACAATGAATCAACAGCAGCAGAACCACCCCCTACAACTGACAACATATATTATTATATAATTTTGTTTCGTCTACATGTCTGTGTGTCTGTCTGTCCTTCTGTCTGTCTGTCTGTTTTGTCTGTATGTTTGTATGTCTGTCTGTCAGATACGTACGTACGTAATACTTATGTATGTATGTATGTATGTATGTATGTATGTATGTATGTATGTATGTATGTATGTATGTATGTATGTATGTATGTATGTATGTATGTATGTATGTATGTATGTGTGTGTGTGTGTGTGTGTGTGCGTGTGCGTGTGCGTGAATGTATGTATGTGTGTATGTATGTATGTATGTATGTATGTATGTATGTATGTATGTATGTATGTATGTATGTATGTATGTATGTATGTATGTATGTATGTATGTATGTATGTATGCATCATTATATATATTTTCATATTGTTTTATTGTTATGCTTTATGTAAGGAGACAAACTAGTAGGTCTTGGGCTGTTTAGAACCCTTGTAAAATAAAGCATTAAATTAAATATATAATATTCCTCGACCTGACGGCCCGGTCCAGGTATATAACTATGTAATCTGACAACGTTTATCTCGTCAAATGCTAAGTCAATTAAGCTGATAACTCGGTACGGAAAATGGTCCCGCCGATCAATTTTAATGCACTTTGCAACTCCAAGCCCGATTAGCGCTGTATTTATTCTAAAAAGTCACTGACCAGCGGCGTGCTCGCTTGAACTATTGTTAGTTAAATGGAAACAATAAGCACCTTTAACAAGTGTCAGTGGAAGATTGCTTGACCCGAGATTTAAATGTGAGGCCCACAGGGGGTCTGTGCTCCCTTGCTTCCCTAAAACAATACATTGATCTCCCCAAATCCCTTACAAATACTCAGCTCCCTGATAGTATTCTTTCTTGCTCCACAAATCCCTAAATTAAATCAGCTTATCCCCAAATCCACCAAAATGTAAGCCAATTATCCCTTAAATGTATTTTTCTCTCCGTAGGAATAAATTCAAACACTTAAAAACTATGAAGCTTTACATGTACATAAGCACAAAGTCATAACTTAATGTTCACTTAGTATTTTGCGTCATACATGTAAAGACAATGTTTAACCATAGAATACAAGGCATACACTTATTTTAATGAAATAAATGATACATGGCTCAAAGTATGAGGCCATCTTTAAAATGCTATTGATGTACCTGGTTGAGTAGGTATGGAGGAATGCTCTCTAGATTTTTGTTTTAAATTAGGGACACACCATTGATTTTTCTGGAAGCGGGGAGGGGCTAATTTTTTTCCCAAAGCTTTTAAAAACTAGATTTGTTTCTAAACAAAGCGAAAGCACTAATTTTTGTAAACATAAACCGTTTTTTTCAATTGCTTTCAGTCCTATATGCGTGTTTAATTTCAGTTTCACGAAATGAGCAATATTCTTCAAAGTTTTAACAAAACAGCTAATTAACTAGAGACAGCGCGGAGGTAGCCATACAATGATGTGGATAGATACTTGTGCTAGGGGATGGGGAAAAAATGAAACAAATAGTGCGATCTTGTGCATTCGAGTGTTCCAACGTACGCTATTATCAACCTAAAAAGCAACGACTTTAAGGTTTTTAAATCAACAAACGCCAAAGTTTTCTCTTCAATACATCGAGATGTGAATGTACATAAACTAGTACATTTTATAAGGAGGTGTCTGGCTCCCAGAAGCAAAATGTGTTTTTTTTAAATCAAATAAAATGGCGGTTTTCTTCTTTAAGGTAAGATTTTTTTACTTTTTGGCAGGGCTCCCTTAATCTCTAAAACTATGAGCTTGTTCCTCAGATCCCTAAAATAATAACCAGTGCTCCATGACATAAAATAACCATTCTCCCAAGATCACCAAAAACACAGGGGGCCCCAAAGGTTGTGGGTTACAGCCATCCTTGAGCTGGACACAATAATCCCTGCTTAGCACTGGTAAACCCTGGAAGACCTATCCCACATAGTGTAAAAGTTGTTGACTGAGACATAAAGAATCAAAACAAACAGCCGCCAAGTCCCACCTCTGGGCCATGGTATCATTTATTTGTGAGAATATATACAACTTTTCGTATAAATATCTTTGAAACTGACTTTGTAACTGAAATTTAATGATATTTGACCTTTTGACCTCACCCAAAGGTCACCAGTTTAAACCTACGGTGAAAATTGTACTTGCATTCTGTTTTGTTCGTCATCCCCGTCAGTTTGGCTTGCCGAATGACCATGTTTGAAAAAAATAAATTGTTGAACACCTGGGCACCCCCAGCGCCCCAAAGTCCCACCCTGGTGCATGACCTAGGTGCTGGAATGAAATATAATATTTTTGATGTATTTCATTTGAGAAAACAAACAACGTTTGGTATAAAAAATGAAATTGACTTGTCATTGAAGTTAAATGATGTGTGACCTTCTGACCCTCCCTAGGGCCCCAGAGGGCGGGGCCAAAATAATGTGTTGTTGCACGCCCTGTTCGTGTGAACAGCTCACACATCAAATTTGATTGGATTTCGTCGAATGGATTAGGATGAGAGAACATAACGGACGGACGGAGGCGATTACAATATACCATTTTTTTTTATTTTTATTTTTTTTTTTAAAAGTGTGGGGATAATAAGATACTTTTTTGTTAATGACTTATGGATTCAACGAAAAGGAGCTAAATATTTAATGGTTAGAATATACCAGGACCGCTCCCTAACCATCAAATCCAGACCCTCAGTTATATCCAACGGTTCTTTCAATGAAGGGCAGATCATGTCAGCGTCTGCATAATATTTACGAGCTTCTTAAAACGCACTTTACACCAGTCAGATTAATCTCAGCCACTTATCTTTTTAAAGATATTTCTTGTTAGCTTTATCGTATAATCGGGTACGTTTATTTTAATTAATATTGTTAATATGTGGCTAAGTTTATCATTTAAAGGTGTGTACCTACTGTGCGTGCAAGAATTCAGTGAACATCGTTTTTGCGTTCACTTTTATATGTGCAGACTTATAGCATAATGAACATCAGAATATAATGTATCCATACACCACCTTATTGGTAATATTTTTTTCGTTACAAAAGGTCTTGCCAAATTAGCTGTGATATGATGGAATTTGTTCTCATTTGAGCATCTGCACTTTTTAATTTACCCTAAACCCACCTTTGTACGGATCACTGCTTTTAGTTGGCTATCGATGAATAATTATAGTTTTGTAAGACGAAGTAACCTGGTAGGAGAAGGGTTTCTTATCATATCTAAATAGTTTCACCAAATGCAAATTATGGCCATAGCGTGGCCTCATATAATTTCGAAATAAAATAAAATAGTGAGGCCTTCCCAGTGGGTACCCATCCGCTTGTTTCTATGTAATGAATCGCTGTGTTACCTTGTTCATCAATTCAAAATCTTGTTTTTCTGGGTTCCCTGGTCCTTGAAAGTGTTATCCCTCTGATCATCAGATTTTGAACAATTTCCCAATTTTTTAGTTGAACTTTCTATCTGTTTATTCCAACTATTGATTTGCTGACACCTGGCGAAGCGAAATATGCATAGTAATTCCGGGCAACTAAAATTGATAAGAGAAAAAAATCACGGGGCTCACCCAGTAGTTGTGAATCACGTGAAATAGACTCATCCAATAAAAATATGCTCCTTTAGCAGTTGAGGTCAGAAAGAGAAAGTAGTGATGGGGTCGGAAAGTGCTTGGAAATAAGTTGAGCAATATATCAGCGTATGTCATATTTTGTGCTTGGGGTCAATATATTTTTTGTGGGGGCTGAAAACTAAATTTTCATGTGAAGTGCATATTAGACATTTTTCAGTTACCACTGACCTTAGGATTTGTACGGTGTAGCACACCTTAGACTTACGTTATTTAAGAGGGGACATCTAAGCAGTGTAATTCAGAAACGTTCAACAACTTCATTAGTTGTAACTTGCGACTCGGTTAATTTCTTGCTAGGAAATCATATGAAGTGCTTTAATTTTGATTTTTTTTTATTTGATTCTTTACGTTCCATCAACAATCTTTCAGTAATATAGGGATGGGTCTTCCTGGGTCGAACCAGTACTAAGCTAGGATAAATCTGTCTTGCTCAAGGACCACAACGCAGTGACGCCGGTGAGGCTCGAACCCACGGCCCTTTGGTGTTGAGTCACTCTACCACTGAGCCACTGCGCTCCCTTGAAGTGCTTTAATAAAGCAATCTTCAGCAAACTAAAGTGCTGATGTAATGTATTCTTCAGCAAACTAAAGTGCTGATGTAATGTATTCTTGAAAATGCTGCATGTTTTTTATGTCTGCTGATTATGTTAAAATGGACTCTGGACCACTTTTATGAAGGAAGTAAACATAATGAATCCAGAACAGTCTGCAACTCATGCAACGGTTTGACTCTATTAGAGAGAAAGATTTCAACCTCTACTTCTGCACTAGAAACCAAAATTAAATTCAATCTATTGAGTCTGACTGCAGAAATAAAGGAGAATCACTTTCATTTGCACACTCTTATTCAGTTGCTTGATTGGACCTTTTGTGCAAGAGGACTCAGTTTGGAATTGGTCCAATTGAAGTCGAAATATATATGGAGCATTCTGATATACATAGAAGGCTTGCATGCGAGCTGGACATTTCTTGTACTTGAACAACAGCAGAATCTAGGGCAAAGATTTGGTACCAGTTAAATGCATTTAAGGCCCCTAGTGGCTTATACTGTTGTCCGTACTAAGGCGGTTGTTCTGTTGTTGTTGACTTTTTGTTTATAGTTACTCCCATTATGCAAGTCTGTAATTGTTCTATGTTTTGTTGTACATTACTTTATGTCCGTTCTAGTATTGCAATCATCTTGATGGGGAAGGGAAACCTGGTTGCTTTGCTTAGTTTGTCTTCCTGGTTTCTCTTGATGGTTATGTGGCTCTTCCTCGCGGTGCCATGGGTTTGTCTGCTGTTTGTGATAGTGGTATTTCCTGATCATACTCACTTACTATTTTTTAGGTAGTGAATACCCTGAATACCTTCTTTACATGAACCATAAGATTGGTGACCTTGAAACATGGTTTACATTGTGAGTATGAGCTTGAAATGCCCCTGACCAGGTCCCTTACTGTTTTGGAATTTGATCATAAAATAATTTTGCAATAACTAGGTCAGATTGTAATTATTGTTTACCTATTTTAGTATGCAGGCAGAGGTGCAATGGATATTGAAAAATATGAAGCGAAATTTTAGTTTGTAGGCCTGGGTCCAACCCTTTGTGTGGACTTGGCGGTAGGGCGTTTGCCAAAAACAATTTTTCACAATATGGTATATACAACAACATGGTAGCAAATAGTTTGCCAGAAGACACACCCTCTACCCTTGAGCTCTACTCCTAGGAAATCTTTATCAATCAAAACTGGGCTCTGCTGGTACAAGAAGGGTTGTTGTCAGTTTGTAGAGTAGGTACGTGCATGAAGTATTGTTAAACCACTTAGTCAAGCTTGTCATGATAAAAACTGTGGTTCGACCACAAACCCACTTCACCAAATTAATACCATGAGGTAAAAAGCTATACTAATTGTCTTTTTGTATTTTACTCCTTCTGAATTTCGAAGGGTGCTCAACTAAGCGTGTATTGAATTTAACAGTTTTAGCATTTTTCCGAGTTGGGAAATAATGATTAATAATAATTATAATAGATTAGTTAACTCGTCAGTATGTTGAAGATAAGGAGCTATGATAGGATGCAGCTTAATCACATACGTGATTTAGCCCGTCTGCCTGTCCCTCCTGAAGTCATTTATGATATTTGATGCATTTTGATTTTTTATGATCACTACCACAAACAGTCAATATCATATAAAGTTCACCCAAATCGACTCAACAATTATCTATTTGCATGCTGGGTAATTTTGCATGCCTATTCATTGTCTGCAGTTTCTTTTATCTTTCCTTTTATTTAAATTAACTCATTAAAAAGATCCTTGGGGATTACCATGCCAGTGCTAAACAGTTTGAATTTGGATGAAGCCCAATATTTTGTCAGGCCTGATCTTGTTCCAAATTGTTTGCAAATGTGGCCCACCAATAAATGACAACAGTGGACACTAGTGGAAAAATAGTTACGAGTATATTGACACTTGAATTACTGGAATAGGCTGAGTAAGACTATAGTGACTTTATGTGTATTTACAGGGTCATATCCAGGATTTCTTGAAAGGATGATCCCATGTATAAAGGCACAGGGTTCGCTTTTCTGATTTTATCTCATTTTTCTTAAATATTCTTAAATATCCCATGAAAATGAAATAATTTGGTCTCACTGAGAGCAAATTATTTCATTTCCATGGGATATTAAAAAACCGCAGGGGGGGGGGGGGGGGTGGAGGATTCGAGCGAACCCCCTGAACCCCTTCTGGATCCGCCACTGATTTAACTTAACATTAGCAATTTCCCAGTATGCGTCAAGGCTTTAGTTTGATGATGCCGGCAATTTTATAGTGTAACACCAGTCAAGGCGACGAAACGAAAACTGTCAGTGTAAACGTCTCTTCGTGCCATGTGTGACTGCGTTGGCGAAAGCTTTTTGCATACTCAGGGGAGTACTTACAAAAATACGCATGTGCGTACAACTTGACGAGTAAGTATAGGGTTTTAGCTATTCAATTTGATTTTTGGAAGAAAAATTCAGTTTATTGTGTTTATGCTGCGTGTCTTCACAGCTCATTTTAGCCCTGTGAAATGCTCTAAAACCATTTTTCGCAAAAGGACCAAACCCCTGGCTTCATATAGGGAGACTATTCAGAGTGGGAACTTTATAAAATGCCCTAAGAACGCGCGCCTGATACTTATATCTCAAGCATCAGCTTTCTGCTGCAAGTGAGCTCTCCCAATAAGTTCAATATACCAGTTGGTTTTAACCTTGCACCGAATCCCCTGACATGGCCGGGGGATAGCCATGCAAATGTACCATGTTTTAACATTTTTCATTGTCCCCTTAGTGCGCTGAAAATGTTCGGCATTAGATATACAAAGGCAAATATGACAGTATAAAGTAAAACATGACAGACGGTGGAGAAAACTGCCATGGTTTTAACATAAGTCAATGTCCCCGCTATTCTCCGGTTAGAAATGACAAGTGCATAAATTCAAGTCCTCTTAAGGGTCAAGAGGGAACCAAAATTGCCTAGTAGTTCGGTACATGAATGATCAAAACAAGATACGAACGTTCATGCTTGAATTCCATGTCCGCTCCATATCTCCTTTGCATTGGAATGATTTTCAATTACTGTGTTCCAGCTATATTGGCTTGCACAAGTTGCGAACGCCTTATGCGTTTCCACTGTTCATTAACCTGAGCTTGATGAAATATTGACACACAAAAAATATCATATTGGACGCAGAAACATCGAATTTACCTACTCGCAATTTACAACAAGCGAATGGATACATGTATGGAACAAGAAATAACTTAAAAAAAAGATATTCGGCTGCATTTCATTTGTGAAATATATTTTTCGGTACATGTTTTTTACACTTGCAAACTGGTGAAATGCCATCATGCCGCATTTCATCAGGGTATGCACTGTTTGTTAAGGTAAAAAAAGATCTCGGGGCAAAAATATAATATTTAGTAGCAGACGAAAAAGATAGATTCCAGTTACTTCTGACATCGCCCCTCTTAAATAAAGTCCAAAGTAAATCTCCGTTGATGGACAAATCGTAATGTAAGGTGCAACTGAAAAATGTCTAATAGGATATAAATGATGCACCAGTCATTTGTAACCACTGCTTCACTCAATCCCCTGAACCGTGCGGGGATAGCCTGACAAATGTGATGTGATTTACCTTTTTACCTTGTTTCCATAATGCCTATGAAGTGTAGGTGTTTGATAGACATAGACAAACATGATAACATACTGCGGGGGAGAACTGTCGTGGTTTTGCCGGCTAGCTGTCATCACAGTGTAATGGTTGCTATGGGGAACTGCAGACACAAAATCAAAGTCCTCGACATTCCCATTGCCTTTGGGGCAGTGGCTACAAATGACTACTGCATAAAGGTGAAATAAATTATGCGCACCAGTCATTTATAACCACGCACCAGCCTGGCAAATATGCTGTTAGTACAGGGTCATCCCAGGGACCTGCAACCATATAACCAAAACCCCCGCCATTCCCCAGCTCCGAATGACTTGTGTATTAGACGATGTAGAGCACAGCCAAATAATGTGACCCCCCATCAACATATCAGTTCTGATGAACAGCTTCCTTATTATTTTTTAAATATTATTATCTGTTGCACTTGTTATATTTGTCCTAGAGCTGCTGAGGGGCCATGACACTAGAAACTCTGTCTTCTGGGTTTCTGAAAAAGAGATTCTCAAACCAGTCTCCTCCGCTTAACAGTCTAGCCAGAAGATTGAAGTTTCGCTCGTAGATATGACTTTTTTCAAAAATCAGATAACAAAGTTGCTGAAAAGACTGCGCGGATGCGCAGGCTGGTCTGCGCCTTTGATGTTACAAATCACCTAAGACAGTTTTATCTCAGTCGCAGTCCAGTTGCTATATGTCATTTTACCATGAACGCTTAGAAAGCAAGATGCGAAATATGATTTTCGTGACATTTGATATAGCTCAGACAGAATTGTTATTTGCGCAGGCTCTTCAAAGCATTTGTAGTGTGTATGTAGACACACCAAGAGTTATCCTGATGGTGACCGTTTTCTTGATCATACAATCTGATATACGAAAGTAAACATGGTAATCATTGAACTGTATAAACCACGTGTTACCAATATGAAATACATTGAGGGAAAATGAGAAATTTTCTAAATCGAAAACGACTTAGTTATTTGATTTAACAAGAGATTCCAGACTTATTTTCCAATCTTAATATTAGGCGTTTACGTATTATATGCATGTGCAAAACTTCAGTCCAAAAGGATATCATTAAAGACATTTTAAAAAGAAAAACGATGTCCACTGAATTTCTGACGGCACAGTAGTCTATACGCCAACGCGAACGTATTGTTAGCATGATATTCTATATTACGCTTTATACAATATATGTTAAAAGTTAATTAATTTCGTTTCTCATTCAGTTATTATTTCTTCATTTAAATAAGTAGCAATTTCAAATTGAGCACATTGGCGTTCTGCGTTCTTCTTTGTAAAAGAACAAGCTTCAATGTCACTATTCTGGATATGTCAACATATTCATTATTGCAGATAATGCTAATTCTGACATATTCAGAACAAAATTGGAATTATATATGGGGAATGCAGAAATATACGATGGCCCAAATGGCTCACTTTTCATTTCAGTAACAATTCACAATTCTGAATTCCGAATTCTGAATTCTGAATTTTGAATAATCTTGATAGACGCTTTCATTTACTTTATCATACACTTGTGTAAAACTCCAGACAGAGTGAGTACACCCTACCCTCCAGAGGATTGTACTTAAAGGTTTATTCAGTAGAAAAGGGGGTACTTTGTGAAGTAGAAGTTCCTGTGTGGAGTTCGGGGTACTCCCCTTTGCACATAGAATAACGCATAATCCATTGAGTACCTCCTGCGCAAACGCTAAAATAGCCCTATTGAAGTAGGCAGCTTTCTTCTAGCGGGTACTCCCTACCCTACAGAGTAGCATATGGGGAATAAGTGTTACCTGTAGAGTGGGGGTTCTCTGTAGATACACCATGGGGGTTGAGGTACTCTGTAGAGTAGAGGTTCTTCCTAGAGTAGGAGGTGCGCATTGGTGTTTATTGGTTACTAGTACACCCTAGTCTAGAATGGTAATCTGTGCAGTAAGGGTTATTATGTACATAAGATTGGGCCTATATACCATTGGAGATAACTTTTGAATGTCAATAATGATTCACAATTCTGAATTCTGAATTCTGAATTCCGAATTCTTAAAACTGAATTTCGTTTCTGAATTCCGAATTCTGAATTCTGAATTCCGAATTCTGAATTCCGAATTCCGAATTCTGAATTTTAAATAAACTTGATAGACGCTTTCATTTACTATATCATACACTTGTGTAAAGCGCCAGACAGACTGAGTTCAAAATGGCCGTGCAGATTTGGTATTTTTAGTTGATAACTAGTATTTGTGTGATTTGAAGTTTTATTAGACACTATTTGAAAAACTGATATTTACAAAAGCTCGGTAGTGCCTTTTCTAATTTCTAACTTCTTACTTGTAACATCTGTGTTAAAAAATAATAAGTGGCCCTACCAGGCTTATGCAATATGCCAGGTAGGGCCATATCTTACTTCTTACTTCTTAATTGTAACTTCTAACTTCGATGTTTGTATGTTGGCACGTAAGTGTCCATGCATGCGTGAGTATATGCGTGCAGACGCCCATGTCTGTCTGTCTGTATGTCTGTCTGTCTGTTTGTAGTTATGTATATACATGTATGTGAATATGTCCAAATGAGGGTTTAATTGGAACACCCTGCGCATGTTGTGAAACATGTCAGACTATATTGGCACCGGAATCCTGGAAGTCTGTGAGTGTCTAGAAAGTGTCAGTGATTGATCGAATGGTTTTGGGCGGGTCCTTGGAGGTAAAAACAGGGCTTTACTCGATTGGCACCTAAATCCTGGAAGTCTGCGAGTCACCAGAATATGTCGCATAATGATGCATTGGCTTTGAGAGTGACGCAGGAGATCAAAAAGAGTTAAGCTCGATTGGTACCGGAATCCTGAAAGTCTGCGTGTGTCCAGAAATCGTCAAAAAAAACAGTGTAATTGATAAGGGAGGGTCGGTGTCTGTGTGTGTGTGTGAGTATGTACATGTATGTATTTATGACAGTCTTTGAATTTCCTTATTTCTAACTTCAATTTCTTACTTCTAACTTCTTATTTCTAACTTCTTACTTCTAACTTCGATGATTGTATGTTGGCACGTATTTGCCTATGCATGCTACATGTATGTCTGTCTGTCCATCTGTCTGATTGACAGTATGTATGTATGTATGTATGTATGTATGTATGTATGTATGTATGTATGTATGTATGTATGTATGTATGTATGTATGTATGTATGTATGTATGTATGTAGGTAGGTAGGGAGGTCTGTCTGTCTGTGTGTCTGTCTGTCTGTCTGTCTGTATGTATGTATGTATACATACATACATACATAATTACATAAATACATCTGTCTGTCTGTCTGTCTGTCTGTCTGTCTGTCTGTCTGTCTGCAGGTATGTATGTATGTATGTATGTATGTATGTATGTATGTATGTATGTATGTATGTATGTATGTATGTATGTATGTATGTATGTATGTATGTCTGTCTGTCTGTCTGTCTGTCTGTCTGTCTGTATGTATGTATGTATGTATGTATGTATGTATACATACATACATACATACATACATACATACATACATACATACATACATACATACATACAGACAGAAAGACAGACAGACAGACAGACAGACAGACAGACATACATACATTCTCTCTGTCTGTATGTATGTATGTATGTATGTATGTATGTATGTATGTATGTATGTATGTATGTATACATACAGACAAACATACATACATCGTAGGGTATGTACATGTATGTGTTTATGACAGTCTTTGAATTTCCATATTTCTAACTTCTAACTTCTTACTTCTAACTTCTTATTTCTAACTTCTAACTTCTTACTTCTTACTTCGATGATTGTATGTTGGCACGTATTTGTATATGCATGCGTGCGTATATGCGTGCAGACACACATGTATGTCTGTCTGTCCATGTATGTATGTATGTATGTATTTATGTATGTATGTATGTATGTATGTATGTATGTATGTATGTATGTATGTATGTATACATACATACATACATACATACATACATACATACATACATACATACATACATACATACATACATACATACATACATACATACATACATACATACAGACAGACAGACAGACAGACAGACAGACCTATATACATACATACATACATACATACATACATACATACCTGCTGACAGACAGACAGACCTATCTACCTACATACATACATACATACATACATACATATATACATACCTACATACATACATCGTAGAGTATGTGCATGTATGTATTTATGATAGTCTTTGATTTCCTTATTTCTTACTTCTAACTTCTTACTTCTAACTTCTTATTTCTAACGTCTTACTTCTGACTTCAAACCTCGATGCTTGTATGTTGGCACGTATTTGTCCATGCATGCGTGAGTATATGCGTGCAGACACACATGTATGTCTGTCTGTCCATCTGTCTGATTGACAGTATGTATGTATGTATGTATGTATGTATGTATGTATGTATGTATGTATGTATGTATGTATGTATGTATGTATGTATGTATGTATGTATGTATGTATGTATGTATGTATGTATGTATGTAGGTCTGTCTGTCTGTCTGTCTTTCTCTCTGTCTGTATGTATGTATGTATGTATACATACAGACATACATACATACATCGTAGGGTATGTACATGTATGTGTTTATGACAGTCTGTGAATTTCCATATTTCTAACTTCTAACTTCTTACTTCTAACTTCTTATTTCTAACTTCTAACTTCTTACTTCTAACTTCGATGATTGTATGTTGGCACGTATTTGTATATGCATGCGTGCGTATATGCGTGCAGACACACATGTATGTCTGTCTGTCCATCTGTTTGATTGACAGTATGCATGTATGTATGTATGTACAGGTCCATGAAAAAAGTTATTTCACTACGCATTATTTCAAAAGTTTTTTCACATATTTTTGAATACATTTATGGTCTGTGTTTTACCATACATGTTATTAAATTCTCATGCCATTTTGTTTCTATAAATCATACTAACGTATAAACAGACAACATTTGGATATGAATATTTAAGACATTCCAATGAAAACATAATACCATACTTAAATACATTCCATTGAAAACACAACTACATACCTGCACGCTTACATCATAAAGGCAGTATTCGTTGCACCTTCATTTGCTTAATAAGATCTGCAATTCTCCTTGGTATTGAATTGTTAAGTTCTTCCAGGGCGTTCGGTGCTGCACTATACCACGCTTCACGTACTCGCTTCCACATCTCTTCTTTTTAAAAACATGGCAGTTTATTACCAATATCTTTCTTCATTATATTCCAAACGATCTCTATGGAATTCATTTCTGGCGAATTCCCTGGCCCTTTCAGAATGGGTATTTCGTTACATTCTAGGCATGTTCTAGTTCTCTTAGAGTTATTGCATGGCACAAGATCATGCATAAAGATATATCCCTTCTGTGGGTACACAATGCATTCACATTAGTCTGTATTTCACTGTCATAGCAATCGACACCTTTGTCCTGTTTGGCACAAACAGGATTTGAAATATCATGCTAAGTGCATTCAGACTATTGTACAATTGCCAGCAAGAGTGCAAGTTTTGGGAGCCATTAGCAACAGTGGCCTTTCTCTTCAGAGAAATGTGAATGGTAATATGGATAGTGCAAAATACCAGAGTGATATTATTCATGATATTGAATGACACGTGAATGCGTTGTGTTCCTACAGAAGGGATATATTTTTATGCATGATTTTGCGCCATGTGGAGAACTTTACAATTCAATGCCAAGGAGAATTGCAGATCTTATTAAGCAAATGGAGGTGCAACAAAATACTGACTTTATGATGTAGGCGTACAATATTTCATCGGAATGTATTTAAAGTAATGGTGTTGTGTTTTTCATTGAAATGTTTTTGATATTTATTTACATCTGCTGTCTGATTATATGTTGATATGATTTATAGAAACACAATGACATGAATTTAATTACTTGTATGGTAAAACATAGACCATTAATGTATAATAGAAATATGAAAAAACTTTTGAAATATTGCGTAGTGAAATAACTTTTTTAATGGACCTGTATGTATGAATGTATGTATGTATGTATATTATGTATGTATGTAGATAGGTTTGTCTGTCTGTCTGTCTGTCTGTCTGTCTGTCTGTCTGTCAGTATGTATGTATGTATGTATGTATGTATGTATGTATGTATTTTTTGACTTTTCGCTTTCTGTAAAGGCGGCGCCTCATGAATGCGTAATTTGGACTGGTCAACCTTAGACATAGGTAAAAGCAGAAAATGAGGCGTGGTTTTATTCAAAGTAACTGTTTCATCTTGCGCCATTATCTCAGTATAGACGCAAACACATTATTTAGTCCTTAAAACGCCAGCAAAATAACTGCAGCTTAAAATGTCTATTTAACATAAGCATAGATGCAAACAATGTGGACCCAGATCAGACTGCTCTTACAGGAGCGGTCTGATTTGGGTCCGCACTGTTTGTCTATGAGGCTTCACATATTTTAGTGGACAACAAAAAAATACATTTTGTGATTATGCGCTTTAAGGGTTAATAAATGTGAGTTCAGTGTGTATACGATTAGGATATTAATGAAATGCACGCACGTTTACGCGGCCCAAAAAGCTTATTAACTCGAAGTCTTTACCAAATTATAAATATAACCTGATTTCCCTTCCTTAGCTGATGAAATAGCCGAACAAGGCCCAGGTATGAATATTAAAATTGCCGCCTTTACAGTAAGCGTAAAGTCTAGTAATATGTATGTATGTATGTATACATACATCGCAGAGTATGTGCATGTATGTATTTATGACAGTCTTTGAATTTCCTTATTTCTAACTTTTAACTTCTTACTTCTAACTTCTTATTTCTAACTTCTTACTTCTTACTTCTTGCTTCGATGATTGTATGTTGGCACGTATTTGGCTATGCATGCGTGCGTATATGCGTGCAAACACACATGTATGCCTGTCTGTCCATCTGTCTGATTGACAGTATGTATGTATGTATGTATGTATGTATGTATGTATGTATGTATGTATGTATGTATGTATGTATGTTATAAGTATGTATGTATGTATGTATGTATGTATGTATGTATGTATGTATGTATGTATGTATGTATGTATGTATGTATGTATGAAGGTAGCTGGGTAGGTTTGTCTGTCTGTCTGTCTGTCTGTCTGATTGACAGTATGTATGTATGTATGTATGTATGTATGTATGTATGTATGTATGTAGGTATGTATGTATGTATGTATGTATGTATGTATGTATGTATGTATGTTATAATTATGTATGTATGTATGTATGTATGTATGTATGTATGTATGTAGGTAGCTAGGTATGTTTGTCTGTCTGTCTGTCTGTCTGTATGTATGTATGTATGTATGTATGTATGTATGTGTGTGTGTGTGTGTGTGTGTGTGTGTGTGTGTGTGTGTGTGTGTGTGTAGGTATGTACGTACCTACGTACGTGCATACATACAGACAGACAGACAGACAGACAGACAGACATACCTACCTACCTACCTACCTACATACGTACGTACGTACGTACGTACATGTAGGTATGTATATATGTATGTATGTATGTATGAATATATGTATGTAGGTAGATAGGTCTGTCTGTCTGTCTGTCTGCAGGTATGTATGTATGTATGTATGTATGTATGTATGTAGGTAGATAGGTCTGTCTGTCTGTCTGTCTGTCTGTCTGTCTGTCTGTATGTATGTATGTATGTATGTATGTATGTATGTATGTATGCATGTATACATACATACATACATACATACATACATACATACATACATACATACATACATACATACATACATACATACAGACAGACAGACAGACAGACAGACATACATACATACATACATACATACATACATACATACATACATACATACATACATACATACATACATACATACATACATACATACATACATACAAACATACCTGCAGACAGACAGACAGACAGACAGACAAACAGATGTATTTATGTATTTATGTATGTACATACATACATACATACATACATACAGACAGACAGACGAACAGACAGACAGACAGACAGACAGACAGACCTACCTACCTACCTACCTACATACATACATACATACATACATACATACATACATACATACATACATACATACATACATACATACATACATACTGTCAATCAGGCAGATGGACAGACAGACATACATGTGCGTCTGCACGCATATACGCGAGCATGCATAGGCAAATACGTGCCAACATACAATCATCGAAGTTAGAAGTAAGAAGTTAGAAATAAGAAGTTAGAAGTAAGAAAGTAGAAGTTAGAAATAAGGAAATTCAAAGACTGTCATAAATACATACATGTACATACTCACACACACACACAGACACAGACACCGACCCTCCCTTATCAATTACACTGTTTTGTTGACAATTTCTGGACACACGCAGACTTTCAGGATTCCGGTACAAGGATACCTACAGACAGACAGACAGACATGGGCGTCTGCACGCATATACTCACGCATGCATAGACACTTACGTGCCAACATACAAACATCGAAGTTAGAAGTTCTAATTAAGAATTTAGAAGTAAGATATGGCCCTACAGGCTTCTTGCCTAAGCCTGGTAGGGCCACTTATTATTTTTAACATATATAATAGAAGTTAGAAGTTAGAAATTAGAAATTGCACTATCGGGCTTTCGTAAATATCAGTATTTCAAACGCTGTCTAATAATACTTCAAAAACTAAAATATCAAATCTGCACGGCCATTTTGAACTCAGTATGTCTGGCGCTTTACACAAGTGTATGATGTAGTAAATGAAAGCGTCTATCAAGTTTATTCAAAATTCAGAATTCAGAATTCGGATTTCAGAATTCGGAATTCAGAATTCGGGACTCAGAATTCAGAATTTGGAATTCAGAATTCAGAATTCGGAATGAGTATTGACATTCAAAAGTTACCTCATATGGTATATAGGCCCTATCTTACAGTGTTACTCTTATATACATAAAAACCCTTACTGCACAGATTACCATCCTAGACTAGGGTGTATTAGTAACCAATAAACACCCATGCGTGCCTAGTACTCTAGGAAGAACCTTTACTCTACAGAGTACCTCAACCCCATGGCATATCTTCAGAGAACCCCCACTCTACAGGTAACACCTATTCCCCATACGGTACTCTGTAGGGTAGGGAGTACCCACTAGAAGAAGGTGCCTACTTCAGTAGGGCTATTTAAGCGATTGCGCAGGAGGTACTCTATGGATTATGCGTTATTCTATGTGCAAAAGGGAGTACCCCGAACTCCACACAGGAACTTCTACTTCACAAAGTGCCCCTATTCTACTGAATAAACCCTTAAGTACAATCCTAGGGTAGGGTGTACTCACTCTGTCTCGCGTTTTACACAAGTGTATGGTATAGTGAATGAAAGCGTCTATGAAGTTTATTCAAAATTCAGAATTCGGAATTCAGAATTCGGAATTCAGAATTCAGAATTCGGAATTTGGAATTCGGAATTTAGAATTGTGAATTGTCACTGAAATGAAAAAGTGAGCCATTTGGGCCATCATAGAAATATGAGGCTAAACACTCAAATTCATTTTTAAAGCTTATCTTTTTTTATCTGGATAACATCCTTATTTGGATAATTCTTCAGTCATATGGACATGTGCAATAGAAACACATATTAAGTTAACACATATATTCACGAATAAGGTGCATACTTAAGAGTAAAAACATTACATTGCTTACAGTGAATAGTCATCCTTTTTCTAATGCATTTATTATAGAGCTTTTCGATTGGATGGGAAAACTTTCTCGTTAAATGCTTGTGAAAGCTATTCATTTAGCCTGTTATTTGTTACTCTCGCTTGCTACTGGAGTCCAGTCATTTTTCAGGTTAATGGGCTGCTTCAAAAAAGTGTAAAGGAGTCACTAATATCTGTTTTAACAATTCTAGAGCAGTATCACAAATCTTTGATAAATATAATGGTTAAATTTACAATGTTTCAGTGTATTTCTAAGCAATATGCATATTGATGAGTATGTTATGGTACCTGTGCCAATGTTAAATCATTACTTCGTAAATTGAACTCTAAAACAACTAATTATAACTATGGCAGATGACATTCTTTGCAACAACAATTATCATTTTGGGTACAACAAGACATATTCTTAAGGAATAAAGAAACGCAACAAACACTTTGAGCCATTGTAAGCATACAATTTGATGCAAGTTTTTAGTGCAAATGATATTTATCCATAGGAGCAGTATGTGTCCGTCAAATTACAGCAGGTTCAACGTAATTATCGATTACCTAATCATTTTGGTACGCGCGTAACCAGCCTGACCTCCCCCCTCTAGTGAATTTCTGAAACAGGGTCAATAAAAGCAAAGTTTGAATCAAAGTCTTGGCATTGATCGCGGATCAAGGAAATGATCAAATGGCGACGGTTATGTAGGATTTTGAAACGGCTTAACGTCATTAACATCAACTTTGAATACTGCGTGAAACGCGTAAACTTTCTTTTCTGCTTGAGATTTATTCATTACATAGACGTTTTGTTCAGGAATTATGACTTAAGATCTTCAGACGTCAAAAAAACTCAATTCTGACGTCGAAATTCGATATCCTACGTTTTAATGGTTTCCATGATGTTTATGTGTTTTTCTAATGATAAAATGGTCCAGTGACAAAGTTTAGGTTACAGTTAACAAGTTTGGTGTTCATTCTTGGCATCTAATCAAATGTTTGCTCGTGCATTATGCCGTGTTTTGTTTGGTTAACGTCAATATAAACAACTTACCAGCGTATTTCTACGGTACCTTAAAAGTCAGTTTTTCCAAAGAAAGCATGTTCTGATGTCTCTATGTTTATCTTATTTCGTAAATACACCAGCGACCAAAACCCAACAGCTCTAAGTGACGTGTATCCTTTATACACTACCATTGTGTATCTTGCCATTCACGTAGAGTGTTTTGACGCAATATTTTACTGCATTACGAATTTGATTGGACGTTTGTTTAATTTGCACATTGTCAAGTCGATGCCAAATAACCAAACATTGAAAAGATGGGGTTTCTTGATCTTTATTCTGACGTTAACGGCAGCTTTTACGTTTTCATATGTTTCATCTTGTAGCGTAAATTGTAGCGGTAAAATGACGTTTTGGTATTTCATCACATGCTATAAATACTCAATAAGAAATTTTCAAAGATATTTCACCAAGCCGTCATTTAAAAACGCAAAAATTATATTTTTGTCTGTTGCGTTTCTTTATTCCTTAAGTATATTATAATCAAACGAATCTTATTAAAAATCAAAATACTCGTAATATTTAATTTTTCATTGATCTTGAAATTGAAATATCAATTATATATTTTTAGACATAAGCAGTATTTGTCACCACTTGAATCTCAACAGGTACATGTAGTATGCAGCCATGTAAGTTACTGACAGAACAAATGCTTGATATACATTCTTTGTAATGCAAATAACTGTATTATATTTGTCCCCAGATGGTTAATACTTTTGTTTTTACCGTAGCAGACAACGAAATGATCTGTGGAAATTAAATCAGTACATAATGACATTTTTTTTTAATTTTTGATTAGAATAAAAAGTTCAAAATCATGAACACACACTTTAAATAACATTCGATAGTTGATAACACAGTGACTCAATCGTAGAGTGTCAGACATGGAATCGAAGGGTTGCTAGTTCGAGACTCGTTTCGGGCACTCTTTTATGTCCGAGAGCAAGACGCTGTATCGTCTGAACCAAAGAAGGACAAGAAAACGTCCCGTCATACGTAAATTTGTTGATTGAGACGTTAAAAGTCAGCACAAAGAATTGGGGGAATTGTGCATAATAGTGACAGCTGCGCCACACTGCACGGTTACATTGAACATACTGCACACGGTTTA
This sequence comes from Loripinus fragilis, assembly GCA_964019695.1. Classification (NCBI taxonomy): domain Eukaryota; kingdom Metazoa; phylum Mollusca; class Bivalvia; order Lucinida; family Lucinidae; genus Loripinus; species Loripinus fragilis. The sequence continues at coordinate 30,806,493 of OZ026519.1, forward strand.
CACGGTATGACATAAAGCTTCATTAACCCATTTAAGCCGAATGGGATTTGCCACTATTATCAAGTGGACCAATCCATTTTCGTTTTAAGGGTTGTTTGGTGGTTAAATGTTAATAGGAAATTATGTAAGATAACAGTGGATACCCTGATCAGACGCCGCGTTCTGCGGCGTCGGATCTGGGTCTGCACTGTTTGCACATGACCCACAAAAAGGACGCTAGGCTTATATGGGCTAAAACAACTCGTGTGTTTCCTTTGTCAAATCGTTTGCAAGTTGCTACACGTAACCCTGTTTTTCTCTAATTACATATTTTATCTAAAAGAACTACTTCAGCTTCGTATATTTATCGTTTAATGACAAGGATATAAACTAAACCATCAGCGCACTCGTCTTATCTACTGTCATTAACCCTTAATGCGCCAATCACAACAAAAGTCATCTGCTTTTCTCGTCTGCTGAAATGTTTAAGAAGCCTCTATGGCAAACAGTGTGGACCCAGAACAGACTGCTTCTATGGGAGCAGTCTGTTCTGGGTTCATGCTGTTTGCTTCTATACTTAATTCGTCAGTAATGCTAGGCAATTATTTGCAGCAGACCACTTCAGCAGACGACATTTTCAGATGCATTTTTTTTCTTGGCGCTTTAAGGGTTAATTCTTAGCATGCAGGTCCTTTTTTCGTCAGCTGTTATCTCCCACCCTCTACAAACCCCCAAAAACAACAGCATTCTCGAAATATTCTTATCAGAAAAACTAGTAGCATCAGAGCGTCAATCAGTTTTTATCCAAATCAGGCCCGATAATTTGGCGACTTGATTCGGTTCCTTAGTGTTTGCAAAGGTTAATGCTATCTAAAGACGACAACGGTCGTCACAAGCAGACAAAGAGTTTAAAACAAGACATCCCTGATTAACTAAGATATATCCTAGAATAAGCTCAACAGGGAAAGAACCATTATGCATTGAGCAGCAAAATTCTCCAATTAGTTCTTAAAAGTGTTATGCACTATAATATAATTATGTAGGGACACTGCAATTGGGGTAAGCAGCGATTATAGAAAATAACTGTAACAGTAAAGTAAAGTTTATAAGTAGCATTATAACTCTTTTCCTGCTAGCGGCGATTTTTGTCTATTGAATTCGTTAGAAACAAAAATGCTCAGTTAACATGGTACTTTTCTTTTATACTTAGCAGTGAAATCAATGCATATCAAAAACAAATAAAAGTGATGTTAATCACTAGTGAAATGACTATATATTCACTGTAGCGCTGTGGGATTATCTCTGACTGTTCCATTCACTATTAATACATTTCACTTCAGAACTTCTAACACCCATAACTTTTTTTTGGCGAACGAAAACATCAAGTGTGGGTACGTGACGAATATTTCGGTACCATAATTATTTGGGCTTGCTGAAATTCTTCGAAATCGTTTTTGCATTTTCAGCACCTCCTTTTTCAGTGGGTGAGACATGCATGTGGCCTATAAAAGTAAATGATACTAAAAGAAAATTTACCTTTTTTCGATCAATACCAAATATATTTCATCTCGTAAGTTGAAAACATCAACATTTTCACTCGTGCTGAACACTCGTAAAAATTCTGATGTTTTCAACACACTAGATAAGATATATATGGTATTCACCTCACGAAAGTAAATTTCCTCTATTTCATATTGTTCCGAAATGTTTAAATGAACACTCATAGTACATCATAAACTTTCACCTATGCTGTTTATGCTGCTCTTACACATTTACTAATCCGCTTGCGAACGTAATCGATGAGAACGCCACAGCATCGAAAGCTTGCATAGCTATTACGCTGCAAGATCGCCTCGTTCGGAATGGTTTGCAATGGCAAAGCGATTTTTTAAAGAGTTTTAAAAAATCGCCACACGTTCGTAGCTTCTTCTATTCGCCAAACATATACCACGCGTAAGTCGTAAGAACGAAAATAACGTAGCCCGAATGTAGTACAATCGTAGCTTGGTCGAATGATACGCAACGACAACGCGGTACATGTACATGTAAGTGTATCTGTATCAAGCTACGTGGCGCTACTTTTGTTCTTACAACATATGTATGGCAAATCGAAGCTGGTATGAAAGTACGGTGATCTTTTTAAAATTGTTTAAAAAAATCGCCGCTCCTTTGCGAATACTCGCAAACGAGGGGATCGTGCAGCATAACAAATACGTAAGCTTTCGATGTTGTGTCGTTGCCATGGCGTTTTAAGCGAACGAGGCGATTGTGCAGCGTAACAGCTATGTAAGCTCCCGATGCTGTGGCGTTGCCATCGCGTTCTTTGTAATTCCAGATACGCCGTACGTTCGGCGTATAAAGCGTTGTCACGAATTCGCCGTTGATACGCAATAGTGCAAGAGCAGAATACATATACGTTTGATCTGATTGTACTTACACACTCATTCAGCTCATAGAAAAAACAAAGTGTGTTTATCTAACTTAAATATAGTGCTTTATATGAACAATTAAACAACACTACCCTAAGTTTTAAGGAGCCCAATTCGGTAGGTATTATTTAAGTAAAAATTTATGAAATCTTCCACATTTTGATATAGGCCATGAGCTTCTAAAGGTTTTAATTCCCCCAGGGGGAACTTTGTAGACTATTTTTTTCTTAAAGCATAACATCTAACGAGCTTTTTGCAACATGTTGGCCATCTGGCAGTGGGGGCGTTTGGGTAGTACAGCGTGTTAAATATGTTACCCCTCAATTTTTTGAAAAACAAAAATATAAAATTAAGGCTATTAAAGTGGTACTTTAACTATTCAAATTGGCTATACAGTCATGTAATATGTAAGAACAGTTATTGTCCTGCAGATACTGAAATTTATTAGAGTAATTTAGGCCCATTATGGTGTCATATACGTTACATTTTCGACTACACCCTATAAAAGCATTGATATTTTGTTATATAGTTTCTTTTTATAAATTTCTAAATGGATATTTTAGATTAACATACCATGTCTATTAAAGACAGTTAACTGACCATTTCAAAACTGCATACAGCTTGCTTTTATCACAAAAACTGCTAGAGTTATAAGCTGTTGAATATGACAATCCCTAATAAAACGCTATGTACAATAAGAACCTTTTCATTTAAAAACAAAGCATGTAATCCTATATGTAAGCTTTTAAACACACTATATGAGCATTATATTGGTAAACAAGGGTGAAAGGGGTAATTAAACATTGTTTCTAGTGTAAAGTATCAGTTTTTTGTTTGTTTGGCTATATGTCACGTAGGTTACAAACTTTATGGCTTTCTATATATTGCTTAATTCCCTAAATGATACATCAAAGGTTATTTTATTTCATTCCATAACTGATTTTTGTGTTAAATAGACATAAAGATAATATTTTGTCTACAATAGAATTGATGGGTTCTTATTAAGAGACTATGTCAAATTGTCAAAGCATATTTACTTTTGTGAAATAGCTTATTTTAAAACTTTTTTTAAAATCAAAAGAAAATGTCGATTTGGCAAAAATTATAGGTTTTAAACCTTATTAACAAAGACAATTTTGCTTTCAAAAACCAGCTGAATAAGGATAAGGTACCATGTTCTGTCAAAATTGTTAAAGTAACATCTATAACCATATAAAATACATCATAAGGTACTACCTTTTTATATATGTCTAAAATGCTATGAAAGACAGTATTAAATTGAGTCTGAAATATTTATGTATGGTGGATTTAGCTTGTTGAATTGCCTTATCTGAAGAACACTAAGTTTAATCTAGTCACTTATTTAACAACAAACAAAATATTTTAGTGTACCAAGTTAACTGCTGCACAAATTATACAAACATAGTAACACAATACACACTGGTATTCCTTTTATATTTTGGTTATCTACAATAACAAAAACTTCTTTTACTAAATGTTGTTTGGTAGGTTGTAGCATACAAAACCTTTGTGCTATTATAACCTAGATAGAATCAAGTATTTATAAGTTGGTAGAGCAAATAATGATTATAAGTGTATGTAATCATATACTGTTTGAAGAGCCTGAGTCCAAATCAAATTTTATACTGACATTGTTGTCTTTGCATATACATATGTTATTGCATTACATTACTTTTGGCTTTTAAATAGACTTTAGTTTATCTTCAGCATAGCTTTCATTGTTTTAATGGATGAAATGGATAATTAAATCAACATAGTTCTTCTGATCATTTGCTTAAGCAATATAATTTTATAAGTAAATGGTTTACTTAGAGTAAATACTTCTGTGAAATGGGAAAAATAAGTAATGATGGTGGAGTTTATATGACAATAATCACAATGATAGGATCATATCCAAGAAAACATGTCAGTTGTTACTTACGATACCAATTTAAATTTATAGGACTTTATTTGCCAATATAAGACCAGACCAAATTAGACATTCAAGTTGATGTAAAAAAAGATTCCACAATGTTCTTTTAAAATGTTGGATGGAAAAGTAAAATATTTAAAGTAAAAAGTGCAGTCATGAAATCTTACTTACATGTATAGGTAGTTTTAGCAATTACTGCTAAACTAGCTGATGCTAATGTCCACTATACAGAATGTGACATGACCAACATAGAAAAGTTGTACTATGCTTTTAAAAACAAAGCATGTAATCCTATATCCTATAGTTGTAAACACACAAGGGTATGGATTCTAGACATATGTAAAAAGTAAACTGTTCTGACAAAAAAGTATTGGGAGAACACTCTTATCAGTATAAACATTGTTATTGATGTTAGACTTACATGCAATGTTAACAAAGTATACACGTACATGATTTGGGTGGTAAGTATCTATGCATTTCTAATTACCATGGGTTTTTAATTCATTCATTCCAAAACAAATCATTTTCTTTCAAATTGAAAAGGATACCATAAAGTTCAGATATTGACAACAGTGTAACTTTAAAGACTCTGTTGTTATTTATGTTTCATGTGTGTAGGATATAGTATACCAAATATTGAAAACCTTATATCAGATTTGTTTTTGACAGTATTGCCTTTAGATGAAAAAATAATTGTTGATCTCATTAATTGTAATTTATAAAGCGCTTAAATAAAGATTTGACCAGCATGTGATATTTTGTTACTTATTACATATTAGCAAATATCTCAGGTTCATTTATTACTCAAGCTGATACAGTCGAGCTAGCCATATTAATTCTGGTCTGAGTCTGCATCTATATATCCATACTTTGTGGATGCAGATAGCAAAGGCTCTGGTGAGTCTGCACATTTGAAATGCTTGCCTGAGCCCTCATTTCTTGACACTGCAATGAGTACTTAGGTACCAAATCAAATGTGCTGGCTCATTTGATTTATTACTTGCTACTAGTATTAATCTATTTAGCTTGATTTGAAATATCCAAAGGATTAATAGGATGCGACTTTATAACAATGATCATGTTCCCATGTGACATACTTAGTACCAAATTTATTATAAAGCAAAATTACACTGTCAAATTAAGTCTTATTGACAGAAATAATTCAAATAAAAAATCCAAAATGAACTGGTAAAGTCCTTTTGATTCAGTCATGTCTATAATACAATACTAACAATGCAAGGGATCTTTTCTAAGCATTAACTTATCTCTTTTAAATATATGACTAAATTTAACATTTTGAACAAATGCTGCCCTAGCTACTGTAGCTGTTTTAATGCTTCACAAAATTGTAGAAACAGGCAAAACGGATGATAAGTGTAAAAAATCTCCTTACTCTTGTTATGCATGTTACCAAGATTTTTTTTCTTTCTTCGCCAAACTAGACATGCTGATTACTACCATAGGTATTATAACCATAGGACAGGCATTTCTCAATGTTAACCATGCCTGAAATGACTTAACATTTTACAAATTGCAAGCTAGCTTTCGTCCCTAGTTGTTTTCATTATAGTAGTTGTTGTAATCAATAGGTGATAAGCTGTATATGTATTTGGTTGGCTCACACTTTTGGTAATAGATCTTACTAAGCTACTACATGTTTAAAATCCTGTTTCGTCTAAACTGAACTGTGGACAGTATGGAAAAATGTTTTGTATATATCATTTCTTGTATTAAGTAAAGTTAACACATACAAGTGTCAGAGATAAATGCTATTATTAAGCATTTCAGAAACATTATTTGATTATTAAAATAAGTAGTTTCTATAAGCGATGTTTACATATTCGATAAAAAAAACCCTCTTAATTGAAATAGCATTTTATGTGCGTTGAGTTCAAATTTCTTCCTTTACATCACCTTCGCTTTTGTCAGAGTTTAATTTCACTTAATTCTAATGTTAAAAAAGACACTGTTCATGTTTCTCTCATTATTAAGCCCTAAAATGGCAGTAATTTAAGCCCATAAGGAGTTTAACCACATATAATGCTATTTTTGGATTAAATTAATGTATTCAAAAGAAAGTAACGTATGTAACAGTAATAAAATGTACCTAAATATGTTAAAATTATAATGCTAGTCATTTAGATGCAATTACAAGATAATATTGATTTGTAAGAATAAGGAATAATTTTGATATTTATGCTAAAAGAGTTCCTATTATTTTAGGGTAACGTAGTAAACTCTGCAATTGCAAGGTAACGTCCAAACCCATAAAGAGCTAACATGCATTATTTTGTGGCTTATATAACGTGGGTATTAGAAAATCATAGTGTACAAAACTCTTCCTATGAGGTATTTTGGCAGCACATGGCCTAGTGATTGCACAGGGCTGAATAGTAGTTTATTTGAAATAAAGAAACATATATAACTACAATATAGTATGCATATGTTGCTTTTAAGCATACTAGCTATCTGGTGCATTTAATTAAGTGTTTTAGGACAACCAGCATGTGGATAAATAAAAATTATGTATAGCTTTGTATTTGAACAATTGGATTTGGAGATGTTTTAGGGTAACGTAGTTAACATGGCTGTTACACGGTAACGCCCCCAATGCCAGATGGCCAACGTGTGTCATTTGGCTTCCTATATAACGTAGTTTTAGAAAATCATAGTGTACGAAATTCCCCCTGGGGGGAGGGGGGTCTAATAGCAGCTCATTGTATAACTGATCTCAATCATTAATAAAACTGATAATTACTCTTTGGTGAAAACCCCGCAGGGTTTTTCTCCCATTTCATTTTGTGGGAGAAAACCCCCTCAGGTTTTTTTTTTAATTTTGCTTGAAAGGCATCAAATGATGAGATAAACTTCAATTCAGCTTCTATATTGTTTTGTAAAGCAATACAATTGAAAACTAACCTTTTTATTTTTTTAAAAAAAACCCTGCGGGGTTTTTCCCCCACAATCTGAAATGGGAGAAAAACCCCACGGGGGAAATTGAAGTTTGGAATTAAGCCATACCAATCATTTTCTGAAATAATTACAATCAAACAAACTTAATTCTTAAACTTATTTTGATATTTATTTTTTTGAAAAAAACCTGCGGGGGTTTTCCCCCATTTGAAAATGTGGGGGAAAACCCCACGCAGGGTTTTAAAAACTCCCCTTTTTTTTTTACTTAGACCTTTTTGTTCACTATGACAGAATTTTTATTTTGGGGTCCAAATGCATATGTTTTACTAATTTAAGTCTGTATTTATGTATTAAAGTGGCTTTGAGTCTTTTGCACCACTAGGAAGGTGATGTGATTTTGCCAAATTCTGGTGTGGCAAAAAAAAAAACTGGTGGCTGTTTCTTGGTAAAATTGTTAAATGCACTTAATTTTATTTGAATATTGTAGACCAAACACAGTTGAACTTGATTAGTCCATTTTATGTCGAATAAAGTTGACGACTACTGTACACTTTCGGTTTTAATGTGAAAGTTTAAAAAAATGATTTGGTAGCCGCTGATAATGATTTTGTTTTTTCAATTCTTAAGAAGAACGGTGACGTCTGGTGATAATGAAAATTCGCTGAAAATTTCAATGCTGTGTCGCTGATAATAACGCGTACAGAGCAGTGCAAATTCTCAATGTAAATTGCAACCTTAAAGCTGGATTTCTATGATTAATTTGCTAAAAGTGTTTGTCTTATGTTGTTGAGTAGCAAAAACGACGAGTCCGATGGAAATAAAACTTTTAAGGTTTATTCTTCTTATGTCATGGTATCCAGTAACCTCTTCAAACAAACAATAAGTAAATTGATAATGGCTCTGTGTTATAGTTTATATCGAAGCGAATTCTGATTTTTTTGAAATGAGGGTACCTATTCTCTAATTCTTCCGTGCAAGGACTACACGTCATTTTTAAATGAAATAACTTTCAGAGTCTCGGCAAAGTATTGTTCACCATCGCGTAAGCGATGGTGATATTCGTTAGTAAACTTCAATGGGCGCGTTTTCGATTTGGGCCTGTTCCATTAGCAAAGTTGCGGAAAAAAAGCCCACAAATGGATCGGGTGTTAACTCCCCAGCAGCAGTGTCTTTTACTGTTCTTTCTCAAACTCCCCGTCTATCAAGCTACTTCCAAAATTCCACCATTGCGTGAGCGATGTTGATATACTTTGGATACTGGATTGCTTCTAAAAGCAAAAAGGCCAATTAGAGACCTTACAACTGAGCTGGATACGGCTTGCATCTGAAAACCAAATGCCAATTAGAGACCTTACCACTGAGCTAGAATCCAGATCAAACATGGAGCCTTCAGATATTCAAGGCTAAGTGTGACGAAATAACTAGATTTAGATGGGTCAGTTTCAATATGCCCCCTATGGCGTTATGTGCATTGACTTCGATATAGGAATACGGTTGTAAGACCTTTACATACTGCAGGGTAGGGGGTTAACTCTCCCACTTTTCAGTGTGTTCATGAGAAGAGTCTTACTGTAATATGCATATTCCTTGTGTTTTATTTGCTTCTAATGGATCGCCTATGTACAAATCGTTAACTAAAGCAACAAATACTCAGAGCTTGAAACACATGACACACTAAAAAAGAGGCTTCAGCAAATGCAATATTAAAACACTATAAAACTTCTTTGCCATGCGATGGTTCTAAGCTTTTTTTAAAAGCTAACCTTGTTTCATTTAAAATAGCATGAATTTTGTATACCATATGTTTCACTTTGCTGAACTAGCGTAAAATGTAGGGTGACCGATTAGAACTTGGCTTCAGTATACACTTTATGCATTGCCATTGCCTTTATCAAGCGATTAAGCTACGATCCTACTACGTTCATGTTGCGTTTTTACTGTGTACGCGTGACGTGTGTATGGCAAATGGAATCTGCTGCGAACGTGCGACGATCTTTTTAACGGTTTAAAAAAATCAAATTGCCTTTGCGAACCTTAGCGAACAAGGTGATCGTGCAGCATAACAGCTAAGTAAGCTTTCGATGCTGTGGCTTTGCAATGGCGTTCTTTGAGATTGCAAATACGCCCTATATTCGCAAGCCTATTCGTAGATGTGTAAGAGTAGTATAACTATTTAAAAGAGATTTTCTCGTTCTATGTATATTGATCTTTCGTAGAGTTTTAAATGGTTCATACATGTAACAATATAACTTCCAAAAGTCGCTGTCTGCAAATTCAAATACATGTTTGCTTAGCCTATTTTAACTAAAAAGTTCAAGATCAAATAAAAGGCGAAACACATTTTTAATCAACGGACTGGTATGTGCACTACCCATGGTGAACATAGATTGATGAGTATCCGATGCCAGAAGGAATATTGGGCGGACCGACGGAGTAACAGTGATTATAGTGCATACCAGCGGGTCGTGCAAAATTTCGAAACCAAGTCTTTAAAATATTGCTTTTATAGATAATTTCGTTTTGCACATTTTTAAATTTAAATAGATTTGCTGATTTTTGGATTTCTATGTTTTAATTTTCCCAGCAAGCTTTTCACCGTTTTGCATACCAGTGGCTTGACAATTTTAAAATAAATAAATATCCAATTTCATCCAAATATACCATGTGGATCCAGCAATTTCACTTATGACCTCAAACTACACCATATGGTTAAAGAGTTATTCGAATTTTCACTAGCTGACCACGGATGCACTCACATAGTGATTAGAGAGCAGACCAAAGGGTGGTGCAGTAGTATTATTGAGCTACTGATGTGTATATTAGTGAGTAATTGGTGCATCAGAACATATATGGCGTATATGTAATGCATGCAATACCGGTTTGATGACCACCTCTCACGTATTTGTACGACAGAAACGCGTTACGTGCTCGTTTTCAATGCATTGCACGCGCGTTCGATTCAAAGTGCGTTGACTTTTTTGACGATTGTAAAATCGATATACAAGACAATGTAAATGCTTATCTGAATATTTTTTCTTGCATTGATATCATGAGGATTTATCTACCTGAAAAAAAATTATATTCTCAGAGGCCACATGGCCGAGGTGAATATCACTTTTTAGGGTAGATAAATAATTATGTCTACAATAACTTTTTTGTTATAAGATTTTTCAACTATGAATGACAATTTTCTACTTTCACTTTTGTTGTTGAAGTCATGTTAAAGACAGTTTTTTTGATGAGTTCCTTTCTCAAAAGTTTTTGCAACTATTTTAAAAATATTTTAATCTAATATTTTGCATTTCGAAATGTATATACATTCTCCGAATATGGAATGTAAACTATAAACATAGATTTTTTTTTCCAGTTTGTTTATTCAAAATATTAACAAATGAGCAAACAAAACAAACTTGTTATTGAAATTCATTAAAGCCTTTAGCTTTCCAGCTGGGAGATGGACCAGCAAATCATGTCAAACCGGGCCGCGTAGCGCAGTCGGTAACGTGTCTGGCTACAGATGCGTGTCTGACTGCAGATCCAGGGGTCGCGAGTTCGATCCCGGCCCGGTACCATACTTTCGTGGAGATTGATCATGAAATAATTTCTACGGCCTTTTCCTCCTTCCGCTGATTTATTCAAGAAGGGTTGTTGTCAGTTACAAGCGAAAGTATGTGCACAAATTACTGGTTAACCGCTTGCTCAAGCCTGCCCAGGAAAAAGTGTGGTTAAGTGAACTGACCGTCCCGCAATGACCATAGCTGTTGACATGGGACGTAAAGCAACAAAAACAAACAAATCATGTCAATCTCATGCAGCTCGCTCATCATGCTATTTTAGCTCTCTAGAGGGCGATATTAGAACAGTGACAAAAATATTGACTTCTGGAAACTAGTTTGAGCTGGTTTTCATCCCATATCAACTTCTAGGCCAGTCTAGAACAGTTTTCGAGTAGACATTGATATGTATTAAGACAAATTTGGCCAATCAGGTCCAGTCATATAGCAATATATTTAAGCGTAGATTCACATTGATATATCGGCTGAATTAATTGGAAGACAGGTAAATTAGCTACAGCGCAGTTCATAGTTTTGCAGCGATTACATGACCTGTAGGCTTGCACTATAATCACTATGTGAGTCCGTCCATACGTCCGTTAGCAGCTAGTGAATATGCTAATGAATATGTTTATAACTCATCATTTTGATCAACTTCCGCATGCGTATGCACGTTCACATTTTCTGACCACTGACATGCATAACAGCTTTTTGTGATGGACAAGGCTTTGCCGAGCACCAGTCAGGCTGGTCATGGTCAGTTTGTGAAATTGCTCATCACTCTTGAAATACATGTTATGCTTAGATCAACCTTTGCATAGTTGCTTATTTTAACATTGTCAAGACACTGGTATGCAAAACGGTGACGAGGATTTACCCAGAATAATTTTGGCTGGTCGAGGTATTTTAGTGAAAAAACTGATATTTTGATAGATGTTTTCAAACTTATACTTTTTAACATTGTCTAGATACTAGTATAATATAATTATTTTGAATTTGGACCAATAGATCAAACTCTGATGTTATGTAAAAAGTTCCATTTTTATCCCTAGTAGCCATTTTGTTCAGTAGAGCAGAACCGACTTACAATTTTCTAAGAGGGCAATATAATAAGCATTTGTGTTGAATTATTTTGATTTGTACCAGAGGTTCAGGAGAAGATGCCATTTAAAGACATTTCTTAACTTCAACTTTGGCAATCGGCTTATTTTGCGGAGCAAAACAATTTAGGCAATTGTGGTAGAGGGTATTATTAGGAACATTAATGTGAAATTGTTGTGCATTTGGACCAGGGCTGTAAGATATTACTTAGTTGTCCATTTCATTCCAACTTGTAGAAACATCCATCACCCAAAGTAAGTAGGAAGGCAAAGATCAGAAAACGATACAATCAAGTATCAAACCTGACCCAGGACGCCACATGGCAAAGTGACACAAATACAAGAGAAATACACATACAAGCATTCCAATAGGTCAGCCTTTTCCCACAGTAGATGATCACGAGACAAGAAAACATAACAAACAAAATACCTAAATAACAAAAATGATCCACAGAAGAAGCACCGCCTTTGAAAGGTCAGTAAAAATATATTCTTACTTGAGGCTTAAGCTAGTTTCACAGTACCAACCTCATTCTTAGTTCTGGTAAATGAATGATCTTATAGGTCATAAAAATCAAGACATAAAAAGGAGATCAAGCAAAGATAATGACTCAACAGTACAAAAAATCAATACTGGACAAAATAAATCCAACATTTAAACCCTGGTGGGCCTGACAACAGCCAAAGCATCAGGCACCAACCATCTAATATTCAGGTATAGATAAGCCTCTAAGTAGAAAACGCCAATGAGTCTGAAGTCCATCCCGCAAGCGTGCAATTAAAGAGGAAAGCCAATTCACTACTTGTGATTGGGTTGACCACCAAGCATGCAGTCTGTTGCTAATCATGTTATAATAATTCTATAATGAGAAATTATTTCAACAAACTGCACTGAAAAATTATTAGAGCCAACAATCTTCTTCAACTTAGGCTATACACAAAGTCACCATAGAACTGAGGTTCCTTGTGTCCTTGGCGCAACAGAAATTTAAGTCTGACATGGGTTTTTGTTACCAAATAATATTATCAGAGATAAAATTTAGAAAAAAAATGAGAAGTTTTTGATATCGATAGCCGTGTTTAAGAAGTTAACAATATATTGCGAGCGTTAAAGTTAGCAACATGACTAGTCTCCTAAGCTGAAATTTGCTCACATAGCATGCTTTTAAACTCAAAAAGAATTGGATATTTTGTACCCCTTACAATAATATCATTAAATTCGTCCACTTCCAAATTCGAATCTAGCCCCTGTGTCCGCTGTCAAAGTAAGAAAACAGCCAGATACAAATCGTTGGCGAAATGTATATCCTCAACGCAAATAGCCATTTGGAGGGCTGCTGTGTCAGTTATCATGTTAAAGTCTCGCAGAGCCTAAAACGTTCAAACAGTATCCAGGCTCTTGTAGCGGAATAAGGGAATACCTGCAATTTATCACCAATGTTGCTCGCCCTTTACTCAGTCTTGGCGCAGTCAGAGCAGAGCACATTAAGTTGTTTCTAAGACCTGTGTTCATCAGAGGTCGGGCACATTACAGTCAGTTGATTATCAATTGGACATCAGGAATTCGAGTTGAAAAAACACAGTGCGCACTACCTGCGTTTCACCAGGTTTCAACGTAAATCAGACTAGAACATGTAAAAATACGCAACCGGTTGTATTATAAACTCGAAATGGTCAATTGTTTATATCGTATAAAAACATGTCAGTTCCAAACTTTATGCTACAGTCAGGGATGCATTTTAATCTTAAACATCATTAAGTAAGAAGTTTCCTAGCGAAGTACGAACCCACTCCATTGTCTCTAAAGGGAGATGTTCATTGATGTCTACCCCAACCTTCTCTACATGTATGTACTATTACTTGCCTGTAAAAAATGAAAAATCTGTTTGAAATGATATAAAATTAGTTTACAATGAAATGTTTGTCCAGAAAGAAGGTAATTATGCTAGAAGGCAATTTTGAACGAACAATGTATATTCTAATAAACACCATATATTCTCTTCTTGTGCACCGTAAAGGGACATGAGCATTTACCCGGGATAGAAGCTATTACACTACCTTTGTTATCTTACCCAGGCTGTCACGAGAGGACTGTTCCTTGATTGTATTGGAACTCACGCACAGTGTCGTCAAGTGACGTCTATCTTTAGTCAAAATGCCACCATAATGTGGTATTGTATCTCATCCGCGATTCAAGACCTTATGGAAGTAAGGAAAGACGGTGAAGATCAGGAATCAATACAATTAAGTACTCCACCTTAACCAAGACACGTAAGAGAAGTTGACAAAAGAGCAAGGAAATACATGGTGGTTACCGACAGACCCATGGAGCCTTTCCAAATGTAAAAGTGTTGTATTTAACTATAATAATCCATTATTTGTGTAAGGATGGGATAGACAAATCCGCCACTCGCGAACAGCGTTTGACATTACTTGGCAAGACTCGTTATGCCAAATTGTGATCCTCGAGACGGTATCATCTATCCCACCCTTACACTCATGATTGATCTCTGTGATTATGTATTGCATTACTTAGGAAGCCTCAATGCGAGCGAAACATTTTTTGTTATTTAACAACGACAGAATCTAGGGCAAAGATATGGCGCCAATAAATTACATTTAAGCCGCCCCCCCCCCCCCGGTAGCTTAGGCTGCTATTCGTTCTAAGGCGGTGGTTCTGTTTTTCTTTATCTATTGTTTTATGCACCTCCCATTGTTTGTAGGGGTTCTGCTTTGGTCTTTGTTTTGGTATGTATTACTCTGCGTCCTTTCTAGTTGTGAAATCATATTGACGAGGAAGAGAGAGCAGGATGCTTTGCTTTTATTGTATTTCGGATGTCTTGTTAAATGTTTCGTGGCTCTACCTCAGGATGTCCTGGGTTGGTTTGCAGTGTGTCATTGTTGTATTTCCTGATCATACTCACTTACTTATTTATACACAATACTTATTGATGGTATTCATTTACTTAATTCTAAAATATAACCAAATGTTATATATTCTAGGGAATTTGTTTTTCATTTTGTTGTAGGTTAAACCTGGTCACCAAGTTAATAACTAATTCCGTATTCAACTTAGCGGAGCACAAAATCCTCTTATGATGCATGTTAAAATGTTAACATATTTTGGCATTTTAAAATTTGATAGCAGGATAAGTACAGTATCTGAGGGTTTTACAGGAAGAAAATTGCAACATTTTAGTATAAACCCATGTAAACTGAAGGACTTTAGTTTAAACTTTATTTCATTGTACAATACATAAATACTTACAAAGCAAAACAGAAATAATATATATAAGCATTATACAAACGGGATTCAGAAGGAAGTCCGAAGACTTATTCGAATCTGTATCCCTCACATGACCAATAGCTAAGATGTTGTGATTATCTTTGTATTCATGCAATATACAAATAATATTTTGGATATTTTAGTAACCATTGGTTATAATATACAGTCAACGGTTGCATATCGCTCCACGGGGATGGAACCTAGGTTGTTGTTTTATTTACTCAGGTTCGACGCGATAACAGGATCAAGCAGCGCGCTTCGTTTTGTAGCTCATTCTATCTTATACTACGATGGTGTGGAAGCATAATAATGAGTCTAGCTCAAATGC
Organism: Loripinus fragilis; assembly: GCA_964019695.1. Classification (NCBI taxonomy): domain Eukaryota; kingdom Metazoa; phylum Mollusca; class Bivalvia; order Lucinida; family Lucinidae; genus Loripinus; species Loripinus fragilis. Next base: position 30,822,015 of record OZ026519.1, read on the forward strand.
TTGGCTCATTAGGCAAAATCAATTGTTTGTGTAGGGATATAAAAGTAAGAAGGTAAGGGGCAAAGATCAGAATTCGATACAATAAGGTATTACACCAGTCTCTTCCAGCAGATGATCACTAGGCCGCAAAGAACTGCAAGAAGGCAAGAACAAACACGAGGCATAAATGACTGAAGAGATCACAAATGTATTATGTGTTAGAAAATAAGTTGTAGTTGATGTTATTGTTGTTGTTGTTGGGTCAGAAGCGTTTAGTCTTCAAGATAAATTCTTGAACTGCAGAAAAAATAGTTTTGTTCTCTGATTCAGATAAATTAGCATTACCATACAATAGTACATTTAAAGTAGGCTGACAGTAAGTGGTGACTGTTTTTAAGAGTTCTTCACACAAGCTTTGGAAGAGATTGCAATTTAGGAGGTAGTTTTCAGTGTCTTCAATTTCTCCTCACTCACAATGGGGATCATTTATGATGTTTTGGAGAATAGATTTTGATGTAGAAAAGAACAATTTAGTCGCAGGCGTGTATGGTGTATTTGCCCTAGTCTCTAACCGCAATAATAATATTGAGGTGGCTTTTTTATGTCTTTATTAAGTTTGTGTTTGAATGTGGTGATAGAAGGCGATGTTTTTGTTTCTTCAGGTAATCTGTTCCAGGCTCGTGTTACTGAGGGCAGAAAAGAGTGATAGTATTGTTGTGATTAAGCAGGAATAGTTTGAAGGTCTGATTCATTGCGTAATCTATATCTTGTTGTACTACCGACAGTCGGAGGTGCAAGAGATGAGAGTTATTCAGGAGTCATTTCATTTTGCATTTTGTAAGAGAGGGCAAGCTTTGATTTTAGTCTTCTAGAAGCAAGGCTTTCCCAGCCAGTTTCAATGTAGAGAGATTGTATTGATGTTAATTTTGTGGCTCCTGTGACAATGCGGGCAGCTTCGTTTTGGATTTTTACCAGGTAATTTGATTCATATTAAGTGCAGTTGTCCCAGACTACATTGGAATATTCAAGAAGGGGTCTTATAAATGAAGTATATATTATTTCTAGTGATTTTCTGTCAAGCTGAAACTTCAGCTTACGCATGATGTTTAATCTAAACCAAGATTTGGCCTTGACATGGTCAATGTGCTCATGCCAGCTGACATCGTCAGAAAAAATAAGTCGTAAATGTTTATGCGACGTGACTTCGTTGATGTTTAGTTGAGCCATATTCAAATGAGGGTGTAGAGATTTATTTTGCTTGCGTGAAAGTGTCATAGATTCAGATTTTGAGGGATTAAAAGATACAAGCCATCTAGAAGCCCATTAGTGAATTTTCGCAAGGTCTGCATTTAATAAATTTGCTGCCTGGTTGGGATTGTCAATAATGATGTAGAGAGATGTATCATCTGCAAAAAGTCTGATCCTTGAGTGAATGTCTACAACAATATCGTTAATATAGATAAGAAATAAAAGAGGTCCTTATATAGAGCCTTGGGGCACACCTGCTTTAATGTATTTCCAGGCAGATACTGCTCCAGGCAGTACTACTCTCTGTTGACGGTCAGCTAAATAACTCTTGAACCATAATAATAGGGAATCAGAAACATCAATAGACTCAAGTTTAAAGAGAAGGCCTCTGTGCCATACTCTGTCAAACGCTTTGCTTATGTCACAAAATACAGCACGGACTTCTCTGCCTTCATCAAGGGATTTACAAAATGTGTTGTATATGTCAACGAGTTGGTTTACTGTTGAATCTCCAGGAATAAACCTGACTGTAAGGCAGACAGAATTTCATGATCATGAATATAGTTAAATAGATGCTTATGTACAACTTTTTCCAGCACCTTGCCCACTGCAATTAAAATAGAGATAGGTCTATAATTAGAAACGACAGAAGGATCATCTTTTTTAAATATTCGGGTCACATTTGCCTCTTTCCAGAGTAAGGGAACTTTTCCAGTGGCCAGAGAAAAATTGAAGAGGTTACTAAGAGGACGAGACAGAGGGGTAGCTAGTTTTTTCAGAATATGATTACTTATTTCATCAGGTCCTGAGGCTTTACCTAATTGAAGAGATTTAAATATAGATTCTACTTCATGAGGTGAAGTTGAAATGGAATTAAGATTATTTTCAGGGGGTTCAATGTTGGGAGGTAGTGTAGCATTTGACTCGTCAAGAATAGTTTGTTCAACAAAGAAATCATTCATCAAAGATGCCTTATCGGCTTCTTCAGTGTGGACAATGTCGTCTTTACAAAGTGGAGGAATTGATGTGGTATTATTTGGTTTAATAAAATGTTGAAGTGTTTTCCACCAATCACGTGGTCCAAAGTCAGTGTTTCTTAGTTTCGCTGCCAATTTGTCAATTACATTTGTTTCCCTTTACGGATTTCAGCTGTTGTAATGTTTCGAGTATATTTGTATTTTTCGAAGTCAGCGGGTCGTTTTGTTTTCTTGTATTTTTCGTATAAACGTTTGCGTTTTCTTTAGTTTTCTTTATTTCACATGTTAGCCTGGGTAGATCTGATTGGCGTATTTTAGTTGTTTTGTTTTGAATGTGCTGTTTTGCTAGTGCAGTGATTTGATCTATAATGTTTTTTGCATATGCATCTATATCATTATCTTTTGAAAGTTCCCAGTTGGTTTCATGAAGATCGCGTGCAAATGATTGATAGTCGCCTCGATCGTATAGCCAAATATGTCTAGTTGATATTGGGGTAGGGGTCTTATGGTAACTTAGAACAAAATATACTGGGCAGTGATAGCGCACGCTTTGATCGAGAAAGGGATCTCAAACGCCGCTTAGCAATATGCTACTTTTATTAGAGGTGAATATAAGGTCAATAATGGAGGAGGAGCTTTCGGTAATGTAAGTTGGTTCTACTATTAACTGATCAAAGTTAAAGTGTTGGCATATGTCACAAGCTTTTTGATTACTTGCATGTTTTAGTGTATCGAGGTTAAAATCACCTGTAACAAATATATCATTAATATTGCAATCTAATGCTAAGTTGATCGAATCTTCAATATATGATAATGTTTGGCCAGGTGAGTTAGGTGGTCTATAAAATGTTCCTATTAAAATCTTTTTGTGGTGAATGTTGATTTCGACCCAAACGCATTCTACATGTGGTAACTCTAGGTCAGTTCTGCGTCGAGAGTAAATATCTTCCTTGATGTAAACGCATACGCCACCATGATTGTCTGTTGGTCGGTCGCGACGATAAAGACTATAGTCGTCTAGTCTTAGAGCCTCATCTGTTGTGTTAGGACCTAACCAGGTCTCCGAAAGACAAATTATATTGAAGTTTCTAAGTTCAGAACCTATCAAGTCAACTTTGTTCAAAATGCTTTGTATGTTGTACCTTTCCGCCCGCGTATTTGTCCTGCGAATTCGCGTTTTATGTGCGTTTCCAACGCATTGTACGTGCGTTGAGTTTAAATTGCTTATGAAACGCGAATCAACGTATTTCGAAACTCATGAATATTCATTAGCAGCCCTCTAACGCGTTTCAACGATAAAATATGCGTTTCTTTCATTAGCCAATCAAATCGTTTTGTTACAACGCAGTAATGCGTAAACCAATCAAAATCGTGTTGACCTTGCTCAATGTTTACATTGTTATTCACGGTTTGACATTGCTTTGAATATTACTGATAAGACTTGTCTTGCAAATCTCAATTCCCGTTTCCTTTGAGGTTTTAAAGCCCAGTTTGAATCAAATATCTCACTCCATTCATTGATCAATATTTTGAGCCGACTAGCACGACTTTTCAGTGGAGAAATGAATGGAGTTACTCAAGGCCAAAAATGAATATATTACAGTAAGATCACATCGATATTCATAAGATATAGATCGATAATTAGTCTCTTTTAGTGCCCAATGTAAAATATTTTTTCTAAAACAACGACATGAAGCAAATGAATTGAAAATATGTCGCACTGCATTCAATTTTTTTTCTTGGGATTCGCATCAAACAATTTCGAACTTTCAGATTTGGTCAACTGAGATTAGATGCAAACTATCCTTGTTAAGTAAAATAATCGAGCCAAACTCACTTGTTAACATTGTAACTGAATAGATCTCTCTCAAAAGAAAAAAGAAGGCACTCCTAAGCATAAGCAATTGCATGTGCCCAGGCTTCACCTGATCAGTCCTAAAATAAAAGTAGAGCAGTATATCCAGTTCTGCCAATCTAACCTGCTCAGGAGGTAGAAACTGACACCGCTTAAACAACCTGCACCCCTGCTCAACAGTACCAAGGAGGTAGGTTCAGACCCCATTTAAACAGCCTGCACCACTGCACCACAGTGCCAGGGAGGTAGGTTCCGACACCGCTTAAACAGTCTGCACCCTTGCAACACAGTGTCCTGCAGGTAGGTTCCAACACTACTTAAACAGCCTGCACCTCTGCATCACAGTGCCGGCATATAGGTTGGGGCACTGCTTAAACAGCTACACCCCTGCAGCACAGTGCCTTGCAGGTAGGTTCAGACACCACTTAAACAACTGCACCCCTGTAGCACAGTGCTGGCAAATAGGTTGTGGCACTGCTTAAACAGCTACACCCCTGCAACACAGTGCCTGGCAGGTAGGTTCTGACACCACTTAAACAGCTGCACTCCTGCAGCACAGTGCTGGCAGATAGGTTGCAACACTGTTTTAACAGCTGCACCCCTGCAACACAGTGCTGGCAGATAGGTTCTGACACCGCTTAAACAGCTGCACCTCTGCAACACAGTGCCGGCAGATAGGTTTCGACACCACTTAAACAGTTGAACCCTTGCAGCACAGTGCCGGCAGATAGGTTTCGACACCGCTTAAAACGCTGCACCCCTGCAACACAGTGCCAGCAGATAGGTTGCGATACTGCCTAAACAGCTGCACCTCTGCAACACAGTGCCAGCAGAAAGCTTTCAACACCGCTTAAACAGCTGCACCTCTGCAACACAGTGCCAGCAGATATATTTCCACATCACTTAAACAGCTGCACCCTTACAGCACAGTGCCGGCAGATAGGTTTTGACACTGCTTAAACAGCTGCACCCCTGCGGCACAGTGCCGGCAGATAGGTTTGACACCTCTTAAACAGCTGCAGCACAGTGCGGGCAGATAGGTTTTGACACCGCTTAAACAGCTGCGTCCCTGCAACACAGTGCCGGCAGATAGGTTTTGACACCGCTTAAACAGCTGCGTCCCTGCAACACAGTTCCGGCAGATAGGTTTTGACACTGCTTAAACAGCTGCTCCCCTGCAACACAGTGCCGGAAGATAGGTTTCAACACCACTTAAACAGCTGCAACCCTACAGCACAGTGCCTGCAGATAGGTTTCAACACCGCTTAAACAGCTGCACCCCTGCAACACAGTCCCGCAGATAGGTTTCGACACCACTTAAACAGCTGCACCCCTGCAGCACAGTGCCGGCAGATAGGTTGCCACACTGCTTCAACAGCTGCAACCCTGCAGCACAGTGCCCAGGAAATAGGTTGCGACACTGCTTAAACAGCTGCACCTCTACAGCACAGTGCCGGCAGATAGGTTTTGACACCGCTTAAACAGTTGCACCTTTTCAACACAGTGCCGGCAGATATGTTTCGACACCACTTAAACAGCTGCATCCCTGCAACACAGTGCGGACAGATAGGTTTCGATACCACTTAAACAGCTGTACCTCTGCAACACAGTGCCGGCAGATAGGTTTTGACACCACTTAAACAGATGCACCTCTGCAACACAGTCCCAGTAGATAGGTTTTGACACCACTTAAACAGCTGCACCCCTGCAGAACAGTGCCGGCAGATAGGTTGTGACATCGCTTAAACAGCTAACCCCTGTTGCACAGTGCCCGGGAGATAGGTTGCGACACCGCTTAAACAGCTGCACCACTGCAACACAGTGCGGGCAGATATGTTTCGACACCACTTAAACAGCTGCACCTCTGCAACACAGTGCCGGCAGATAGGTTGCGACACTGCTTAAACAGCTGCACCCCTACAGCACACTGCCCAACAGATAGGTTGCGACACCCCTTAACAGCTGCACCTCTGCAGCACAGTGCCGGCAGATAGGTTTGGACACCGCTTTAACAGCTGCAACTCTGCAACACAGTGCCGGCAGATAGGTTTCGACACCACTTAAACAGCTACACCTCTGCAACACAGTCGTGGCAGATAGGTTTCAATACCACTTAAACAGCTGCACCCCTGCAGCACAGTGCTGGCAGGTAGGTTTCGACACCACTTAAACAGCTGCACCCCTGCAGCACAGTGCCGGCAGATAGATTGTGACACCGCTTAAACAGCTGCACCCCTGCAGCAGAGTGCCCGGCAGATAGGTTGCGACACCGCTTAAACAGCTGCACCCCTGCAACACAGTGCCGGCAAATAGGTTTTGACACCGCTTAAACAGCTGCACCCCTGCAGCACAGTGCGGGCAGATAGGTTTCGACACCACTTAAACAGCTGCACCCCTGCAGCACAGTGCCCGGCAGATAGGTTCTGACACTGTTTAAACAGCCTTCTTCCTCTCTTTCTCTCTCTCTCTCTCTCTCTGAACACAGTGTCTTCTGTGGGGCTTGGACCCGGAGCCTCATCAACTGAAGACCCAAATTAAATCAAGCCAGTAAGAAGAGATTGATCGATAAAGACTTCAAGCTAATTATTTGATCAAAATGCAGCAGGTTCAGGTTCTAAAAGCTGATCCCAGGGCCTGATAACACAGAATTACGGACCTGTTTGATATAGTTGGACTAAACACGATGAACAGGTCCATGTATTTGAATTGTAACCGATGTTAAACAAATGTCATGGGATGTGAAGTCAGCTGACATGAACTATCTTGCAACGATGGCCATATTTGAGTGAGTGCCATTGACACAAAAAAGAAAAAAGAAACGATAAACAAAGCATTTTGTGGTATAATGTTTTCGCTGTTTTCTTGGTTTCAATAATAAAATTATCATTGATTTACATGTATTGTGTCTGGCAACGCAATTGATCCTTTTTGATTGGCTGTTCAACAATGCGTTTCAACGTGAATTGTACGTTGAACTGCGTTGCTATACTTGAGTCATTGATTGGTTAACAGGTAAATGCGTTGCACTGCAGTTCAACGCGTATCGAAAGTGGCCTTTGATTGGAGTTTCGAAATTCGCGTTGGGAAACTAATGCGTATTACGTGCGTTTTCAATGCGTTTTCAACGCGAATTCGACAAGGACAAATAGATGGGCGGTAGTGTAATAGACTACAGTGAAGTAGCTTGATATTAGCGAATCGTCGACCAATCCTGTGTCGTTTTGAGAAGTGCCAGGGCCTGGGTTGAGTTCGATATCCCCGGTATTTATTAATAGAAGTGACAGGAAAATAATTAATTCGAAAGTTGTTAGATGCGTTATACTTTTAACCTTACAATGACGCCCATAATGTAAGCCTATCCGCATCCTGTATATCTGAATTTCAATCGCGCCTAGGCCGTTTGTAGTGATCTAAAGCTGGAGGATGCGGAGAAACATCATGCATAGAGCACCTAAGTAAATGGATATGATGGACTTTAAAAACGCAAAAATCGAAAATCGAAAAAAAAAACTTTATAATGTTTTAAATTATTGAGATTTGGCAAAAAATAACATCAATATTTCAGCTAAGCATGATTTAAATTTCATACTATAATGATAAATAATTTAAGAGCAACAGTCTATCAAAAGACAATATCCTAAGATTCTAAAACTGCAATTTGAATTTTATGTAGAGATTGGGCATGATTTAAAGTTATTGTAATAAAATATTTTTATCAAAAATCTGAAACAAATGACCCTTAGAGCCCTGCTATTCGCATGAAAGTGTTGGTAGCATGCTGGAACGGATATCGTCGAATCGATGTAAATATCGACGATATAATCGACGTAAGTCGCCATCTTAATGTCGGTCGCCTTTCTTAGTTGGCCAATCCTGTGTCGACCTTTAACTGTCCTAGTAGCCTGGTAACAATCTCTGAGGTACTGTATAGATGACGGATAGCAATTATAATATCTGTCGACGTCAGAAACATACACCCCTGCTTTTAACATTCCAATTGCGCCGATCGCTCATGTTCAGACAAACGTGGATGAATAATAAAGCTATACAAATAAAGCTACTGTGTTCTTTATACATGTATACCTACAAGCTATATGTGAAATTATAAAGTTTTATGCTTTATTGATTCGTGGGGACGCCACGTGCAAAAAATAGTAAATCACGGATGAGTAGCTGGTGGTGGCCATTATCTATAAAATCACCTGTATTAGGTATAGATAGAGACAGAGTGTTGTTTCCAGCCGAATTAACTTGTTAAAGAAGACTAAAAATGTTCTGCGTTCAAAAAATAATAATTTTCATTTTTGCGTTTTTAAAGTCCTTCAGTGTATGCGAATTGATCTCCCCACCATTATCGATTGGACGAACCTATTTCCAATTTTAGGGGTCTTGGGTGCTATTTTTCGCTTTATTCGTGTTTTATGGAATTTTCTGTAAGCAATGAGTAGAGACCCTAATGCGGCGTCTGATCTGGGTCTGCACTGTTTACCTATGTCAAACAAAAAGGACGATAGGCCTACAAGGGTTAAGAGCAGTTGAAAATTCATACTCAATTGATTTGAGCATGAAAGCAGTTGTATAATGTTGTGGTATTGTTGGAATGGTTGAAGACAAAACGCATTTTGATTCAATTAAGTGAGAAGAAAGAACAGCAAAAACAGAAATTCCAAAAGGGTGCAAAGATCAGGAATTGATACAATCAAGTACCACACCTGACCCAGGATGCCAATGGGAAAGTGTCAAACTTACAATGAGACACCACAAACTAGAGCCAAGAGGTCAGCCCTTTCCCAGTAGGTGACAAAAAGGTGCAAATAAACAGACGTGCACAAAGGCATAACAAACACAAGACAGAAAAACATAAATGATCCACAAAAGAAGTACCGCCTTGGAACGGTCAATAAAAATATTTACTGGAGGGCTTCAATGGGTTTCACGGCGCCAACCTCACCCTTATTTCAGATGTGGATCAAGACACATACATATTTGGTTTGCATGAAAGATCCCTAACTTATCAATGCATCACCCCCTAGAACATATAAATCAAGATATAGCAAGGAGATAAAGAAAAGATAAGGACTCAACAACAAACAAAACTGAACACCAGAGCAAAAGAAATCCAACAGATAAACCCCGGTGGGCCTGTCAGTGGGCCTTGGTCAGTTCGTGTATTACATTTAATTATCATTTATATTGTTATTATATTGAAATAGCAAATGAACAGTTTAAGGCTTTAACATAATGAAGTGGCTTGATTGGGACATGGACCTTAGCATTATTTCAATTATTTATGAGTGTGTTGGTCTTAGGTGTGAAAACTTTACAAAATGCCTTGGTCAATTACCTTATCAACACTACTGTCTGAGTAGAATACTTTTCTTTAGATTTTCACACTTTCTATGTTTTTGTATTGTGTTTTGGTATCTTAACTATTAAAGAAAGATTGTAACAAAGGCAAATCTTTATAAAAAAGATGAACAAATAATATATGATATGCATAAAAGGATGCTTTAGAAATAGAAGAGGTAAATTTGTTCTATGCTATGTTATGTTTACTGGCACATGACTTGTTCCAATTAACATTTGTTTTATGTTACATTACATTTTTCTTATTATGATATGAGCACAGCAAACGATATGCATTTACAACAGTCGAGAACTATCTATTTAGCAGTACTTTATCTTAAGTATCTGGAATAACGATATATGGTAATTGAAGTCCATAACTGATCTGAAAAGTAATTAAAAAGGAACTGAAAGTATTTGTTATTTACACCGATTGCTGACCTTGTAATTTATAGAGTTTATTAATCGTTCCATTTGAAATATGGGATTTATAAACCGAGGGAGGTGGTAAATCCGATAAAGAAACGAGTGCGCTTGCGCACGAGTTTCTTTATGTGATTTACCATCTCAGTCTATATATACAATTATTTCTTTCCATGCCTCATGAACAGACGCATTTAACCTGCCTTATAGCCTGAAAATCACTTTAATAAGACTGGCTCTTTATATAAGTTATTACCCTGACAGTTATCATCTTACTAGCCTCTTAGGCAATGTTAGGGTAGTCTTTTATACATAACATAAAACTATATCTTGAGGTCACCTGCTGGGAAATGGTTGACCTCTTGGCTCTCGTTTGTGATGTCCAATTGTGTTTTTGTCACTTTCCCATTTGTATCATTTGTCAGGTGTGGTGTTTGAATGTATCGATTCCGGATATTTACCCTCTTTCTTACTTTCTATATATATTTTCTTTCTGATACAATAATACATTAATGCAACTTGCAGAAGTCATTGATACCCCTATTCCACACAGGCCACGAATCGACCGAATCGCCACGAATTGATTTTTTATTGATTCGGGGGGACTCGTGAGGTTTCATTACATTTTTTTCTCCAATCGTGATGTTGTACGAGTCAGTCCCGATTTAGATACGATTTCGCTACGAATATTCGGGGGAATCGGCTCAATTCGTCTGGAATCGCTCTAGAATTTATTACGATTAGCAAAATAACATGCTGCACGAAAGTTAAGGAATAAATTACGAATCAGTTAAGAATATGCCGAATGCAGCACGCATTGGGCACGAATTAACAGGAATCCGCGACGAATCGCCACGATTCGCGAGATTTTCTATCACAATAGTTATAAAAAAGGCCCATCTATGCTTCGGGGGCATCAGTTCCCAAATGAATGTTCCTCGTAAAGCAGCAGTAGAATTGATCCTGCAACTCGAGTGTTGAAAATGGCTTCTTATATAGCTAGAAGAAAACAACTACGTTACAGTCGAAGGGCCTCCATGGTTTTATTGCTTGGCTTAATCTCCCGATTCCCCAAGAATGAGCTAAGAGTAGCTACTATTGCCCCAAAACGCCTCCGAATCGATAACGATTCAGTAACGATGTCCAAGAATGCCTTAGGAATTTGGTACGAATCACGCACGAATTTTCGAATCGGGGAATTCGTGGCCAAAGTTTTAACCAGTACAAAACTTTTGAGCCGAATTCCCGATAGACCTACGAATAGACATTTTTACCCACAAAGCGAACTGCTGATAGCAGATAACTGACTGCGGATTAAAATTTAGGGAACATTCATTTTGATACCAAAATTACAAAACACCGACCATCGGACTGCGATTCAGGCTTTATTCATTGACGTACTGTTTATAAACTCTGGGTTTGCGGCAATCAAGAGCTCATTTTTTAACAAAACTGTTTTCTATGCCCCCAAAGGAACTTTGGGAGGCGTATAGTAATCGCACTGCCCATCTCGCCCTCCATTCATCAGTCCGTCCGTCCTGCTTCCTGTCCAGTGCATATCTTCTATATTCTTTGAGGTAGGAATTTCAAATTTGGTGTGTGGATGCATACTGAGATAGCAAAGTGTCTCGTAATATTTTCAGGTCACTGTGACCTTGACCTTGATCTAGTTTTCAGAATGATCGTGTCTGGAGCATATCTCCTATATTATTTAATGAAGGAATCCCAAATATGGTATTTGGAGGAATCCCAAATTTGGTATTTGGATGCATCTTGAGATGACAAAGCGTCGCGCACCATCCTTGGGTCTCTGCAACATTGACCTTGGCCTCTGACCTAGTTTCTAGAAACTGCTTTGAGTCTGGTGCATATCTCCTATATTCTTTGAGGTAGGAATTCCAAATTTGGTGCTTAAATGCATTCTGGGATGGCAAAGTGTCACGTACCATATTCGAGTCACTGTGACCTTGACCTTGACCTCTGACCTAGTTTTAAGAATTATTGTGTCTAGAGCACATTTCTTATATTTTTGAGGTAGAAATTCCAAATTTGTAGTTTAAATGCATCTCTGGTGGCAATTTGGTGTGTGAATGCATCTTGGAATGACAGATTGTCCCGTTCCATTTTTGGTCACTGTGACCTTAACCTCTGACCTAGTTTCTAGAATAAGCATCAAGTCTAGTGCATAACTTCTATATTCTTTGAGGAAGGATTTCCAAATTAGTTGTGTTGATGCATCTTGGGATGACAGAGTGTCGCGTACCACTTTTTGGGTCACTATGACCTTGACCTCTGACCTAGTTTTAGAACAATTGTGTCTAGAGCATTTCACCTATATTATTTGAGCTAGGGATTCCAAATTTGGTGTGCATTTGTATCTTTGGATGGCAGAGTGTCATGTGGTAAATGTGTTTTAGGTTCGTATTTCTTTCTTTATCACAAGTCAATCACCATCAAGGTAAGCTGGGCTGGCCAGGACCTTGCTTGTACGCCAGAAACAGTGGAAGGTAGTCAGTCTATTTATTGAAACTGTATAACCACTGCATTGGAGGTCAGCAATGCAAAACATTGCGACAGTCAGTATGCCTGTTAGAAAACCAAATCACGGTTTAACTATGGTTTCCACTTTAATTGCATCACGATGGAGCAGACCTCAGTCTCAGATACATTCGTCTCTATGCTCTTTAATTCTAACTCTCTGTGAGCCATTTTCTTTGTTTCACCAAATCATTGATAGTTTGTGTCTCTGTGATAATGTTTTGCATAAGTTAGAAATCCTCTTTTCGAGCTTAACAAATTTGTGTTTTAAAAGAAACCCAGCAGAATCCAGAACACTTTTTGGCGCCATAACGCATCTAAGCCACCGGTAGCTTCCGCTGCTGTCCATTCTTTGGCGGTGGTTCTGTCGTTTTTGATTGCCCCTAACTTTATAACCAGATGGTATAGTTTGATCAAATTTTGCATACGTATATATGTCAACATTGTCCAAACACTGGCATGCGTAACAGTTTCGTTTGACAGACAAGGTTTTGCCGAGTATCAGTCAGGCGGGTAATGGTCAGTTAGTATAAATGCTCATAAATCTTATACCACATGGTATATTTCGATCAAATTTTGCATACTTATTATTTATTCATTTTAACATTGCTTAGACTCTGGTATTCAAAACGGTGACGACGCTTTGTCAAACATCATTTTGGCCCGTCGAGGTATTTTAGTGAAAATGCTCATAACTTTGAACGGCATGTTATACATGTATTTTGATAAAAAATTTCATACTTATCCTTGACAATGGTATAATATAAATATTTTGAATCTTGAAAAATAGCTGAGAATCTGATATTGGGTTAAGTGGTGTTCTTATTTTAACTCTGGTAGTCATTTTGTTCAGCTGATCAGAACCGATTGAGAAATTTTACAAGATGACCTTCGTGTGATATGTTTTTGAATTGGGACCAGTGGCTCGAGAGAATATGTCATTTAGAGATATTTCTTATCTACAGCTCTGGCAGCCAGTTTGTTTGGCGGAGCAAAGTTATTAACTTAAAGGCAATTTTGTTAGAGAGCATTATGAGGAACATTTCTGCGAAATTATTTTGCATTTGTACCAGTGCTGAGTTTCGCCTTTCATTTCAACTTGTAGAATTACTCACCCTACATGTCTCTTTAGCTGAAATTTACTCATTTATCATGATTTTAAACTCAAATATGATATTTTGGACCCCTATACTAGAACATCTTAAAACTATTTCACTCCCTTATTCAACACTATCCCTTTCTCAACCAGTCACAGCAAGGAAGAAAACTAATTCGAATCTCAGGCGAATGTATGTGAACCGCAACTGCAATATATCCCCAATAATGCTCTCTCGCTTTCTTCAATCTCGGCAAAGTCAGAGCAGTAAAAACTTATTTAACTTTAAAATGTTGTTTCTAAGATATACGTTCACCACGGGTCATGCACATTACGCTCAGTTTAATGTTGCTCTAATTGTTGGAGTTTTGTGTTTTGTGCTAGTTATTCTATGCATTAATTGGTATCAATTCTAGTTTTGCAATCATTCCGCTAGGGAAGAGAGAGCTGGTTGCTATCTACTTGCAGTCATGCGGCTGTAAGTGTTCCGTGTCTCTTCCTCACGGTGTGGTTGGTTGGTCTGCAATATGTGATTGTGGTATTTTCTGGACTCTTAGGTATAAGAATTGCGCTCAGCATCGCCGCCTGCCCGTTGTTATACCTCACATATCATGAACAGAATAGCCTTTAGATTAAAGAAAGATGGACCAAATATCGCTTTTAAATCTTGAACTGCGCTTACACATATATTCTTTGCTAAAAATAGTTGTCTCCACAAATATGTGCATGCTATTTCATGAGCACCACAGATCATCACAAATATGACTGTGAATATTTTACATGCAATGGAACAGTCTGATAACTTCAAAAAGACAGTAGCTGAAGTTCAAAAGCACCTTAATCCACATTGTCTACAGGGTTGAAAACGGGATACTTCTAACTCAATTAACGTATTTGCATGCTGGGTAATTTTGCATGCTTTTTTGAAATCTGCTCATTTTCTCTAAATTGGTAATTTTAAAACATAATCCAGAATACCACCAGAATGTCAAATTGTTACAAAGTTCATGTTGTCGGTCTGATCTGGCTCTTAACTTTAGCCGAAGACACAACTCGCCACTAACGCGGAAAGAGTTGATCTCGTCAGTTACATTGGCAAGATAGAAGCATGTGTGGAATGGTGCAAAATCTTGAGGCATTCGAGGTCGCCATTTCTAAAACAGTGAATTCAGCATCCAATTATGTACAGCTGTTTGGTACATTTACATGTAGGTTATTCCATATGCATCCGCTGAGGTAAATGTATATGTAGGTTATTCCACATATTCTATATACATCCGCTGAGGTACATGTACATGTAGGATATTCCACATAAGAGAGAAATCATCGGTGCAGCAGTCAATGTTTAATGGAAGAATCTCATATTTTAATGTGTCCTAGACAGTATGGGTGAAATTTATAAGGACAATGGACGCCTTTCTTTACGCCATAAATCGGAGGATATAGTAAGTCATGACTGTAAAGCATGTGAAATGACGAGCAAAGGTTATTATATCAAAAGCGTATAGACAACGGATATACTCTGCAATACAGTGTCCGACACTTTTGAACTGCAAACGCATAGACCGTACCGATGTACATGTAAAGTTATCCTGCGTATTCTGAGAAAATCCCCTAATATCTTATCCAGAGCGTGTAATATAGCGATGGTGTTTTTGTGGTCAATAGTTTCTTTTTCCCAAAGATGTCTTGTTTGCTCGAAGGTTGTTATATGTAACTCAGAGCAGAGTGTTGTCCATATATATGAAGTTCTTTATTCGCGTAAAGCACATGAAAATAGTGGCTGAAATATTTGTAATTCCCAGAAAAATGTCATTTGAGTTTTGCGGTCATCACTCTTAATTCACATTATGTTCAGTGACGATATATATATCAGAACATTCTATAGATACAGCCTTTTCATAATGCACTAAAGCATATAAGACATCATATCTGTATAAAAGTTTGCTTGGTAAAAATTAAAAAGTTGACCGCAAATGCACAATACAC
This sequence comes from Loripinus fragilis, assembly GCA_964019695.1. Taxonomy (NCBI): domain Eukaryota; kingdom Metazoa; phylum Mollusca; class Bivalvia; order Lucinida; family Lucinidae; genus Loripinus; species Loripinus fragilis. The sequence goes on from OZ026519.1 coordinate 30,837,466, forward strand.
TGCACCCATAAAGTCGCGTAAGGTGTCAGTCTGTGGGTAAAAATGTCTAATTGCAAGAACTGACTATGGACTGTGCGAATCATTTAAGATCTTCACGAACTGAGTACGATTCAGACACGAATCCAAATATTTGTCAATTCGTGGCAATTCGTGGGATTCGGGGCCTGTGTGGAATAGGGGTATAACGTGTGTTATAATTTATCAGTTGGCAATTATATAACATGCATTGTTTCGCGTTCACCTGATCAACGTTGCCTATCTCCCGGTATGCATATATATCAGGTCATAATTTGTTGCACTTTTTGAATGACGTCACGAAAATCAATAATTCCTTCATAAACGCTAATTTAAAGAGTGAACCAACTTGTAAACTAATTAATTAAAGCATCGCGATTCAACAAGCTTACTAATAGCATTGCCTTGTGCGCGATTCAACAAGCTTTCTAATAGCCTTGCCTGGAAAACTTGACATCAAAAGACTTAAAACTAGTATTTCCTTTTCCTTAAGTATGATATGTGTTCATCAAATGTGGTAAATTTATGCTTTCATAATAGACTCCTTTCACATTGTTATCTCCCTTAGCAATCGCTCTTCAATTGAAAAATCGATAAAGCTGTTTTTGAAAATGAAGGGGCAGATTGCTTATTAGTTACATTGCAAAACACATAGTGATGCTTTATAAGTCGATTGTTTTGGCCTTTCGACGCTAGAATGATATATCTTATTCTAGAAATCAGATAAATTAATGATTTCATCTACATTTTATAAGTCTTCAGTATTTTTTTTCACATTAGTTAGGTAAAATATACTTTGATATCGAACAAAAATCGACTTCTTCTTCAGGCACGAAATCGCTTCTTCTTTGGGCACGAAGTCGCTTCTTCTTTGGGTACGAAGTCGCAAAAACTATTTGGAACACGTGCCAACTAATAAGCCAAACTTATCTGTTAATATGCGAGCATCGGCAACTCAGAAGAGCACGGGCAAATGCACAGTATCATCAGGGCATTTGCTGCTCGCACACACATCCAAGCGCACATAAAGGTAGTGCATGTAGACGGAGGCCCAGACAAAGAATAGACCCCACCAAATAAGCATGCAGTAGCGCACGCATGCTACCAAATAGACGTGCGTGTAATTGCACATAATGACTAAGCATAATGCGATAAATGTCGAAATCGAACTTTAAGTAAATACCTCCAATCATAGATCCATTAAATTACATCATTTCTACACAACGTCCGCTTATGCTCAGGCTCGCGAGAATCATCGTTGCTCGTACACACAAATTAAGGATGTACGGATGAAGACTCAGATCTATCTTTTTTAAGCACTAGTCCACTGGTTAAGAATGTGTCGGTATATGTTGGCGCATTTTACGTATATGTGTTAACAGGGACTGCGGAATAGAGAGTCCTTGGTGTTAAAAAGAGCGACACATCACGTCATAAATCAATCGAATACCGTCGAATTACAAACGTGTGCCAGGCACGTGTGCTTTTATTGTTTTCAAAGAGCCCTGGGCATAGGATTAAAGGACCGGATGCACAGTAGTAGGTATTAAAACGGGCCCCGATGCGAGAAACCTGACTTTAGTACATGCGAACAACAAAGGGGCAGGCCTGTATTCGTATCCACGCAGTCTGATCAGCGCCTTTATTGTTCGCTTATTGGACACTTTAATATCTAAACTTGCCTCATGCAAAATTTCATTTTAACTAGTCTCTGTAGCTGAACAGACTCGTTTCAGTCTTACTCAAACCCGCAAGACAGGTTTCTCCCGAGATGGCTTTAATGTATCTTACCACTTATTTAAACCAGAAGACCCTGTTTAGACGTCAAGTGTATTGAATGTAATCATAGACCATGTAGACCTTGAATGAGAAAGAAGCTTACCAGACTCTTTACTGTTCGCATACACACAGTATGGAAGGAAATTATTGATACGGTGTATGTTACAATCTATGACCAACACAGTCTTTCACGCACCCGCTCATTCGGAAAAAAGTCAGCTTAGGATGCTAAGAAATCATTTTTTTATCTCAAATATTCGGTACATGTAAATTGGAATTAATCACTTATTTTTGTTACATTTATCATTTAATTTTACTATTTGTCTAATCTTTATTTGCGAAATTGTGTTTCTTTTAATCGTTTCCATATTCCATTGTGTAATATGTAAGGCAGCCGTATACAGGTTGCCCCTTCACGTGTAATCTCGCGGAGATAACGCGGAACGAGACTGTTTGGAGCATGCGCACTAACAATGTGAAAGGAGTCTATTCATATTCTCTTTATTTGATTTTGTAAAAAGGAACTAAGATTCCACGAGATGCCCGTATCATTGGTACTAAACTACTGTAGTATGGGTTTGCCCAATAAGTCAAATGGATTTTCACTGAGCGACCCATTTTAATTAAATTAGAAAAAAACTGGACAGATCTTGCTCCTAAAGAACACCTCGACAAACGTGAAGACCCAAATGAGATGCCGCCATAAGAGTCACAAATTTAGCTACCGTTATAGCCGCTTATATTGAGCGGCTAAAAAAAAACAGCACTCCCTTTTAAAGAATATTAGAACAGACCAGTGCGATGCAACATTATGGTTTGAAACACTGTATGTATACAATGCTGACAGCATCATTCAATTATGCGTTCTTCCTGTTTTCTGTCTCTTTTACTTAAGCTGAAAGAAACACAGCATTATTGGTGTTTGATTACATGCGTTAAGTGATACTTAACATGTCATTGTCCCCCAAAAAGCTTTTTATTATGTCTAGAGGCGCCGTATTAAGTATTCTAGGCTAATATGAAGCAATGTTTTGAAATAAATATAAACGCGTTAAGGATTCCCTTCTTCGTATCAAATTAAGATCACAGGCAAATAATGTATAACCACACAAAACAGCACCTTTTCTGGTTGCATGAAACAAGTATAACAAAAGCTGCAATTTAGGCATTTTTTTGCGATAACAATACATTCTTGAACACCAGATAGGGATATCTGATACTTTATCATGGGATAGAAAATTTTATCTAATCCTTGTTATCTTTGCAAAGTTGTAACATTGGTTGTTTTGGAACTCATTCACATGGTCATCATTTCATGTCGCATCTCAGCGTATTCAGGAAATTTTGAGAGTAAGTAAGAATGCAAGGAACAGGAGTCGAATCAATCAAGTACCACACCTGACCCAGGATACCAATGGTAAAGTGACAAACTCACAGTTATACACCACAAAAGAGAGCAGAGAGGTCAGCCCTTTCCAAGCAGGTGACCACAAGGCACAAATAAAAAGACGCGCACAAAGGCATAACAAACACAAGACAGAAAAAAACACATAAAATATCCACTAAAGAAGAACTGCTTGGAACGGTCAGCAAAATATTTTACTAGAGAGCCTTTTATCAAAACATAAAATGTGGTATTTAATGGTGAGCAAGAAAAATAATCTGATATTCGTGTGAGGGTAGGATTGAAAAAGCTGTCTCTCAGGGTCACCGTTTGTCATCACGAGGCTTGCTGAGTGATGCCAAATGGCGAACCTCGGGACAGATATTTCTATCCTACCCTCCTGATAAATTCTTATATTCTTGCACAACGGATAAGAGTGTTTGAGATATTAACCAGCGTTAAAAATTCTAATCTTACTCATAATGATGCATATTTGTTGCTTGTCAGCTGGTTTATTATGCACTTTATAGTCTTTTAAAATATTTTAATATGAATTTGTTCTAAACTGTATAGACATTTTGTCATTTAGTTGCAGATTAATGCTTATATTATTATGAGTACAGTACGTTAATCTATAGTGGGTATTTGCACTAGAACACATGCGTTAATAACAATTCCGAATAGTCTTTAAAATATATAATTTGGAAAAACGGATCCTTCAGAAATAGAGAGAACAGACTATATAAGAAAACAGCAGACTCGGTTTTATTGAGTCTGTTCATGAGAATTAATAGAAATTAAAACAATTCTCACGCCCCCTTGAACCAGCTTTGGCGGTATTCTGATTTCCATAAGCGAAGGACCACGATATAAAAAATATCAACACTGTATCAATACACGGGGAGATGTTTTACCAACTCCACACAGAAACAACGACAGCTGTTGCGACCTCTAAATAATCTGGAATAACGGATCCTTCAGAAATAGAGAGAATCTACAATATTAGAAAACAGCAGACTCGGTTTTATTGAGTCTGTTCATGAGAATTAATGAAAAATGGAAAATGCAACAGTTCATTTGCCCCTAGCGCCGCCTTAAGAGGTTTTCTGCTTTCCTGAATGACCAGGATATGAAACAATATCAACACATTCGCATTATAGAAATATTTGTTATATTACGTATGTACATGCATTACGACAGACTGCATGCTTGGTGGTCACCCCAATTACGTTTGAAAAAAAATTGCTTTTCTTGAAAGCCGACGGGTCGGATCGCAGACTCTATGAAGGGACAACTTACAATAAAGACTTATCTATAGATGAGATGGTTTGGGCCTAATGTCGTGTCTTTGGTTAGGCCATAATGCGTTAAACTGCTCTTGTATTCAGTTATATGTACTGCTGTGCCCTTATCTTTGTTTTATCTGTTTGATGCCCATAACTTAGATTAAAGTGAGTGGCATATTGCTTTGAGCTTTTTTATGTGCCATTAACTCTTAAAAACTTATTATTGAGGAATTACTAAAACATATCATGAAGTATCTTATTACAGCTTGGGACAACATATAAAGGATCATTGACACTTGCTATGGGTAAATGCCTATGGTTTTCAGTAAAAATAAAAGTTTGACAATCGTCCCTTTCTTCACCTCGAAGCTACCCTGACCTGAGTACTTTATGGCTGTGAAATCCGCTTTCAATATTAAATGCTTCAAGGATATAAAATTTCGGGTAGAATAATCAGTTTTACATTAAGATATATAGAAATCCGAAAACATTTTTTAAAATATCATCCCCCCCCGTGTGCCAGCAAAAGCTTTTGCATGTATATGTGGTACTATATTTTACACATTGTATGGAAGTGGCTTGCTGGCACAAGGGGGGGAAAGATGTTCATGAGCCCTAAAACCCAGGGCCTAAGCCCATAAAATGCCTTTTCTACCAAATAAGAAATAAATGACAGAAATGAAGTTCTCTAGAACCAACCTCCTAAATTGCTTTGTATCTGTGCTAGTTTAATATAAAGTACTTAAAGATTAAAAGTAGAATTAGCAAGGTTTTATGCATTTTTTCAAAAGAAAAAATCTCACTGTTATTGAATGACACATTATTTTGCAAACGTCCTGTACTTATCTATTTGCATGCTAGGTAATTGTTCATGTTTTTTGTTTTCGTCTGCTGACTTTCTTCAAAATTAAGTTTTTAAAAATAAACCACCCAGGACGACCATCAAAGTGTCAAACAGTTTGGATCCAGATCAAGACGGACATGCTGTTGGTCTTCATCTGGGTTCAAACTGTTTGCAAAAGGCTCTTGGCAGACGAAGAAATTATCCACTGGCATGCAAAGAGTTATAACAGGTACATACTTTAGTGTTCAATATATTGTCTCATATAGGGATATACATGCATATGTATACCATAAATATTCGGACACTTTAAATACATTTAACATGCTATGCCCTTTATACAAAGCAAAAGTAATAATCCAAAGGATCTACTAGAATCAGTTTTACTTTCCAATGCTAAATGGGACACTTTCATTCCTTCAAAAATATTTATTTCTTTTGTTGAGCTTTCAGTTTTGTATTATTTACGGTACATGTTGTCAAAAATGTACAGGTAACTTCTAAATTATGTCCCCAAAATCATTTTATTACAAAACATATTTTGTTTTTAAAACAATTTCATCAATTATCGTGATTCGTTTATACTCTGCATATGGTATGTTTAATATGTATCACCATGCCTACCAAATAAGTCAAGAAAACGTGCAGAAATCACTTTTTAAAGCACTTTTTATTTTCATGAAATTTCAGACCCCCTCCCCTTTCTTACCGCCATTACTCTCGAATGCGTAGGAATTTTGAAAATATTTTGCTAGCTGGCTCTTGCCATAAGATTCACCTTTTGCGCTAATACTATATGTACCACACCAGAAGCTCAAAAGCAACGTTCTGGGAATCAGAAAAATAGGTGTATAAGGCCCAAAGCGTCAATGATCCTTTGCATATTTTCTAGAAGGCTTGACTCCATGAGAATGCATTAAAATCAAATAAAGATTACATTTTAAATGTATATTAGGGACTTAGGAAAATTGGTCAAATGCTGAAAACTTTCATATAAGGATATTTTATATCCAACCTTTTTATAACGCTTGTAAAGCTTTTTGAATTGATCGATAAAATGAGGGTTTTCTAACAATTCTATTGAATTTATTAGCTAAATCACCATAAAATATAGGTTTTAGTATGCCCTGTCGCACAAGAGTTTTTAACCAAATGTTGTATTTAATAATTAACTCTAAGTGTCTGTAGAAAAATTTAGAAAAATACTTTTCGAATTTTATTGTATCTTTATAGCCCCTCTTTGAATAGAGGGGGGGGGGGGGGGGCTGTATAGAATTTAGGTTGCCTGTCATTCAGTCCATCCGTTTGTTCGTTCGTTTGTTCTTTCGTTCATCCATCATAATTTTTTCGTTTCCGATCAATATCTTCAGAACCCTTTTATAAAATTTATCCAAATTTTGTATGTGCATTGAATTAACATGATCTAGCTTGGGATTTTTACAGGTCATTTTCCCGCATTTGTACCAGAGTTATGGCCCTTCATTTACGCCGAAATTTCGCTTACGCTCAATATCTTGAGAACTACTTGAAATTTTCTCAACAAATTTTATATATGCCATCACATTGACAAGATCTAGCTTGGAATTGTCCCACATCAGTTTTCGCATATTTGTATCAGAGTTATGGCCCTTGATTTACGCCTCAATTTCGTTTCCATTCAATATCTTGAGAACAAATGCACAGAATTTCACCAAATTTTATTTATGCATTCATACTGACAGGATCTACGCTGGCATTGGTACACATCAGTTTTGCACATTTGTACCAGAGCAATGGCCTTGATTTACTTAAAAATTTTGTTTCCCCTCAATATCTTGAGAACAAATTGAAATATTTTGACCAAACTTTATATAACTATTTATACTGACACGATCTACGTTGCGATTGTTAGATGCTATTTTTCGCACATTTGTACCAGTGTTATGGCCATTGATTTACGTCAAAATTTATATTCCGTTCAAAATCCTCAGAACAAACGGACAGAATTTCACCAAATTTTATATATGCATTCATATTGACAGCATCTACTTTGGGTTTGTCACACATTATGTTTCGCATATTTTTACCAGAAGTATTGCCCTTGATTTGCGCAAAAAATTCGTTTCCATTCAATATCTTGAGAACAAATGAACGGAATTTCACCAAATTTTATATATGCATTCATATTGACAAGATCTACATTGAGATTGTTACACATTATTTTCCGTACGTTTGTACCAGAATTATGGCCCTTAATTTACTCCAAAATTTCGTTTCCGATCAATATCTTGAGAACGAATGGACACATTTTGACCAAACTTTATACTGACAAGATCCTCGTTGGGATTATAAGCTGTCATTTTTCGCAAATTTGTATCAGAGTTATGGCCTTGATTAATGTCAGAATTACGTTACCACTCAATATACTGAGACACTCTAGCCCTTTACTGCACGCAAGGCACTGCAGCGAGGCTATAGTCAGATTCTCTGACAATTCTAGTTATCCTTGTTTAAAAAACTCAGCAGTCAAACATAGGTTTCTGTTGTTGAAGTCATCAAAATTAGAAAACATTTTGCAAATTAATGAGCACATGAATCGTCTTCTGTGTTCATCTATCTATAACGCAAGTTAATATGACCAGTGACTGTCATAGCCACAGGCCATCTCGAGACACTGCCAGAAAGAGACACATCGGCGCAACAGCAAAAAACCCATTAAAGTACAGCAAACAGCTATCTCTTGGTTATCAAAATTATTGCAAAAATTACAAATATCAGGGCAACAATAAACAATGACTAAATAGCAACACAACGCTGTCTGAAATGTGCTGTTCAGATTAAATGATATGTGACAGCCAGTGACTATAAATATAAAGAAACAACCTCAAAACCACATCCCTCCAAAACAACTTGGCAAATTCAAAAATAATCTTACAAATTATTTTTCAGTATAGTATTGGTATTTTTCCATGTTCTGGTTCTTCTGGGTTCTGACGGAAAGCAAGACATAAATTAATAAACTGATGCTAGGAGCCTGATAATTTATGCACTTTCCATTAGTACTCATGAAGAGACTCATTAAAACGGAATCAACTGTTTTCTAATAGTGTACGTTCTTTCAATTTCCAAAGGATCCGTTTTTTTGATTACATGTATTTAGAGATCGCAACAGCTGTCGTTGGTTCTGTGTGGAGTTGATAAAACTTCTCTCCGTGCATCTGTACACTGAACCGAGGTTCCTTAGTGGCCACTTTTCAATTTCTTTTTTTCTGACCAAGCGCTTATGATAGTGAAATGATTGTTTGCCCAAATATTTGCATTGCAATGGACTAAATTTAAGCGGTGGTTCAGTATTCGTTTTCTTTCACAACAAATTTTTTGGTTCAAAAAATGCAAAACTCATTTTTTTGAAGAAATTTAGCGTTTTGAGTGTAGTTTGTATTTAATTGATGTTAAATGGTTACAAACTAGTCCAGGCGACTTGAAAAACACCAAACTCTTATTTTTTGCTTATGACAGAATTTTTATGATTTTTTAAAAAAAATCTCAATTTCTGTATTTTCTGATATTTTCGAAATTCAGCAGCTGCACATGCTAACCATTGTATGTGGTTTATGTTATGTGACCATGTTAGACCTAACACAATATAGTTTGATCAGCCCATTTTCTAACGATATTTTTTCAAGACACGTGTCCATTTCCGGTTTTAACATGAAACTTTAAAGGTCATTTAAATGGCATAAATAAAATATTTTAATTTTTTTAGTAGAACTTTGACGCCTTGGCATAATATATAATCACTGAAAATGTCAATGCCGTGCCACAGATAATAAAGCGTACAGAGCAATGCAAAGTTTGTCTACAAATTGCAACAATCTTTGACGAAGCTATGATAGCTGCTCTCTTCATGCTAACGTAGAAAAGAGATGGAGAATTCAATTGTCACTAAACGTTTGATCTCTTTTCTTCTTATATCACAGCTATTATTAACAGCTTCAAACTAATTAAAATATAAATGGATAATGTATCTGGGAATTATTTTATACCACACTGAAAAAAGTGACTTTTTGAAATGAGGGCACCTTTTCTTGGACTCTGTCTGTGCAAGATCTACCTGTCATTTTGAAATGAAATAATTTGAAGAATCACGACAAAGCTTTGGATTTTTTCATAGCATTGAAATTGAGCAGGCGCAAAAAAATGTAATGTGGCCACTTTCAGTGTAGGTATCATAACACCCTCCCCCCCCCACACACACACACAATAAGGCTAAGGCATCTTTGATGTTTTTATATGTTTTGTAATTTCTATGCCTTTGTAAGTGTCTGTTTACATGTGCCTTGTGGTCACCTGCTAGGAAAAAGCTGACCTCTTGGCTCTCGTTTGTAATGTCTAACGGGGAGTTTGTTACTTTCCCATTGGTATCCTGGGTCATGTGTGATACTTGATTGTATCGATTCCTGATCTTTGCACCCTTAATCACTTACACAAGCGAGTGACCTTCTTATACTCAAAAGACCTGACACCTCCGATTTTTAAAGCTGTGTTGTTAATAAAGTAGAAGTAAAGCTTAGAAGTAGCTATATGTATCATCACAGCATTAATTTAATATGAAGGTAAATATGCCGTGAAATTACTAAATTATTCCTTATTTCAAAACACTGATTATTTTCATTTAGAACCAAAAAGAAAGTTACGCTTTTTATATTTATATCCATACTCAAAATTTTTACACAAAATAAAGAGTCAAAAGATTTGGAAAAAAAAGAAAAACGGGGTTTATCATGAAATCCAACTACACAGTAGCAGTGTAGCCTGCTTCAGGCCCTGTATTAAGACATCTAACTGAACCTTCTATAACTACTACAGAGATAAATTATGATACTTTATTACTTCCAGCACGAACTGTATTAGACACGGACCGTAATCAACAAGGGGAGAATTTGCGCGAATATTTGAAAGATAGTCTTCAATGTGTACTGAATGGTAGAATTTGTCCTGAAAATGATAAATTTACGTGTGTGTCATGGCGAGGGCGGTCTGTGGTGGATTACGTGCTAGTCCCATATTCATGTTTACCTTCAGTGAGGGATTTTTCTGTTAAAACTGTAACTAATATAATTGATGAATACAGCATCCACCCAACATCACGAAATGTTCCTGATCATTCTGTATTGTTGTGCACTTTGGAGCTATCGGACTACATAGTTGACAGCCTAACTTCGTCAACGGTACCAACAGAACAATCGGTTAATGAAACACAAAACATCTATGTTCCCCGTCGTAAATATATGGTATAATTTGCAAAATTTATGGAACAATGTAAGATCCAGCGAGAGGATTTACTTGAAATTTAATGGCTGTCGACGTGAAAGGGTCAGACTTAAATCGAGGTTTATTAATGATAGAAACATTTTTGATAGGCTATTACGACAGTGTGAACGACGGTATCGTGTGTCTCAAAGAGATAAACTTCTTGAAACACAGACTGATTATCCAAAGGTGTTCTGGGATGAAATACGTAATCTTGGACCAGGTCAGAAATCTGAGAATATAAAAGGTGTTTATACAGAAAATGGCAATATATCACATGATCCTGACATTATCCTAGCCAAATGGAAGTCTGACTTCCAGACCTTGTTTAATCCTGATGTTAATAAATCTGATGATTCGTTCTTGAACAGAGTAGACGATTTAATGAGAGATTGTCAGGCTGAATTCCAATGCCCACTACACAAATTCTATCAATATTGTTTTGAAAATAGTATTGTTCCTGACTGTTGGTACAGATCGATAATACAGCCGATTCACAAAAGAGGCAAAGACCCCTTAAATCCACTCAGTTATAGAGGAATTAGCCTTATGTCTACAGTCGCAAAAATATTCAGTACCATTTTGAACAATAGGATAACGAACCATTTAAACGAAAACGGATTATTATGCAATGAACAAAATGGATTCCGAAAGCTAAGATCATGTTTGGATCATATATATACTTTAACGTCGATAGTTCGCAATCGTAAACTCCAAAAGTTGCCAACATATATATGTTTTGTCGACTTTGCCAAGGCATTTGACTCTGTGGATCACGATTTGTTGTGGTATAAGCTACTTAAAAAAATGGATTCATGGCAAGATCTTAAAAGTTATTCAAACGCTATACTCTAATTTACAAAGTTGTGTCCGAGTTAATAACGATTTCACAGACTGGTTCTCGATCTCATCTGGAGTACGACAGGGGGATAACTTAGCACCAACGTTGCTCGCCATATTCATCAATGACCTTGCAAACGACGTTAACGCGGTTCAGTGTGGCGTGCGTGTAACGGAACAAATGATAAGTACGCTTATGTATGCCGATGACATTATTCTGATCTCAGATTCTCCAGAGGGTTTACAGCAGCAACTTGATACGGTACATAACTGGTCGACCAGGTGGCAATTGTCATGTAACATTGATAAGACAAAAGTTATCCATTTCAGAAGAGCGTCTGATCCAATTTCAACGTTCAACTTTAAGCTCGGTGATTACAATATTGGCCTTGTAAACTCATATAAATACCTAGGTTTGGAGCTTAATGAAAATCTGGATTATTCATACGGTGCAAAAATTCTTAGTGATGCTGGAAGTCGTGCATTGGGTGCATTAACGTTTAAGTAGATCAAAACCCAGGGACTTCACTTTGATACCTACACAAAATTGTATAACTCTACTGTTACGCCTGTTGTGGACTATGCGGCAGCCGTATGGGCATCGAAGACGTACGCATGTTGTGAAAATGTCCAACATAAAGCTATAAAAACTTTCTTAGGTACAGGGAAAAAGTCACCCCTACCAGCTATAGATGGAGACATGGGCTGGACCCCAGTCCATATACGCCAACAGAAAGAACTCGTTCGATACTTCATACGTTTGTGTAAACTTTCTGATGAAAGGCTTGAAAAAAATGTATTTAACTGGGATTATAGTTTGTGTGCACAGGGAAAGAAAAATTGGTGTAAGGATGCAAAAAAAATTGCTTTATAAATGTAATCTTCATGAAGTTTACGACTCGAAGAACGTACTTGGTATATCATTGTCTTTTATTGTTAAAACTGTAGAAACAAATCTTTTGCAGGCTTACACCGATACCTGGCAAACTTCTGTAACAACTATGCCAAAACTTAGAACGTACAAGACCTTTAAAAGTGAGTTTAAAACAGAACCATACGTTAAGGCAAATGTGTTAAATACACGACAGCGATCCGCGAATTCCAAAATGAGAAATGGTACCTACATGTACCCCCTAGAAATTGAGCTTGGACGTTATCGTGATATACCAGCAGAAAATCGGCTTTGTAAACTTTGTCGTTGTGAACCCGAAACGGAGGAACATTTTTTGCTAAAATGTGCTAAAACTAATGATATCAGACAGAAAATGGTTTCCGATATAACCGGAGTGTTATTGCAAAATGGGATCGTCTTCCAAACACTTTCATTAGCAGAAAAACTCAAAACAATGCTGTCAAATGTGCTAGTCGCTAAATATGTAGCAAATTCCACGATTCTTGCGACAGAGAAAAAATATAAACTGCTTGACAAGTAACTGAGCCTCGCCGGGGGAAGATTTGCTCTACGGGCGTGCGAGCAACAAGGTCGCATTTCAGCTGTGCAAGCTAAAGGGTGCCCTTGTCTCTTGCTGCTGGAATAAGATTCTGTAGCATATAGCTAGTTTAGGTGTCCAACACTTTGCAGATTATCTCACGACGCGGCTCAACTTAGTTCCATTAAGTGCTGTGAATAACATAACGGATTAAATTAAGGACTCCTCATGATGCTCATTCGGGAGACAATATAGACTATAGCCTAACAAGTAACTGAGCCTCGCCGTGGAGACCTTCTTTACGGGTGTAGTCGGCTCAGGCTGGGTCGGGCTAGGATTGAGCATCTAGCCTCGGACCGACAGCCAGGCTCATATATACAGTTTACCACAACCCCTGGGAAAACATGAGACAGGTACTTCGCGTTGTGTTTTTGTGCTGAAATATGTGGCAGTTTTCCCAAGAGCCAAGGTAATAGGGTGTTTACTACAAATTCGAATCTCTGGATTTGAGGTCTGAAGGAGTTGTGGTAAAAGAATACTAGTTGTATTTAGGAATGGCAATTTATTAACATACAAATGCAAATGCTATAATATAGTACAATGCTCTGATATATATGATTTTAGAAATTCTACTTGGTAAATAGAATGGGCATTTACACTATTGGAGTCCCACTAAGGACTAGAGTGTCAGTCTGGTTTTAAGTTGTCCTGTAAGGCCAATAACCTAGACTGCTGGGCTCAACACTACGGTTCACACTACGGTTGGCCCACTAAGGACTAGAGTGTCAGTCTGGTTTTAAGTTGTCCTGTAAGGCCAATAACCTAGACTGCTGGGCTCAACACTACGGTTGGCCCTAGAACAATTGATTCCCATTGATTAAGATCACATTATATTTCAATATAGTGTGGTGATATCAATGCTAGAATGATACTGGGATGTTGATATCATATTGTTGTCCAAAACAAAGTATTTCGTAGTCAAAGTATAAATAGAAATATATCTAATGAAGAAAGTTAATGAAACAGCAAATATATTACAAATGGAATGAAATCTGGTACAAATAGTAAGTCACTCAAGGGATGTAACTACTCTTTCAACAAGTTTGAGTTTTTACAAAATTGATCAAGGGAAGCAACGACTCTTGAACAAGTTTTTGCTTTCTAAAGATTCCACCAAACAGGTTTCTATCACACGGGTATACGAGCAGCAAGGTCACATTTCAGCTGTGCAGGCTGAAAAGTGCCCTTGTCGCTCGGGTGCAGGAAATATGTACCTTCTTTCGCTTTCTGTATCCCAAACCATGAACCTATAGTTCACGAAAAAGGTTCTTTCACGACGCGGCTCAACTTAGTGGCAATTACTTTGAACCCACAACGCAACGTACTATAAATAAAACTCTTCATGATGCTCATTCTGAACACAATATAGACTATAACCTAAAAAGAAACTTAGCCTCACCAAGAAAATACTTGTTTGTAAGTATGCGAGCAACAGGGTCGCATTTCAGCTGTGCAGGCTGAAAGGTGCCCCTGTTGTTCGCTGCTAATAATATTCCGTCTTTGGTTTTCTGTATTCTTACGAACGTATAGCTCGTTTACTGATCTGACACAATACAGGTTTTCTCACGACGCGGCTAAACTTAGTTATATTCGAGTCAATAGTTATGCTCGATTCAACTCATAAAGTACTGTGAATAAAACATATCAGAAAAAGAACTCTTCGCGATGCTCACTCTGGAGACAATATAGACTATAGCTTGAAGATAAAAGATCTGAAGCTATTTTAAGCACAAACTGTTTACTTATTTTTTCAATCCCTTGTATACCTGGTATGGTATCTCCTGGAGAGTATGGTGGCAAACCGTAAAGACCCAGCTGAGATGCCGCAGAATGTAGCATTTCATCAGGGTCTGCATGGTTTGCTGAGATTACAACAATCTTCAGAAGCGGAGGTTCGATCTGGTAAAGAAATTTTATCAAGTGTCCATTCCGTGTACCCATTACCGACTAGGATGGACGAGTCCATTTGTATAAAAGGGATTAATGTAGTCATATGTTTTGTTTAGTGTCTCGTAAGCCTTCAAAGGCGGGCACTGTCTATACTATGTATCAAATATTCAGATTATTTATATTGTATACAGTGGTGACACTTTAATAAATAAATTATTCATTCATTCATTCATTCATTCCCAATGCTAGACAGTCAGTGAAAAATTGTACACAGGTGTATATGCTTAAATATGCATGTGCACATATTTTACTATTTTTCTATTTATTGGTCTGATACCAGTCTAAGAACTGTAGACCTGTCTCAAGGACCTCTAAAACAAAGTCCAGATAAGTGTTCCAAAAATAAGAACAATGTGAACAATATCCCTAAAACTGACCACTCAGTACTGCAGTTGATACCTGTAACTAAATCCGACAGCAACATTGATAATGACAGTGATATACCAGACAGTGCAAAATGTTGTCTTTGTTATAAATACGAACATGAAAAACAAAGCCGCTGTGTACAATTATTCACAACAAAGTGGATCCGTTGTGGTAAAACTATTCGCATACGGTGTACACAACTTATATAGGATCGCCAGAAGGCATGATAGGTTTGTGTGTCGCTGTCATACAGAAGTGTAATAATCATTAATATGCATTACACCCCACTCATTTTTTAAAACTTTTTAGACAGTTTACTAGCTTTTAGTGTTCTTGTTCGGGACTTGACAAAAAAATCAGTGCATAATTGTGCACGGTTACTGTACCGTGGAAAAACCTTCAAGGGTCACTGATTCTGGTCAGTTGTTATATCCGGTGTTGGAATATGCTGGACAAAACAATGGCTGCCCCATGGCACTAGCGATGCTTTTCTAAACAAGATTTATGAGAAAACAAGAAAAAACTTTAAAAAGGGATATACAACAAAGTGACAGAAGACATATCTGATATGAGTAACGTGAGAATTTTGAAAGAAATTGAGAAGAAAAAATTAGGGATGACTATACTTTGTTATGTCTTCTACCAGCTGAGCTCAGTGAGGTGTTTGGCTTAAGGAACCCATGCTATTCCAAAATATCTGTAGTGGTGCTTTTAGGGTGTCGGGTTTCTAGAATCTCGCAAAAACTCGAGTCAGAACGACAAAAATATGCACTGCGCCCAAATGCTGCATATTTGAATAGCTAGTTTCAATGGTGCAAAAATACGTGGTGCAAAAAAATTAAGTTGACCGTAGCCTAAAATAATAGTTTAGTCAGAGTCTCTCTCTACACATTGAAAGACCCTGGTTTAGTTGACCGTAACATACAAATATCGGCAATTCTTCCCCACGGAAGAGGCATCGTGCCATACATTATTTTTTTAAACTATCGGCGCAGATATTTCTTTACATTTCTCCTGTTTTTACTATCATTCTGTCATGTTCAATGTGAAAATCATATTTAAAACTAATGATAAAGTGCAAAAAATAAACATTACATACTACTTAATCTCTGCGATGAATAACCATTTCATGGCATGTTCTTTCTTCCATACAGAGATCAAGTCTTTTTTTTAAACCAACAATGAAATTGTAAGACTTCGTCTAATAAAGACGATAAAAGAAATTTAAGGTAAGTTTGATGTTTTGTGATTTCCCTGGTTACTGAAACCGTTAAGTCAAGGACAACGAAAGCAAATACTATGGAAAAAGTAATCCGTGTCTCATAGAATGGACAAGGCTATTACAGATGATATCAATAATGTTTCTTAAATGGGAATCTTTTCAATCTTAATTACATTGTAACTTGTGAATAAAACTACAGATGGAAATATGTAGGTCATATCTCTGACCGAGACAAACACTGATCGCTTGATGATTATTAGACAAACTAAACAAACGAAAGCGCGGTGTTTACCTTCATCTGCATATGTAGTCTGCTTATTGCGCCTGCTGTATAAATCCAAATGCACTCCAGGCTTCCTTTATCATGGCAACAAGCAGGTGCTATTTAGTCTTGCTTTTATATATGTTGTTTAGATCTAGTATTGGCTGCCAAAGTACATCAACAGCTAAGAATGTAGTCGACAATCTTTGTAAATTGGGGCAAACGTTAATACACGACAGTAGTAATGGTAGGCACTATGGGGCATTTTTTTTAAGCCTGAAAAGAACTTAGAATTTTTCAGGCTAAAAAAATGCCCCATAGATGCCGTACCTGGTAAGCTTGAGTGACTAGCTGTGAATAACTTGGTTTATTTTTAGGGCTATTTTGGTTGGGTCTATGATTGTGATAGTTTCCTGGTCTGATTTACTGATGAAAGTTTCCTGGGCTGTTGGGAAATAACTTAGTCATTTTTGAGGGGGATAAAGGTTCTGCTGTGGTGATTTATAAAATAACTTAGTTAAATTCAGCTTTGAAGATAACTTAGTCATTTAAGGGGGTATAGTATGTGGTGCTATATGGTGTGTGTAATAGTCAAGGCTACTAAGTACCATGCGTCTTAGAGTCTCTTGGTCAATCAAGACCTCAACTCCTAGAGGAATCACTCTTTAGCGTTAACTAGTGTTTAGCTAGCCTTCTCAAGCTTACTACTACTGATTTTTTGAAAAGAACAACAAAGACTGGTGAACATTTCTATAACTTTATTGCCCCGCTAACTATAACTGATTACAATGACAGAGGATTAGGGCCGTCCCTCTGTTCATTGTTTACAATTATTTCCCTTAACATATTTACAACATATTATACTTAGGATACTTCTTTGAAAGGTGATGTGAATAATTATGACATTTGCAAGTCTGTATTCTGTGTTTGAATAAAAAGTCCGGAGGAATCATGCGTCTCATTCCATTCTGGGATAGGATGACTCTGGCATTGTTATAGCTGAACCACATCCCAATATCTCTGTCGTTCTGGTATAAATCATCTCCAGTTCCATATAGTTCTTGATGAATGGCTGTGTTTAGATCTAGTCCTTTGTTGAGCTGGTGAATGATGTAGATACACCACATTCCACATACTTTGCTCCATGGACTCTGTAAACATTCTGTATTATGGATCCATCTTGTAGAGTTTCTTTCAATAAATGGTAGAACATATTGCTCTTCTTGTGGTCTTCCATATGAATCAAAGTAGATAACTTGATCTCTTCTGAAGTAGATAACCACCCAATGTTCTCCTGGATCTGTGGATATATCTGTATTTACAATGTAAGCCCTCATATCCAGTGGTTTCTTCTCTGGTAGTAAATCCTTGGCACATACTTCTCCTTTCACAGGTATATTGTTTATGACTTTGATTAATTCAACAGTGTTCATTTTTATTCTGTTTCTGGGCTCTTCTCGTTTTCTTCAGTTTCCTTTTCTTCGTAGGATTCTATGAGTTTCTTGGCCCAGTACGTCTTCCACTGTTCTGTTAAGTCACTTAGATTTTTCTTAAAGTACTGCCAGTTTTTATAGGCTTCTTGATTTTCTTCTGGCGTCAGGTGATTGATTCCTGTTGTAAAGTCCAAAGGGTGTCGCAAACTGTCGCCATACAGATAGTTCCAGATTCTATCGTCAAAGTCTTTCATCACATCGTAGATGTTTAGGCCCTCTAAGGCTGGATCATGACATCCATAATCTTCAATCCATTCTCTTGGAGAAGTCCATAGACAGATATCGTGGTATTTCTGACTTGGGTGGTTCATTTTGCATCCATTACATTCATGCTTCGCACAGTCTCCAACTGCCATCTTTAGACAAGTCAATATGGCATGTTTTAGAAGAGTCTTCATAAGACAATCAATATCCTCATTGTCTTCTACTTCTTTCTGTAAGGTACTCTTCTCATCTGATGGCTGGACTGTTGCACTGTATGCATCTGTTTGGTACATCAAGTCCTGTTCAATGAAGTATCCTGCATTCATCTTTAGTAATATGTGGTAACTTCTCTAAGTCTGTTGATTTCTATCAGGTTTTCAAACTCTGCATACACAAGCACGTTGATCGTCTTGTGCAGGGATGTTGCAAACTGAAGCTCCAATCTGAGGTTCCCAGTTTTTATAGGGTGCAAATGAGACTGATCGGCTGCTTGATCTGGTGTCAAATCATATCCCCAAAAACAGTAACCTCCTTTGTAATCTTCATAATCAATGTTGCAATTTTGGACCTGATTCTGACTTGCTAATGCTTGGTAAACAGATAGGAAAGACCTGAGATACTGATCATTTCCAAATCTAGGTTCAAATGGTTTTCCATAGACACTATGTCCATCACAAGTGACATCCATTTTACTTAGGTTGAAATGTTGGAAAAAGAAAGGATTAGTTTCCAAAGTCCCATTAAATGCCTCATTTAATACTAAGCCAATAAAAACTCGTTTTGGAAGTTGACCAGTGAGAAGATGGTCTTCAATTTTAGATCTTGTGCCACTACTGATTGTAAAAGTTTTGACTTCAACTCTTCTGATCGGAAATTTAGCATTGTGATGAGCAATAGTTTGATTTAGTTCATTGCTAATGGCTGGTAGAAGCTGTATATTTCGTACTCTCAAGATAGCAGTATCAATTTTGATTTTTGCAGGAGAATTATCACTCATCAAACAAAACTGAGGAGATGATCGATTGAGTCTAAGTTTGAATTCTAAGCCATTAGGTAAATAATTTTCCTGCATAACAAGATCCAAATGTAATTTACCCTGAAGCCCACTGATTTGCTTTTTGCTACGCGTTTGCCACGATCAGTGATAGATGCATTTGTTATATCTTCAAAAGCTCCAGGTTCATCATCAGACCAAAATTTTGCTGCCTTCAGTTGATTATCTTTGACATCAGAACCATAAGAAAACAAATTTTCAAGGTATGCTCTGTATGGATACGTGTCTGAATTATTCGTGATCAATTTATTGTTGATATACAAATCGATGCCACTGAACATACTGTGAAAAAAGTTGTTAATTGGAAATACTTTTGCATCCGTGTCAAGATCTTCACCCGTTTGCTGTAAGATTCTGAATTTGATATACAGATAGGCTTGAGATAAATCAGTGTAAAACTTGGTGTGAGGTTGAATTAGAAATTCAATGGGTGCATGATGACTATCGAGAGAAGCGATGGGATAATAATCATTCCACTGAGTACCTTGCATGGTAGTCATGGTGGGTGGAATGGACTCCATATCCAATTCCGTTTTAGTGCAATCCCAAGAACCTTGTTGAATCATTTTTCGTCAAATATATCTTTTGCAAATACCAAACGTTTAATTGGATTAATTTTTTGCTCTGCTTTTAAGACCTCTCTTAACAGTTCGGTGTCTAGATTGAGACTGAGGCTTTTTGCGTTTTTGAGTTGAATTTATAGCCAACTGATTTATAGTAGACTGACCAAAAGATTTCAAAGTTTTTTTTCCTCTTTGTTTTAAAACTTTTTTTTACATTTTCACCACCCACAATGTCTTTTAGAGCTTGAGCCCCTTGATCTTTAGCTACTTTTTTCACACTTTTTAAACTTGCTTTTGCGACAGGTTTTAAGATTGGAATCACTCTTCTAAATGCAGCTTTAAATATGGATCCTCAACCATTGCCATATTGTCTTGAAATGCCTCTGTACACAGGAAAGTCTCCTTTCCCAGATTGAAGAGACATAATACTTCTGGATTGTTCCAACATTATTCTTTCTGTCGAAAATGTAGTTTCACTAACGTTTCCCAGAGATAAATGGCACATTTTCACCTGTATCACCTTTTATACTAATGTGCACCTGATCTATTAAAGATTTTTTAACTGGTACTTAGTGTACATTGACAAATTCTTAATGTAAATGATTGTTCTCTCTTTTACTTTCAAATGGCAACACTCTCAAAATAGGTGCAGTAACATCGCCAATAAATGTATAACTTGTCAAATCAGAGTAAATGTAAAGTTGGTGAATTTAATAATAAGTCAAAATTATTTTTCCGAAGGCTATTGCAGAAATATTAGGTGTAGATAGAAATTACTTATATTTTCAGATATGGTGTGGATTTGAATACAAAAATTCACCAACTTTACATTTACTCTGATTTGGCAAGTTATACATTTATTGGCGATGTTACTGCACCTATTTTGAGAGTGTTACCGTTTGAAAGTAACAGAGAGAACAATCATTTACATCAAGAATTTGTCAATGTACACTACGTACCAGTTGCAAAATCTTTCATAGATCAGGTGCACATTAGTATAAAAGGTGATACAGGTGAAAATGTGCCATTTATCTCTGGGAAAACGTTAGTGAAACTACATTGTCGACAGAAAGAATAATGTTGAAACAATTCAGAAGTATTATGTCTCTTAAATCTTGGAAAGGAGACTTTTCCGTGTACAGAGGCGTTTCAAGACAATATGGCAATGGTTTAGGATCCATTTTTAAAGCTGCATTGAGAACAGTGATTCCAATTTTAAAACCTGTCGCAAAAGCAAGTTTAAAAAGTAGCTAAAGATCAAGGGGTTCAAGCTCTAAAAGACATTGTTGGTGGTGAAAATGTAAAAAAAGTTTTAAAACAAAGAGGAAAAACAGCTTTGAAATCTTTTGGTCAGTCAACTATAAATCAGTTGGCTATAAATTCAACTCAAAAACGCAAAAAGCCTCAGTCTCAATCTAGACACCGAACTGTTAAGAGAGGTCTTAAAAGCAGAGCAAAAAATTAATCCAATTAAACGTCTGGTATTTGCAAAAGATATATTTGACGAAAAATGATTCAACAAGGTTCTTGCGATTGCACTAAAACGGAATTGGATATGGAGTCCATTCCACCCACCATGACTACCATGCAAGGTAATCAGTGGAATGATTATTATCCCATCGCTTCTCTCGATAGTCATCATGCACCCATTGAATTTCTAATTCCACCTCACACCGAGTTTTACACTGATTTATCTCAAGCCTATCTGTATATCAAATTCAGAATCTTACAGCAAACGGGTGAAGATCTTGACACGGATGCAAAAGTATTTCCAATATACAACTTTTTTCACAGTATGTTCAGTGGCATCGATTTGTATATCAACAATGAATTGATCACGAATAATTCAGACACGTATCCATACAGAGCATACCTTGAAAATTTGTTTTCTTATGGTTCTGATGTCAAAGATAATCAACTGAAGGCAGCAGAATTTTGGTCTGAGGATGAACCTGGAGCTTTTGAAGATATAACAAATGCATCTATCACTGATCGTGGCAAACGCGTAGCAAAAAGCAAATCAGTGGAGCTTCAGGGTATATTACATTTGGATCTTGCTATGCAGGAAAAATATTTACCTAATGGCTTAGAATTCAAACTTAGACTCAATCGATCATCTCCTCAGTTTTGTTTGATGAGTGATAATTCTCCTGCAAAAATCAAAATTGATACTGCTATCTTGAGAGTACGAAATATACAGCTTCTACCAGCCATTAGCAATGAACTGAATCAAACTATTGCTCATCACAATGCTAAATTTCCGATCAGAGGAGTTGAAGTCAAAACTTTTACAATCAGTAGTGGCACAAGATCTAAAATTGAAGACCATCTTCTTACTGGTCAACTTCCAAAACGAGTTTTTATTGGCTTAGTATTAAATGAGACAATTAATGGGACTGTGGAAACTAATCCTTTCTTTTTCCAACATTTCAACCTAAGTAAAATGGATGTCACTTGTGATGGACATAGTGTCTATGGAAAACCATTTGAACCTAGATTTGGAAATGATCAGTATCTCAGGTCTTTCCTATCTGTTTACCAAGCATTAGCAAGTCAGAATCAGGTCCAAAATTGCAACATTGATTATGAAGATTACAAAGGAGGTTACTGCTTTTGGGGATATGATTTGACACCAGATCAAGCAGCCGATCAGTCTCATTTGCACCCTATAAAAACTGGGAACCTCAGATTGGAGCTTCAGTTTGCAACATCACTTGACAAGACGATCAACGTGCTTGTGTATGCAGAGTTTGACAACCTGATAGAAATCAACGGACTTAGAGAAGTTACCACAGATTACTAAAGATGAATGCAGGATACTTCATTGAACAGGACTTGATGTACCAAACAGATGCATACAGTGCAACAGTCCAGCCATCAGATGAGAAGAGTACCTTACAGAAAGAAGTAGAAGACAATGAGGATATTGATTGTCTTATGAAGACTCTTCTAAAACATGCCATATTGACTTGTCTAAAGATGGCAGTTGGAGACTGTGCGAAGCATGAATGTCATGGATGCAAAATGAACCACCCAAGTCAGAAATACCACGATATCTGTCTATGGACTTCTCAAAGAGAATGGATTGAAGATTATGGATGTCATGATCCAGCCTTAGAGGGCCTAAACATCTACGATGTGGTGAAAGACTTTGACGATAGAATCTGGAACTATCTGTATGGCGACAGTTTGCGACACCCTATGGACTTTACAACAGGGATCAATCACCTGACACCAGAAGAAAATCAAGAAGCCTATAAAATCTGGCAGTACTTCGAGAAAAATCAAAGTGACTTAACAGAACAGTGGAAGACGTACTGGGCCAAGAAACTCATAGAATCCTATGAAGAAAGGAAACTGAAGAAAACGAGAAGAGCCCAGAAACAGAATAAAAATGAACACTGTTGAACTAATCAAAGTCATAAACAATATACCTGTGAAAGGAGAAGTATATGCCAAGGATTTACTAGGAGAACATTGGGTGGCTATCTACTTCAGAAGAGATCAAGTTATCTACTTTGATTCATATGGAAGACCACCAGAAGAGCAATATGTTCTACCATTTATTGAAAGAAACTCTACAAGATGGATCCATAATACAGAATGTTTACAGAGTCCATGGAGCAAAGTATGTGGAATGTGGTGTATCTACATCATTCACCAGCTCAACAAAGGACTAGATCTAAACACAGCCATTCATCAAGAACTATATGGAACTGGAGATGATTTATACCAGAATGACAGAGATATCGGGATATGGTTCAGCTATAACTATGCCAGAGTCATCCTATCCCAGAATGGAATGAGACGCATGACTCCTCCTGACTTTTTATTCAAACACAGAATACAGACTTGCAAATGTCATAATTATTCACATCACCTTTCAAAGAAGTATCCTAAGTATAATATGTT
This sequence comes from Loripinus fragilis, assembly GCA_964019695.1. Classification (NCBI taxonomy): domain Eukaryota; kingdom Metazoa; phylum Mollusca; class Bivalvia; order Lucinida; family Lucinidae; genus Loripinus; species Loripinus fragilis. Next base: position 30,861,419 of record OZ026519.1, read on the forward strand.
GTAAATATGTTAAGGAAAATTATTGTAAACAATGAACAGAGGGACGGCTCTAATCCTCTGTCATTGTAATCAGTTATAGTTAGCGGGGCAATAAAGTTATAGAAATGTTCACCAGTCTTTGTTGTTCTTTTCAAAAAATCAGTAGTAGTAAGCTTGAGACGGCTAGCTAAACACTAGTTAACGCTACAGAGTGATACCTCTAGGAGTTGAGGTCTTGATTGACCAAGAGACTCTAAGACGCATGGTACTTAGTAGCCTTGACTATTACACACACCATATAGCACCACATACTATACCCCCTAAAATGACTAAGTTATCTTCAAAGCTGAATTTAACTAAGTTATTTTATATATCACCACAGCAGAACCTTTATCCCCCTCAAAAATGACTAAGTTATTTCCCAACAGCCCAGGAAATTATCATCAGTAAATCAGACCAGGAAACTATCACGATCATAGACCCAACCAAAATAGCCCTAAAAATAAACTAAGTTATTCACATCTAGTCACTCAAGCTTACCAGGTACGGCATCTATGGAGCATTATTTTAGCCTGAATAATTCTAAGTTCTTTTCAGGCTTAAAAATGCCCCATAGTGCCTACCATTACTACTCACGACTGCATTGTATTAAACAGAGTAGCTTAAAACAACACCATGAACTATACACACTATCTAGATAACTCTATCATTTTTTTATAAAAAGAAAGTGAATGAGGTCAGGAAATACCACCATCACACACTGCAGACCATCCCCACCGCACCGTGAGGAAGATCCACAGAATACTGACTGTCATAAGACATCAGACAGACAGGTACGAGTATAGCAAAGCAACCAGTTCTCTTAAATCCTAATTTAGTGTAAAGGGCATCGTTTGAATATTTCAAACAATATGTACGAGTATAGTAAAGCAACCACTCTCTTAAATCCTAATTTAGTGTAAAGGTATCGTTTGAATATTTCAAACAATAATTGAAACTGTTTCCAGCTACATGTAGCCTTACACAAGCCGTGACAGATCGCACGTTACATAGGGATGCCACAATATAGGCGGATACAGAGGGATAGACAAGAGGTCCGAGCCCTCCATCCCCCCATTTCTCCCTGTAAAATCACTAGTGGCTATTGGTTTCCTTAGAAAATCTGGTATGGACCCACCTCGAGAAGTAATTGGACCCCACGGGTTCGTGCTTCTCTCTGTAAAATACGTTGATGATTATAATAATATTAAAAAAAAACACGTTGTCAGGATATCAAACCCATGACGGAATTTTTTGGATCCACCAATGCACAGCCAGGGGTATTCAAATCATCCTGACTGTGTCAAATTACTCTACTACGTAACATTGCGTCAAAAGTTTAAATGTACTTTTAATTTAATTTTTAATTGAATTCGATGGCCTCCTTTTACACCCGTCCCTCTCTTAGCCAGTTTTCAACAGTTGTTTCTGCTTTGGTTATCTTTGCACGACCGTCGGTGTTTGCATACTTTATTAGTACTGTAATGCCATGGCTGTTTTAATGTACCAAACGATTACTATAAAGTACAGCAGCAACCTTTCCATGACTCCTGAAACAGTGTACTTACTGCAGCACATCTGTAAAACCAGGGCAAAAACAGGTTCGATAAGCAAAGCCTATTAAAGTGTTATAAGGAGCTTTCGCTAATCCGACTCTAACAGTATTGAATGATTATTAAGTTCTTAGTTCTAAGCATACTCCAAGTGCATGTTAATGAAACGAGGTAAGATAGAAGTCATTAAAAGTACATATGAGCCGTGATATGTGATTTCCAACGATGTGACATTGTGATAAGTGTAGACTCAGACGAGCCTGTGCAGCCTCCGTCTAAGCTGAGAAACTCCGAAAGATGTTCAGTCAGTAGCTTAACAGTCATATAATAATCAAACGATTAGCAAAGGCTCTGATTAGGCTGCTCGTATGCGCAGGCTGATCTGAGGCTTTGCTGGTCGCACTTACCACATTGTCGGAAATCTCATGTCGCGGCTCATATAGCTTCTAGAAGAGGCGCATGTGCCCAAAATTACAAGGCTAACTATGGCCAAAGATGTAACTGATCTACAGAATACATGAAGCAATTTTGACTTTAATTTCGTCTTTAAAAATCAATATCTAACTGGGGTAACCGAAGTACACTCATTATGGGGATATATCTTTCAAAAGCTCTTACTTGCACGAATTTTTTCCTGTATAAACAAAAAATGTTTTTTTATCAAGGAGACGGATACCTTTGGCCAAATTGTTGTAGGAACAATTTATACATCTCACAGAGATCGCTTTACGCCCCAGCATAAAGCTTTTGAGCAATCCACAGCATGCTTATCATTTTTCTAGAGTCACTTCCTGGTTTGATACCGTTTGCAATATTGTGACATACTGGCTGAACTTTAGAAAAAAAACAGTTGCATGAACATGAACTACAATTACGCGACTACAATATTTAGAAGTATTTTTGCCAAAAATGTACACATTTCTGGTAGCAAAATATATATATACAACTTTTCCTTGTAAACTGTTCAAGGTCAAAATGAAAAATTGTAAATAATGTAAGAAATACGTAATATTTGGGTCATAATACTTCTAAATATCGTAATCAGATAATTGTAGTTTATGTACATGGAAATTTTTCTCTAGAGTTCATCCAGCGTGTCACAGTGTTTCAAACGGTATCAAACCAGGAAGTAACTCTAAATAGACTGATTAGCATGCTGCCGATTGCTTAAACGCTGTGTGTTTGGACGTATCTCCTTATAGCCAGACATACAGGTAAGTTAAGCATCGCCTCAATAGTTTCCTAGAAAACGAAGAAAGCTTTCTGGTCAAGAATATTTTCTTGTTTAATTGATGAAAATAGACAAAGTGATGACAATTTACAGCAAATTTCGATTCGATTAAGACAAAGGTACTCTACCAGGCATGGTAAATGCACACTTACCCCTTAAAATGTCTCTTTACTTTAACCCATTATGGTATTTTCAAAACGCTTAGACATGTAAAGTGTAAGTGTCATATTGTTACAATATCAAAGACAAGTGTTGTCTGAAAATTTCAAATTTATATCTCAAAAAGAATAAAACATATGGATGTGTAAAGAATGGCATGCTATATAGTGATAATGCAAAAGTTATAAACACACGATTAACAATATGATCCATTTTAACTGACATGAAACTTTGAGTTCGACAGAATCAGTTTGGCACAAGTTTGAAAAATATGTCTAGATTATTTCTGCGTTTATTTGAATTCAAAGTAAGCACGTAAGTAGGTAAGCTGTGACACTTTTCAAGGGTACACCCAAAAAAGGGGTTGGTGTATGCAGGACACCGTAGAAATTCAGCAAAATTGCATTCTGATATGTTCAGCAGACCAAAGGAGGACTAGGGTTACAAAATATTACAAACTGGTTGTTCTTCTGAAGAAATTTGTACAAGAAAAACATCTCTTAAATAATGTTTGGGTGATGCTTAACTTATGTCTGACTGTATATATATGCAAGCAGCTAATTATGAACAGGACTAATCAGTTTAAGACAACTAACTGACCAAAAACAAAGCGTGTATTATCATGAAATTCCATAATCACACACTGCAGACCAACCCACGGCACCAAGAAGAAGAGGAACATACCATCAACAGTAACAAGACATCAGATGGACTGTTATAGCAGATCAACCAGCCCTCTCTTCCTCGTAAAGATGGTTGCAAAGAGTAAGTGAGTATGATTAGGAAAACCACAATCACAAACTGCAGACAAACCCACGACACCGTGAGAAGGGGCGGCAGGACATAAAAGCAAAGCAGCCAGCTCTCTCTTCCTCGTCAAGATGATTGAAAAAAAATGACATAAAGTAATGCATACAAAAACAAAGACTAACACAAAACCCCCACAACCGATGGGCGGTACACACAACACTAAAGCAACATCAACAGAACCACCGCCTTAGACTGGAGAGCAGCCTAAGCTACCAGGGGGGGGGGGCTTAGATGCATTTTACAGGCGCCAAATCTTCGCCAATGATTATGTTATTGTTAATGCACACAATTTGTTTAGCTCGCATGGGGGCTTCCTAACTAATAGAATATATCATCACAGAGAAACAATCTGAGTTATTTAACACCCTATGATGGAGCAAAGAAAATGGCTCATGTCTCTCAGATAGTTACCGCTAAAGAAAACCTCGTTGAGCTACGATGTGCCTAGCAAAGGCATGTATCAGGCACCAACCAACCGATTTACGCCAGGGTCGACATTGAGTCTAAGGCCTGACCAATTTTCGTGCAATTTTAGAAAAAACAAAGCTATAAATCGCGATTGGGTTTACAACCAGTCTTGCAGACAGTCGCGTGATATCCATGTTGTGTCCCACTCGTTTGTAACGTATAAATATATTTTTAAATTGTGTTCCACTCGTTTATAATGTTTAAATATCTTTTAATTGATCACTCGATTAGGCTTTCCAGCAATTTATTTGAATTAATAAACTAAATCACCATTTAATACAGGTCCTGATGTGGCTTGTAGAAGAAGAGTTTTTAAACAAACATAGAAAGGAGCAAAAGTAATGCATACCGAAACAAACCTCCACACACAATGGGAGGTACATACAACAATAAATCAACAACATCAGAACCACCGCCTTAGAACGGACAGAAGCCTAATGCCCCGGTCACACATTCACGGATCCCCTCACCGGTTTCACTCCGAGTGTAAAACATGGAAGTTTGGTTCTTAAACCATTTATGTTCGAATCGATTATTTCATACAGATTAAAAACATAAAGATGGGATGGTCCATTGTATATCTATATAATATGGGTTCACAGGTCACATTTTCCAAATTTTGATGTTTTTATGTACATAAAGATTATTTTTTTACCTTAACAAACGGTGCATATTCTGATGAAATGCAGCTGTTTGTGGCATTTCCTCTGGGTCTTCACTGTTTGCTAAAGTACTCATTTAGGAGTGAACGGTTAAACGAGACGGGAAGGGCAAGCAGAAAAATTCAGTCTGGCAAGACCGAACTGAATGCCCTGTGCTGGTTAATTCGATATAAACAGTCGTGGGCCGTATTGTCCAGTGTTGACCTTGGTTATACGTAGTAAACTGTGAAATACCTTGAGAAGTCTTGCTAATCCCTACCTATCTGTTATGTTATGCAACTCGTTCCCTCAGGGGGGGGGGGGGGGGTACTCTGATATTTTCATACATACGTAGACTCGGGTCATTTTTTCGGTTAAAAAAAATTCATTTTTTTTCAGTAAAAATAATATTTTATGGGGTACGAAGATTTTGTGGATATTTTTTGGGTCATCACACAATTGGACTATATTTAAGGTTCATTTCTATGCATTTTCTATGCATTTCAAGGTCTTTTGTTAAGGTCAAGGTACATAATAGGGGTATTCTTTGGGGTTGCAAAAATTTCAAATATTTTTTGATGTGCTTGAAATTGCTAATATTTTTTTTTGTTGAATGGTATATGCTGGGCCCGAGCCTACGTATGAAGAACACATGAGAGTGCTCCCCCTGGGACCGTTCCGTAACAAATTCGTAGCAGACCTTAGCCAATATGTAGTATAACCGTAATAGTTAGTATTTAAACCGTAGAAAACTTTAGCGACTTTGGGACTACGAAAAAGTAAGGATTAAATACGGACTAAAATGAATCAGAACGTTCTAACACGATTTACTAAGGATGTGCTACGGTTGTTTCAACCGAGGTCAAATTTTGAACATGTTCAAAATTGTAGTACGTAAGATTACGGATGCAATACGGTAATCTACAGACCAATACAAATTGCCACGAATGATGCCGGGTCGTATCCGTGGTTAATCCGGCGTCCAATCCGTCAATGTGTGACCTGGGCATGTGCTAAATCTCCGCCCTAGATTATTTTGTTAAAAAAAGTAGAGCTCGCTTGGAGGCTTCCTAACTAATGCAATGTATCATCACAGAGAAAAAAAAATCTATTAAAATTGACACCCTATGATGAGACAAAGAAAAGGGCTCATGACTAAAAGAAATTCAGAGCTAAAGAAAACCTCAAGTTAAGATACGGTGAACCCAGTCAAAGACAAACATAAGGCACCAACCAACGTATTAAAGATGTACGTCAGAGCCGTCACTGAGTCTAAGGTCTGACCAACCGCCGTACAATTAAAGAGGAAACCATAGATTTAAGCCGTCTTTGGTGGTTACAATCAGGCATACAGACTGTCGCATCCTATCGTACTTTTTGCGAACCTATGCAAATAGTTTAGAATAAGACCAGATGACACAGAACGTGATGTCTGATCAGAATCTTTACTGTTTGTTTATGTAATATTCTATGTTTTTTTATAAATATAGAAAATACCACCCAGCAAGAAAATGGCAATCTTCTGGCCAAATCGATAAGAACGCGAAATTCCAGGGGTCTTTCATGCAAACCAAACATCTATATGTGTCTTGATCTGAACTAAGGGTGAGGTTGGTGCCTTTAAACTGAATTTAAGCCCTTCAGTAAGATAATTTTACTGACCGTTCTAAGGCGGTTCTTCAATTGTGGATCACTTGTGTTATCTATGTGTTGTGTTTGTCATGCTTTCGCGTCTGCTCATTGATGCCTAGTGGTCACCTGCTGGTAAAGGATTGACCTCTTGGCTCTTGTTTTTGAAGTTTAATTGTGTTTTTGTCACTTTCCAGTGTGGTATCCTGGGTCAGGTGTGGTATTTGATTGTATCGATTCCTGATCTTTGCCGCTTTTCTTACTTTAAATGGATGAAGCATTGCGTCCAATGAATGGACATTCCGTAATCGGCTGCAACTCATTGAAGTATGTGAATTGTTATATCGTCAACGCCATATTCAGCGGCTGAAGTTAATTGCAATTTTCTAGAGCAATTTACTACAATTTGCCCAGGATTTAACTGGTGATGTTTGAAGCATTAAATAATCTGGATAAAAAAAAGCGGATCCTTCAGAAATTGAGAGTACCTATAATATTAGAATACAGCGGACTCGGTTTAATTGAGTCTGTTCATGAGAACTAATTGAAAGTGCAACAATTCACACGCCCACTAGCACCGCCTTAAGCGGTATTCTGATCTGGATGACGTTCCAATTCTGACAGCCCTTGATAATTAACGAATAGTAAAATAATAATAGAATATGACCAGGATTACCACACACATACACTCTGAAGAGTGAACCAAGGCACAGTGAGGAAGGGATCAGAACATAAACAGTCACAAGGCAGCAGGACGACAATTAAAGTAAAGCAAACAGCTCTCCTTCTCCCTGAGCGAGATGGTTGCACAACTAGAAAGAACACTGTATTAGTACTTAGTACTGCCTAACGAAACACTAATCACATTCTAAACCCCCATAAACAATAAGAGCAACACTATACAGTGAATTACAACACTAAAAACCGCCACCCCAGAACGGGCAGCAGTCAAACTTACTCGGGACGTGCAATGTACTATAACTCTTTTCAAATTATACGAAGCCTACCACACTATGACGAAAAAACAAGTTGCTAACGACTCATAGATAGTCAAACTTAAATAAAACATCCAGTTGAGCCACGCTTGGCCCAACTCATTGACAAAAGTATAGATCAGGTGACTTGTCATTGATTTTGAGGCTACAATAACGTTGAAAACCATAGCCATAAATCATGATTGGGTTTGCGTCCAAGTATGCAGACTGCCACATGATATCAATGCTATATCGAACTTTCTTAAAACGTGTGTCAGTACGTCAGATATATACCATTAAACTTTAGTTTAACTAAGATAACCTTAGTTTTATTGAAGCCGCTTTTTTATTTAATTGTATCCATTTTATCTGAAATTTATAAAAAACGAAACAATTTAAACTTTGATATTTTTATTACGTTTCTAATAATAGATATACACTTTTTCTTGTCCTTTTCTTGTGGTGTATTTTCAGCATATTTGTTTTGCTAGAATTACGCTCTAAATACTAATGACTTCCGCAATAAGAAATGTGCTGACAGCTTCGTTACTAATATAAAGAAGCTCTAGCGATAAGGCGTATATTTTCCCTAGTTGACATGATTACAGAAGCTTAATTTTCAAATAGCCCTTATGATTTTAAAATCCATCTGTTTGGGTAGTATAATATGTATAGTCTTTGTACTGGGTGTCGTTTAGACCAGAATTTTAGTAAATCCATTATAGGTTTTCAAAAAGTAAAAGTGCTAAATTATTAAGGATATAAATGCCCTTTGTTTCCAAAACTTTGGAGTATTCCCTCTGCAAATGCGAACGAAATATACTTAAAATTGTGATGTTTGTCATTGAAAAGATGAAACTGGTGTCTTTCAGTTTGTTTTTAGATGCTTTCACCCTCTAGACACAAGATGCCCTTTGGACAATTGAATGTCATTATATAAATATATAACATGTGTAAAGGGCGTCTTGGGTCTAGGGTGGGGAAGGGGTTGTATAAGCGAAAAAAGACATCAATCTTCTGACTAAAATAGACCACTTTGCAAGATGATCGTTTTGATTGTACATCTACTGTATAAATATATATAATATACTCTATCGTGATAAATGTAGGATGGTTGTTTACCTTAGTTTAACGGTCTATTTCTCACACATGTCACTGAATAGCGAGCACAGTTTATGAACAAAATAAATTATTATTCAAAACGAAATAGGTAAATTAGATGCATTTAGTAAAAACCCGTTTTAAATATACGAACTAGCTGGCAAGGGTACATATACGGCTCGTCTATATGTATTTGTTGAGTGTGCCTAGTGTCTCCAGTCGTTATTTCAACAAAATGAAACGAATGTCTTATTTAGGGAAATAGTCCGCCTTATCGCTGGATATTCTTTGTCAATATAATAATCTTTGTTTAGCATTCTCCAATTTCTATCACAACCACCCAATCATAGTTAGAAATGGGGATGCCACACTTGCCTCTTTGCTGACTCAGCAAACATCCTGTATCCCTCTGCTAAATCAGCAAGTATATTTTAGATGAGATTGTTAAAACGTTCATGACGTGGCTAAATACAATATAATAAGCAACACGGTTAGCAATAAAAAAGCGTGCTAAAGTATCTTTCTACAACAACTTGGAATTTATTATATCAGATTTTGGAAATAACGAAAAAAGGACATTCAAGAAGTTTTGTCAAAAAAAAATATCTTCTATCATCACTCTCCATTCTACTACTATTCCATCAGGTAAAACACAATGCCTTATACTGATATTGCAAAAGCTGATTTCCTAAATTATTATTTCGCCTCCATTTCTACTGTCAACGATGAAAATACTGCCATGCCTTCCTATGAAAAAAAACTTAAAAATAATTCTCTATCAACAATCAAATGTACTGAACCAGAGATTGAATCCCAACAAGGCAAGCGGTGACGATTGTATAAGCCACTATAATCCTTAAAAGAGTTTCTAAATCCATTTCAAAACCACTCGCGATACTCTTAAACAGCTCATTTAATGAAGGTATCTTTCCTGATTCATGGAAACTAGCTAATGTCATACCCATTTTCAAAAAAAAGGGGTTCGATTTTCACCATCCAATTACCGTCCTGTAGCAGTCCTAAGTTGTCTTGATAAATTACAAGAAACAATCGTTTTTAAGATTATAATACAAGTTTCTTACTGATAAAAACTTGTACAATTATCAGTCTGGGTTTCTTCCTCACCATTATACTGTTCTTGAGCTGATTGACATATATGAAGACGGTTTGATTTACTGATGGCGAATCTATATGTCAAGATATTGCTAGTTTTGTCACAATATGTTTTTCCATTTTGCATTTACTGCTTTGCTGACTGCTATTACATATTTGCCTTTCAGTCATATGAAATGATGCATCGCAGCATAATCATCATATATAACTTAAAAGAAATTTGGTTGTCTCCAATGGGTCACATGACTAATCTAGTCTTGCATATTAGTTTTTTTCATTTTATTTTTTTCTTTCTTGTTCATTTTTTCATTCAATACTGTAATTACTCTGTTTCATGAGAGGTATCCTTTTTGCACTTTCTAATAAATAAATTGTATCCTGTTTATCATTTCCTTTGTAAAGCCTTCAACAACAACTTATTGTCCTGTATAGTATTTGATGATGTATCAAAAGCCATTGATAGAGTTTGGCACAAGGGCGTGGTATTTAAACTAAGACGAAATGGCATTGGTGGTAAATTACTTCAGTGTTTAAGACGCTACCTAAATAATAGAAAGCAAAAAATAACTTTTGAATCTTATGCTGGCTCTATAAAATTAAACTTGGAAGGTGTTCCTCAGAAATCAGTAGTTGGATCACTTTTACTTCTATATATATATATCAATGGCATTGCAAAACAACTCAGTTTAACAGGAATATTTGCAGATAATTCTATGCTGCTGCACGTTTGACTGACATAGCTGTAACACAGTTTTTTTTAATCATGGCCAAAGAATGGTTTGTTAAATTGAACCTGCTGAAAACTGAAACAGTACTGTGTCGTTAAGTATATCGAAGCTCTTTCTAGACTAATGTTCGTAATACTATTATAAATTTTGTTGATAATCATAAACATCTGGGCATAAATGGCCAATGACAAACACACATCGAAAATATTAAAACACACATCGAAAATATTACAATCGCTGCTACAAATAACTCGTATTGCTCAGAAACAGCTTTAAGCCAGATGATTGCATCTAATTACATATAAGTAATGCTAATGTAGCATTGCACAATAGCAATACATTCCCTGTTATCATTTTACTAATACTTACATATATACAGGTCCATTAAAAAAGTTATTTCACTACGCAATATTTCAAAAGTTTTTTTCACATTTTTTATACATAATGGTCCATGTTTTACCATACATGTAATTATTTTCCCATGCCATTTGGGTTCTAAAAATCATATTGTAGTATGGTCGATGCTTTTTCCTTTGATCTTTGCTGATGTTTAAATCAGACACCCTAGAATAACGACGAATGAGGAGCTTAAAACCGTACTCTAACTTCCAATTTTAGTTAAACAGCGATGTAGGCGGCAACTTCCTAAATAGCTACAAAAACCCGTAGGTAAATGTAACATAATTGACAGCTTAGGCCGGATGCAGGGAGGAGCGAATGTAAATTTCGTCAGGTGTCAGTAACACGTGTTTATTTGCGCTTGCGCAATACTACAAGCTAAATAAAGGATTTTTCCTAGGCTTTATGTTTAAACCGCTCAGTGGGCTATGCCCTCCTCCCAGTTTAAACAAGAAAGTCTCGGAAAAGTATCCTTTATTTATTACTTAACGTATCGAAAATAAATCTCAAATGCATTCCAATGAAAACATAACAACATACTTTAAAAGATTTCAATGAAAACACAACAGCATTGTACGCCTACATCATAAAGCCAGTATTTCGTTGCTGCTCCATTTGCTTTAATAACGTCTGCATTTCTCCTTGGCATTGCTTTGTTAAGTTCTTCAATGACGTTTGGTGGAACACTACACCACGCTTCACATACTCGTTTCATTTTTTACACAGCATTTGGTTACCAATCTTTTTTTTTTCCATTATATTCCAAATGTTCTCTATGGGATTCATGACTCGCAAATTCCCTAGTCATTCTAGAATGGGTATTCTTTTACATTCTAGAAATGTTAAGTAATTTTAGAGTTATGGCATGGCGCGAGTTCATTGATAAAGATATATCACTTCTGTGGGAACAAAACGCATTCACGTGTCATTTCAATATAATGAATACTATCACATGGTATTTTGTATTACCTTTTAGCTATTACCAATACCACCATTCACTTTTCCCAGAAGAGACTGGCCCCTGCCGCTAATGGCTCCCAGACTTGCACACTCACTGGCAATTTTACAGTAGTCTGAATACACTTAGCATGATATTTCTCTGTCTATTTGCGTCAAACACGACAATGGCGTTGATTATTATGACTATGAAATACAGGTTCATGTGAATGTGTTGTGATCCCACAGAAGTATTTATCTTTAGGCACCAGCTTGTGATATGCCATAGCTCTAAAAGAACTAGAAAATCCCTAGAATGTAATGAGATACTCATTCTGCAATTACCAAGGAATTGGCCAGAAATGAATTCCATAGATAATGTTTGGAATATAATGAAAAAAAGAGATTGGTAGCCAAATACGGTGTTTAAAAGAAGAGACGTGGAAGCAAGAATGTGAAGCATGATATAGTGTAGCATCGAACATCCTGGAAGAACTTTACAATTCAGTGCCATGAACAATTGCAGATCTTATTTATCTTGTTTAGCAAAGGGAGTGGCAGCGAATACTGGTTTTATGGTGTAGGCGTACAGTTATGTTGTTGTGTTTCCATTGGAATGTTTTTAAGTATATGAGTATGTGTTTTCATTGGAATGTATTTGATATTTAAATACAAACGTTGTCTGATTATACGTCTATATGTTTTATAGAAATAAAATGGCATGAGAATTAAATTAAATGTATGGTAATACATATACCATTAATGTATAAATATGACAAAAATCTTTTGAAATATTGCGTAGTGAAAAAACTTTTTTAATGGACCTGTATATAGCTAGAAAAACTCATTCCCCATGGCGATTTTATCATGATAGCCTTTTATTATGTTTTAGCGTTTTCAACAGGCGTTATAACATGATAAGGCATAAGTACACTTTACATGCAGATACTGTCGAGAATACAGAGGAGGGAGAACTGTCAGATTATGCCAAAGAATAAAAGAGCAGGCAGACTGATAGCGAAGATGACTTTAAGTAGTCCGTATCTGAAAATGAGCAGAAAATATTTTCAGATGATGATGATGAGGATGATCCCTGAAACGCAAAGTTAATGATGCTTTCAAGAAATTTACGCCACAGAACGAAGATAATGTCAAGGATATCCTTGATTTTGAAGACCTGAACCAGGTAATGGCACAGTCCAAAACCTTTAAGTACCATGATCAGAGCCCCATAGATAGTATTTGATTGATCTAATTGAAAAAAAAATATGATTTGGTAAGAGACAATACAGTTGTAAAGATATTTATGGATACGTCGTTCCATTGCTTTTCCTGCTTTGCATAAATTACATATTGACCTGTAGTTACTTGGAAGAGACTTATCATCCTTTGTAGAAATAGGCGAAACATCGGCTTCTTTCCAAGACTTTAGGAAGTATCTGCATCAAGGATCTTATTTTACAGAGGGGGTTCAGTGGTTTTAATCATGCAGAGAAAACTTTTTTTCAAGGGGAGGTCCAATTTTTTCTAGGGGAGTCCAAATGTTAATTTCTATAGGAACCCATATAACCTTGTGGTTTTCCAGGGGGGCCGGACCCCCTGTCCCCCCTCTGGATCCGCACATGTATCTCTGCTCCAGGGATCGGTTGAATACTATTGAGTATGGTTTATCAAAAACATTAGCTCCTTTTTTGAGAAGGCAGGGACTGATATGATCAGATTCAGAGGCTTTAGATGCATCAAAGTGCTGTAGATTGTCTTCAACATCTTGTCTAGAGATTGTAATAGATTTGAGAGTTGATGGGCTGGTTGGAGATGATAAAGATCTTAATTAGTATCATCAACCTGAGTCTGAGAGGAAAAATGCAGGTTGAGAATTTTGACCTTTTCGTTGATCAGCTTCGGCAAAAATAGTTAGTGAGTATGATCAGGAAGTACCACAATTACAAACTGCAAACTCATTATTCATTTTGAGAGTTGCAATAGCATAAGCAGTTTTTTTAGATTAAGGACGTGCATAGATGTTTTCCAAATTAATTTTGGACTATGGTTATCAGATGACAACAAACGGTCTAGATTGTCAAAATATTCTTATTTTGAGTTTCTCAGTTGTTTTTCTTTTGAAAACTTTTTTTTTAGCGATTTGATATACATTTTTTCCCATTTTTCTTCTTTTAGAACTGTCGTTAGATGTATCTGCGCTTCTTAATCAGACTCTTGATGATGCATGTAATGTAATCCATGGATAACCATTGGGTTTAACAGTTACAATTTTATTTGGGAAAGTGATCGAACTACTGATTTCTGAGAAACTCCTGCCAAGTTTAATTTTATAGAGCCAGCATACGATTCGAAAGTTACTTTTGGCTAAATATTTTGTTATTTGTATTGTTTGGACGATAAATGTAGGGGAACGTGATAAGTTTGTATAATTCGTCGCATCATAAATATCAAATGTCGCACTAAGTACTACAACCTGACAAGAATAAGCTATGCACAAGAATACCAGCAGCATAATGTGAAGTAGAATTGCATATTATATTTGGTCACTCTTTTAATTACGCCCATCCCGGTTGAGTAATACAATCGAATCTTCTTGGAATTGAATCTACAAACACTGTGAACTTTTGGTGTGCACTAAATTCAAAATATCAGCGCATCTAACAGTGTTCACTTAACTAAAACTGCAATAGCTCACATTTTTTTCTTAAATATGTTAATAAACTAGAGTACTTTGAAAACGCATCACCATATTTTGCATTTTTCATGCAAACCGTATATGCGATTGAAAAAGTAACTCGCAGGTTTATGCATAATCTAACATTTTCGTGTACCCTTAGCCTTTTCCAACTAAGCCGAACGTAAACAAATCGAAACTTTGAAAGGCCCAAAATGTTGAATTTTATTACTAGACTATAGTAATCAGGGTGGGTGGGGTATGTCGGTATCTTTAAAGGGTTGCAAATTTGAGCATACCGAACTGTGAATTCATTTCGAATCGTTCAATGATGAATGTGAAATCGTGAAAGAAACCCAGGACGCAAATCTGTTGAGTCCGGAATCAAAACTAATGCGTGTCAACTCACAGCTGAATTGGTGTCCTACGAAATCGACCACCCCTGTCTTAAAACGAATACTTTTTCAATACCTTTAAGTAAATCTACAACCATGAAATTTCTAGGACACACCACAAGTATGTCAGTCTATGATATGCAATAATAAATTATCTCGCTGACATTCTCAGGTTTTGTGAAATAAAGGATTTAATCTGTGTGATACGTTTTCAAAGTCCTTAAGTATAGTAATGAGATTAAGACATTGGTCGTTTCAAAAATATTACAAGGGTACTTTTTCAACACAAAAAAGTGAATCATGCCTTGCTCTTATTCTTTTGAATGATCTCTTCTTATGTTTATATTAGCAGGGGCGAAACATGAAATGGAAACATATACACTGCAGATTTTAAAGATATTTCGTTTGTCTATAAAACCTAATACTTTTTGAAGGGATTATTGTGGCTATCACAATGTCATAAACAAGGCAACAGCAAGTTGGCTTTGGCAGAAACATTGAATAAGCTTTACACAGCGCGCGCGTGCTTGCGATCGTGCGTGCGTGTGTGTGTTGGTTTCTTGACTCGTTTGTGATGTCTAATTGTAACATTGTCACTTTCCAATTGGTATCCTGGGTCAGGCGTGGTGCTTGGTTGTATCGATTCCTGATATTTTCCCTCTTTCGTATTTTGATGAAAATTTAAAAAAAAAACACATATTTGCTATGTTTATTCATACTTTATTTCTTAATTCAACAGACAACAATTGAGCAACTGTCAAGAAATATTATCACCAACGAAACAAAAGCTTTACTTATAACACTAATATCACATGCAAACAGTAACCAGGTCCACCATATTCTCACAAAGATCAATATTTATATGCTTACAGAAGAAACAATCAAATCAGTCATAAACAGTGTTAGCTTATAATCCACACTTTCAAACATTATCATCTATTGACAGTTATCACCTAGACATTTCATCTGGCTTACATTGTAAACATGACTTCCACACAGCAGCCATACTGAATAGGGGGCTTCATATTCTCACGGTAACCAGTTTGTTTTTGGTTTGCAGGAAATTCATGTCCTGGTTATGTTTTTTCTCCTCAAATTCATGAATATCAATATGCAACTCGCTTAGAGCAGTCAAAGCTGCAGGGATTAGCTAAATATTTCGAGAAATATGAAATTTATATGGCATGGGTGGGAATGCAGATTACATTTGCATTGTTAAGTGATAAAACATATTTTTCATTCATAAAAAAACCCATTTTTGAGATTACTGTTCTGTGAGTGGTTTGTAGCCTTCATTTCACTTATTAGCATATGTAAACTTCTGATAGATGGCGTGCTAATTTAATTATAATGGTTTACCGTGAGAATAAGGATGCCGTGAGAATATGGCGCTTGGGTATATAAGGACCAGGGCCCGGAATTACAATGCCTCCTTAAAGTTAAGGAAGACTTAAGTAAAGTATTGATATTTCAAAATGCTATATTAAATGCTAAATAAATTGCATGGATCGATGCAGTACGTGTGGTCAAAGATATCATTGTGATCTACAGTAAAAAAAGAAACTATTTTGATTTTATTAGTTTGAAACGTTATTTTTCGTATCCTGAAAAATCAATACTAAACTTAAATCTTTCTTAGCCCAGATCGCGATATTCTGATACGTATTGCATCAATAAGAAGCGAAGGCCAAAGTGAGCAAACTCACCATAGACTTCGCTACTCACGTGCACGAAGTATTGATGCAAATGAAGGCTCAGACAGTTAGTTTAACCTCTAGCTTTGCTTGATACGAAAATACCTGTATAGTATGGGCATTTATGTATATGAGATAGGCAGCAAAGTCACGTCAGGGTAAGCTGTAACTCATTTCTATGTACTTAAAGTTGTACGTCCTATTTTATGCAATTACTCGCTTGAATGACATGTGCCCCGCGCTGTTGTAATATTTAGCATTTTAGTTTACTCTGCCCCTTCCTGTGCTTCAAAACCAATCAGTTGGCACAGACATTTGAATTGTTGGCCACATTAATCACATATTTTGTCAATATTTGTAATTCATAAAGTAAATCCTTGAAGTGGTCTATGCCACCATTTCCAAAGGCACAGTCATAAAAACGAAAAAAAAGTATGTCATAGAACATAGCTGCACTCGTTCCCACTTATTTTTTTGTTGATTGTTAATTCCATAATTATTTTCTTTATTCACTCCAGGATACAATCATTGTAAAACAGGAGGTACAATAGATATCTGACAAATACATGTAACATGGTGGCAATAGTAATGACAATATCACAATTAACTATATATGGCATATATTTTCAACCGAAAATAATAATACTTGGAAAACAACAGGAACAAAAATCAACGTCATTTGAGAAGTAAAATATGTGTCAGTAAACAACCCGATTCGATTCGGGGGAGTACACCAACAGGCATAGAGCGTCGAAAAAGCGTAGCATCATCATTGATACTATGCCATTTCGGTGTCGTATCCCTGTTGGGTATTTGTAAACTCTTTTCTATACGTACAAGCATTGATTATAAGCTTTTAGCTTGAAATCGCAAGCATACATGAAAGTCGCACCTTTCTGTTGTTCGGTAAATTAGCTGTAACTCGTGCAGACTAAGTGGCCAGTTAAAGCTGCATAGTCTGTAACTTTTGATCTTTTAATTTTAGAAATAATGTTTCTATTTTTCAAGAACACAGTAAAAATACTTTAATTCAGGTATACATTTTACCAATTTCGTAAATCTTAACAAATTATCAGTATCAAAACAACAGCATTTATGTTAAAATTAACTGTCAATAATTATTGGAGGGACGCAAATAATTACCAGCAAGAGAAAAACACACCAGTTTTATAAGATAATTCACTTTTCCGTGCAGTTTTCAGCTATATAGTGAACAGATATATTGTGAAAACATAACTTTATTATACTTTCTAAATGATTTAAAAAAATAAAAATTTCGAAAAATGTTCATAGTTGCAGACTTAGTCTCTTTAATCACTACAAGCTAATGTGAATCGACCTGTCTTGATTGTAAATAACTGTGTTTGATAAAACATTTGAGTGCAGAAAGGTGCAGACTTAGGTGAAGGTAAAGGGATTCGTGGCAAGTACACTTTGTTAAAATATAATTGAGCATTTTGAGTTTGCTTTACTTTGGCTGCGTTTGGAGTCTCAAGTCCTTTACTGTTAAGTATTTATTTTGAGAGTCCCGCTGAGGCCGAATTACTTAAAGCGTCTCGGCGGGACACTTAAATTGAGCACTGCCTGTTAAAGAAGTACACAATGTCACTTGGATGAAAATATGATCTAAATAATGTTATATCTAATAGTGTCACGTTACACAGATATGTTCCGTCATATCTGAGATATATAAACGTTCATCGAACCTACGCTTGTTGTTGTCTTATAAGGGAATAAACAACAATACAACGTTTAGCCTTACGTTTAGCTTTCCCAATATCTGTTTAGCCCGAAATGCGGAATACAAAACAGGTACTAGGAAATTATATTTAAAACAGGAAGTGTAGTCAAGCATTCAGAGATGTCAGATATAGACGGGACCCTCTTGTCTCATCATAAAGTGATGTTAGGCTCACTTAAATGAATAGCCTTATAACTTAACACTGAATCCCCATAATAGGGTTTGTCATAAATTGCCATGAGACTGCATTTACAATATAATCAATATCCATGCATAGTGCTGATGAGCACTCAACATTTATATATGTCGGGATATACATAGTGTATGTACGCTCATAGCTCAAGATAACACTTTTGAGCGCAAAATTGGGAATGTTTTAAGCATATATTTTGGTGCTCAAAAGAACCGTCTCACTGAGACGGGTATTTTGAGCACCCACAATATATGCTGTGGCTGAGAAACTGGATATTAATTCATTACGGCCTCATATCCGTAGTCCTGAAATAGGTCTAGCTAACCAAGCAAAATTTTGGCGTAAAACGTTAGTTTTTTCTTCGGATAATAAGTTCTGACATATATTTTTGGTGCTTAAAAGAACGATTTTATTTTCAAGGGACTTACGAATACCCACAAGTTATGTTGTGGTGTGGTTGATAAAAGATTTCTTTCGCAATTACGCACTCTTATCCGTAGCCCTGACAATTGTTTAGACACAAAAAGTCAATATTCTCCTGGTTATAAGTGTAACCATGTGTTTTAGGCGTTCAAAAGACGCGTCTCAGTCCGACGGCTCCTTTGAGTGCCTTCAACACAACGTTTTATATATGATTTATAACCTATACATAGAAACATTACGTTTTTGCGGAATCTTGACATTAATATTTTCTAGCTCTACCCTAAAGGATTTGTATCTATATTAGCATAAACTTTTTATTAATTTACAAACTTGTTAAATGCAAGTATATTTTTTCAACCTCTGATAATCATTTAAACGAGTGCCAAAGTAAAGAAAACAGCCTTCATTCTACCCTTATCAACTTCAGCACTAACTATCTCGTAATGTACAAAGATCTACACTGATGTAAAAATATCATTTGGAGATAATCAACTTTACTTGTGTGTTTGATTTAATTCGTTACGTCCCAGTCAACAAATTTAGTTTGTGTCGGGACGGGTTTTCCTGTGTTGAGCCAGAACTAAGCAAGGATTAATGTGTCTTGCTCAAGGACTCAACGATGTGACGCCGGTGAGGCTCAAACCCGCAACATCTCGATCTCGAAACATCCATTCTAGCACTGAGTCACTGCGCCCCGGCCTAAATCCACTTGCTAAAGCTCATGAATTATCTCCACAGACGCACACACACCATGATAAAACTTTAACATATTTGAATGGATATGCTATAAATACTGCTTATTTTTATTGTTTATTTTTCACACTTCCGCACGCATTTTGTTACTACTAAAAACGCGTTAGGTGTGTTGTACGCGCGATGGTATATTGCTTAAAAACGCTAGTTTGCGTATATCAACGCAATGAAACTGATGTGCTTATCAATTAGATTGCTTTAAAAGATAGATATTGATAATCGATTCTCTATGAATACTACATCTGTTATCTTTGACTGTTAAGTCGATATAACATCGCATGCAAAACAATGTCATTATTTTCTTAATTTGTTATCGTTTTAAATATATTTTATCATTTTTTTTAATTGGATATGCAGCAACGTGCTTCAGCGCAGAGTTACTTTTAACTGCGTTGGTTCGCGATGGTAATCTTTGATTTGCGTTGATATATCAGTTGAATTGATAGACTCCTGGTTCAAGGTTACAACCCATTTCAGCGAGTGTCCAATGACCTTTTCCAGTTGAAAATTAAATGCGTATTTCCCGCATTTTCAGCGCCTTTCAACGCAAAGTGGACAAGTACAAATACACGAGCGGTAGCTTACAGGCAAACTCCCATTCGCACAAAATTGATTGATGTGAGTGAACCTTAGTAGCCAAGGCCTAAAATGTCTCTCCTAAGTCATATGAAGGGAAAGAAGAAAATCACTGCTTACTTCTTAAAATTGATGTGCGAAAAGAGTGAGGAAAAGATGCGCAAAATTGTGCGCAAATAGAGGCTAGAAAGAGGCTAGAAAGTGCGGATAAAATATACTGAAGTGCGCAAATGCAAAACGCCGCCCTCCGGGATTCGTACACAGAACAAAGTTAACGTGCTCCAATGGAAACATGTATGATGTGAAAGCACTGAATGGCGAAAACTCTATTTACATATAGATCAAAAGGCACTTATACTTACAGTTAAACCTGACTAAAGCGGACATTCAAAAAGAAGGCAAAAATTGGTTTCCAAGGCCAATTATCCCTCATGCAGGCCAAAATATTGCAGAATGCTCCAAAGGGAGCCTTCTGCAATACTTTGACTTTCATTAAGCTATCATTTGCCATTAAGACCTTTGTTTTGTCTATTTTTGAGCGACCGCTTAAGACAGGTTTTACTGTATAAACACATGGTATTTTCATTAAAACGGAATCGCTGGATGATAACAATGTTGTGTTCATTTTTTTTCTTTGTTTTCTAACAGACATGCGCTAGAGTTTCAACCGATTTTACGACTTCGCCTGCTACTGAAAATGCATCCAAAACTTTTGTCTGCCAAAGTGGTCTGCTGCATCGAGCTGTTAACACCACAGACTGATTTTAGCTTTCAGGCAAAAACAAATGTGGACCCAAATCAGACCGAAGGAAGAGGAGCAGCTTGATCTGCGTACACACGGTTTGCTACAGAAAGGTTTAAAAAGGACCAGCAGACGGCACACGGCAGACAACAGCTTGTCGCGATTAGCAACCGAAGAACAATTACAAAATATTAAAAAAATCAATTAAACGAACAACGGAAGACAAAACACAAAATAAAATAAAACAAAACCGTATGTACAGCTTACAAGAGTAACTAGGTCACGTATTGATTCACTTGCACTATGAGTGTTTGTTGTTCTTTTTTCGTACAACACATGATACACGTTTAGACCTCTGATAAATTATCTTCGGGTCTCTCTTCTTCAAAGGATTGATGCAAAACGCGTTAAATGAGTCAGTCAGGCTGTTTGTCAAATATTTTATAGTAAATATAAATAAATGCCTGAAAGCCATTTTTCAAGAAGTCACGCTTCAAAGCTTTTTGTTTATCTATAGGCTCCTAGCGTCCTCTTTACGAGATGTTGGCAAACAGTGCAAACCCAGATCAGATGCCGCAAACACACACTTTTTTTTATAATTTTACCTGACATTTTTTGTGAAATATAACTTTTTCAAATAAACATATTTTTTCAATGTTTTGCTGTATTAATTAATTGCTGTATAAATATAAAAATTAAAAATGGCTTTTATCAGTCGTTTGACAATGGAAGGTATACGTTTAATCGACTACTGTCAATTAATTCTAGATAAATGAAAGATGCATTAACAAAGGATTTGTTGCGATTTTGCGATGAGTACCAAATACTGTGTGCTGACACATATAACC
Source organism: Loripinus fragilis (assembly GCA_964019695.1). Taxonomy (NCBI): domain Eukaryota; kingdom Metazoa; phylum Mollusca; class Bivalvia; order Lucinida; family Lucinidae; genus Loripinus; species Loripinus fragilis. Next base: position 30,883,221 of record OZ026519.1, read on the forward strand.
CAGCCAGTATACAATCTTGGGCAACTATTGATCCACCAACACAACGCCGTTTCGCTGGTGGGTTGACAGTTGCCTACCAGTCAGGGACATAGCCTCTGTAATTATCAATTATTTAGGCCAAAGGTAAAATTCCAATTGACTCACGCGAAAAAATGGATTATTTTCAGATGTTCAATGACATAACGTCCAAATATATAGTATATGCTTACATAATTTTAGTGCATAATCAATACGTTGTGTAATATAAAATTACATGTACCCCTTTGATCTTGTAAAATACAATAAATCCAGAATATGAATATGGAAAAAGAACATTCACTCAAACGGATTACTTATGCACTTGTTGTAAAAAGATTTAACTGCTTCAAATGGTTTACAGTGAAACCTGTCTTAAGCGGCCTCTCAAAAACAAGACCAAAATTGGTTTTCAAGACCAGTTATCTCTAAATGCAGGTCAAAGGTATTGCAGAATGCTCCAAGAGAGCATTCTGCAATACTTTCGACCTGCATTAAGCTACCATCTATCTTGGAGACCTTTGTTTTGTCTATATTTGACTAGCCGCTTAAGGCAGGTTTTACTGTCTGTATTTTTAACTTTTGGAGGTTATGTACCTGACTTCTTACTCAGGAGCTACTGTGTTATATTTTATACATGCACTTAATTGATGTATAGCACTTTAATAGGCAAGTGTGTCTGTTTGACGTCAGCCTAATACAGCTTACTTAAGACCGGTAGTCATATTGATAGGCATACTGATAGTCACCTTCGATCAGTACAATGTATGCCCGGTCCCATACTTTCGTGGAGATTGATCATGAAATTATTTCTACGGTCATTCTCCTCCCTTCCGCTGATTCATTCAAGAAGGGTTGTTGTCAGTTACAAGCGAAAGTATGTGCACAAATTACTGGTAAACCGCTTGTTCAAGCGTGCCCAGGAAAAAGTGTGGTAAGGTGAACTGACCGTCCCGCAATGACCATAGCTGTTGACTTGGGACGTTAAGCAACAAAACCAACCAACCAACTAAAGAGGATCTAACACGAGTGATCATTTCATATGAAATTTATTAAACGAGCCTTTGGCGAGTTTGATAAATTTCATATGAAACGATCACCCGTGTAAGATTCTGTTTATCATATGACCTTTTAAATGCTATTTTTATCACCACAAACGTTTGTTTATTTCCGTGCAATTTTGCATTGCTGTAATGGACGTCGTAATGACGCTACTTGTTCCCGCCGAAAGTGTTATGTAACACGTGGTCATAACATTATTTATTGCATGACGTTATCCGCTGAATAACAGTTACTTCATATGATAAGGTATTGTATTAATTAACGTCGCTGTATTATATTGAGTTGAGGTAAACGGTATAAGTCTGAGGACAGCTGTATTCGACTGAGGTCAAATCAAATGTTAAAGTGCTGTAACCAAGAAGTATTTTTTTATTTATTCATGTGATTTCGTTTTGTCCCAGTTACAGAACCCTTATCAGATTTTTTGCCCTTGGCATTCAGATTAAGGCCTTTCAAAAAAAATCTTATTTCGCAACCAGAAAAATGTGTGGGTACTCAAAAGAACCGTCTCAATGAGTCGTTTCTTTATGCTAAAATATGGGTAAGAAAATATATAAAATTCTACGCTCAAAATATTGATTATCTAAACATATGTAGAGTGACAATGGACGTGTAACTGGGCCAAATACGAATCAATTCATAAAAAACCCCATAAAAAACATAATCGCATATCACTACTGAGTGCAATAAGAATGCACCACTATAGTATCTGTTATAAAGAACACTCGCAGTTAATTGCATCCTCTGATTTTACTACAGGATAAAGGCACTTGCCATGTCTGTCGTGAACATGCACCATATCCTTGGTGGTGAATCGAACACGTAAACGGAATCCGTTCTTATTTGCCTCTGCGACTATATAGCTATTTCTGTTGGAACGATCCGTTGTAGCACTACTCGATGACGCCGATCCTGACAGCTGTTCTTGACACCGGATAGACAACCGGTTTGTCCGCACAATATGAGACTGTCTATTCTTGTCAGTTCCAGAACAGTATCCATTATTGGACCGGTTACAGTTTACAAAGCTGTTTACCCGTTTCTTCAGGAGCCGCTGTGGACAAAATACTTCTATCAAACCACGGACAAGTTTGATATTGAAAATTCCGTACAGTATAGGATTGACTGCACTTTGTAGTAGAGCAATTGTTTCTGCGAATGCCATCACAGAGCGAGGAATTTTATATTGATAATTGCTGTATATTCGTACCAGCGTTGTCACAAAATATGGTGTCCAACACGCTATGAATGTTATAATTATACAGAATGTCATTTTGACAGTTTTCATTTTTGCCAGCGATATTATTCCTTTGTTAACAATAAAGCGTCTGAGGGAATTATCACTATGACTCATATGATCAGCCTTCCCCTGTTTCCACACAACACGTGCTACATTGATATAGCAATATGATAGAATGATGGCAGGCACAATGAGAATGTACACCGTCATAAATGTGATGTAGATTTTTCTCTGCCACTGAGCCGTATATCCGTGACTGCGACAACCGTATTTGATAGTCCCGTCCTGGTGGAACCCATCCTCAGTTTGCACGAAAATGAATAATTGAGGTATCGCAAACAAAAAAGCCATCAACCATGACACAAGAATAGTGCGTCTAGCTCTTGAGGTAGATGAGCGAAACCGCAGGGGACGACATATCGCCATAAATCTGTCAAAGCCCATAGCAGTTAAGATGAAAGTTGTACTGGACAAGGTGACCACCTGTAAGTAAGTCAACAACTTACAAGCAAACGCTCCGAGAACCCACTCACCGAAGGCGACAAACAGTATCTCTGTCGTCATAGTAGCAAAACACACGGTTAAATCCCCGATAGCAAGATTGATGATGAAGATATTCACACGATTATTTCTCTTTCTATATTTGCTACAGGTGAGAACTGTAAGGATGACTGTATTTCCTAAAAAGGTCAGGATCATTATTATGACAAGGGAGACGACTCTTTGTATCACGTCTGGAGTCCATATTTCCTCAGTCACAAGAGTTGCTTCAGTGGTGATGTTGGGATCAATGTCTGAATAGTTAAGCGTTGTACCGCTCCCTTGCAGTGCCATAGCTGCCTCTGTCATGTTTCTAGTTCTGATTAAAACACATGCGAAACCTGAAATATACGATAAAGGTTATATTAACCATTATTTTATGAACTATGAATAAACATCTCCTGATTAGCCCAGATGCATATTCACTCGAGTCAATATTATACAATTATTGACTAATGAGGCATTGGATATGATGTGATATCGACCAGATAATACCAATATTGACCGAGGCGAAGCCGAGGTCAATATTGGTATTCTCTGGTCGATATCACATCATATCCAATGCCTCATTAGTCAATAACTGTTTTATTATATAACATTTAGAGAAAGATGTACAGGTATTATTGTACCTGGAACAAAAAATACTGAACTTATATGCAAGTTTTGGGACAGACAAGCATTAAGCAGAAACAGTGCAACCCTAAATAAGACCACCCTTTTACTATTGCATATATGTTGTGCATGAGTGTCATCATTCAACATTTACAAACAAGAATTCTAACACACTTCGCATGTAGAGCCAATGATAAAATAAGTGTGATATGCCAAACAATAATTCACAGCTTTGAAAGCGCAGGGAAAATGTGTGATAGCTGACGTCATTTGTTACTGGTAAATGACGTCATTCATGGCGTTAGACGGTGTAACGTCGTATTTACGCTTGAAAGACGTTAGAAATACATGTAAACGTATGCGACGTGGTCTAAGGATTGGCGGGAGTTCTTCAGTGCAAAGGCGGAAAGTTGGAAGAAGCTGAAGACTTCAAATTTGTTTTCGCCGTTTATTGTGCATTAAAATCGAAATAGATCAGCTCCAGTGCATGATTTGTTGCGTTATCAGCATCTACGATATGATTATTAGCCACGCTCTAGAAAAGCAGAACCAGAATGGAAAAAACAGCTAGGAGTCTAATTTTAGTAACTTATATACACTGGCAAGCGCGCGCAAGCCAGTGAATATGACAATATATTGACTGGCCACGTGAGCGCTCTAAGCCAATGAAATTCAGTCTTTTTTCTTAGTTATATAATAAAACTAAATGTCGCATGGGCTGTGGGGGTTTTCCCATTAAATATTAGTTACTAAAATAGACTTCATATAAACATTCCATAACAGGTGTGCTTTCAGCATGGAACTTGCATGATTTGCTGTATATACAATTCAGTGAGTGACAGCTACACGAAATTCACAAGATTTGATGCTTCATCATATTAACAGCAAAAGAAACGCAAATTTGCATATTAGTTATTTTGTATTAATTGAGTTTTAAAAACTGATCAAATGATATGATGCATGGAACATTTGTATGTGTATAATCAAATGCATCACAAATGGATAGCCCATTGGAATAAGGATATTAAAGGGGATGGTGTGTGCCTAAAACCACTGCCTAAAACCACTGAATGGATTTGAATGAAAATCACTCTGCATTATAATCAGGACATACAGACTACTTCTGAAGGTTAAATTGTCCGCAATTTTTCAAGGTGGACAAATGTGAACGAGTTACATAATCGGACAATTAACCGGAAGTGTGTATAAGACATACAAGAAAGTGTCCAAACAATTGTTTAAACGGTTTTGTTGAACAGTACCCTACTTGACATCAAGCATACTGTACCAGATTTACCTACATCACAGAGATTGCAGTGGTTTCAATACCAATGGAAAAAATGGTAAAAAATGATGATTTTTGGAACTCTAGTATAATCATTTTAGCAATGAATTTTAAAGTGTTATGCTGTTTTTTTTATATATACATTGTGTTGTCATATAAAGCAACGAAATCGGCTTCAAATTTTGGCTCTTCAATTTTCGGCACGGTTTTTGCCTTTTTTGCATTAATTAACAAATGTAATGACTAAATGTGTAATGACGGATAAAATGGTCTTGAACGAACGCATGGCTCCGTTTAAACATGTTCGTATCATTCAGGGTAAATTTTGATAAGGGTTTGTGGTATTTAATCGATATTGAATAATATGTGTTTCTTTTGCTGTCAAGTATACATGTAATTCATACTTTGTTGTTGAATATAGTAATTAGCAGAACTCTTAAATGAACTTAGGAATTCTTCCTTCTGGATTGAAGCAATAAACTCGGAATGGTCCAATGTATAATACAAGGGGTCAAAGCTTATACTTTCAGATTTTTTCTCTGAAGATCAGTTTTGTCCTAGCAAATAGTGTAGACCCTGATGAAATGCCACATGAGGCGGCATTTAATCTGGGTTTTCTCTGTTTGCAGTTGTAATTACAAATAAAGTATGCACTCATTCCTCTTTTAACTTAATGAAATCAGTTAGTCATCATGTAAAAAAAGAAATTTAAGACAGTCCAAAACATAGTTATTGGCAAAGATTTTGTTGTTGTTGTTGCTTTTTTGTTTAGAGAAATTATATTATAAAAAAATTGTTGACTATTGGGCATCCGCCTCGGTCAATATTCGTACTCTTAGGTCGACATTACACCATTTACAATGCCTCAATAATCATATATTATCATTCTGATGGATTTTCCCAAGCATATAAAGGGGATAACTGTATTCAAATTATTTATTTTAGGAGGTGTATCGTCGGATATACAGACGAACATTCAGTTTTACGGCGAGGCACGAGCGGAGACGTAAAACGTGATTTCCGACCGTATAATTGACAAGCAGGTGAAATCGAATGCCAGTATTGATTTTGAAAAAAACGTATCCGAAATGTTTCAATTCAACCATGTTCATCAAAAATCAAAACAATTGAATAATAAAGTCATATATCATAGCATAAACAAATTGTTTATCATTTTGATCAGACCTCATAACATCTACGCAAAATGAAATAAAATAAAGAATGCTTGCTATCAGCGCAAAATGACCGATCGCATGAAATTGACGCTAAATGAAATAAAATGTGCAGATAATTTCATTTTGCGTCGACATTGACAACGTAAAATGAAATGAAATGATCAAAATGAAAAAAAAATATTACATTATTTCAACTCCTGTTGCAGCACTGCATGTATAATTGCATTTGGGATATGTACCACCCCCGTTGCTCCATTAGCGGCCCAAATTGTAAGATATAAGCTAATGATTTCTGGTAAGTAACGGAATAATAAAACATACTATGTATCGAAAATATTTCCAATAACAGCTGTGACAAATAGCCTCCGCAGCCGAAGTAAAAGCGTGTCTCTTTCACCACTGACCACTATCGATAAGCAGGAATGGGCATTTATACCGTCTTATATATTCTAATACGCTTCCATGACAACTACTCGATAGTTTGAACTTTAGTCACCGTGATTCCTATTGCTTGAGTGCGTTATATTTTTTGCCCGTTTTCCAATGAACATTTTATACAATACATAACGATAAACATTCAGACGAGAAACTAGACTTAAAATTTCACTGAACCCTTGGCTTCAGGAATATCCATGCTAAGCTCAAGACATTGCAATATGAATAATTATATATACTTAAGAAGTTAGAAAACGCATTACCCAGATTAAATCCTTTATTTCATAAACCCTGAGAATGTCAGCGAGATGATTGTTATTGCATAGCATAGTCTCACCAGCTTTTAGTGCGTCCTAGAAAATTCATGTTTGTAAATTTACTTAAAGGTATTGGAAAAATATCCGTTTTAAGACAGGGTGGTCGATTTTCAAGGTCACCAATTCAGCTACAAGTAAGCACGCGTTAGTTTTGAATCCTGACTCAACAGATTTGCGTCCTTGGCTTCTTTCACGATTGCACATTCAACATTGAACGAATCGAAATGAATTGACAGTTCGGTATGCTCAGATTTACATCCCGTTAAAGAAACCAACATACCTCACGCACTCAGGTAATAAAATTCAACATCTCGGGCCTTTCAAAGTTTCGATTATTAAGGGCAAACACAAATGACATATTATGCAGAAATTACGCTTGTATCGCGCGTTGAAATATTGAAGTTATCAACTACTCTTAATTTGAAACAGTCTACAAACTCCGTTGCTGATATGGTATCATACACGCTACATTTTAAACACAAAATTAAAAACAAAGCTTCAACTGACTGTGGAGAAAGGTCTGTACATAATTGATGTCATCAGCAGCGCCGCGTGATAGTGCAGTCAAATAAACGACTGATTCATGCCAATTGTGGGTTGCACAAAAAAAACCTGCGAGTAACTTTTCAATCGCATATACCGTTTGCAAGAAAAGTGCAAAATATGGTGATGCGTTTTCAAAGTCCTATAGTATAGATCGATAGACTTTCATGTGTAGACATTACCTGGCAGGTCATCTAGTTAATGCTGGGTGTAGGATTATGCATAGTCATATTTTCATAAGCAAACAGAGTAGCCCAATTAATACGCCGCATAGCGGAATGTGGAGTTTGGTCAGACATTGATTGTTTGCATATAGAATATTCAACCGTAAATATTGAAGTAAATAATTGTGGTAAATTTCCTTCTGAAAGTCCAACCTATGATGCTACATGTTTCATGTTGTCAAAAAATGCAACATCTCAATGTGTAGCTTACACGTATATTTGACACCAAGTGGAGAATACAGGCCACAGACCTTTGATTGTAAATAAGACAGCACTGCCTTACTGGTGTGGCTAAGGAAAATATCTTGAACCTTGATACATTTTCAATGAAATATTTCGCCATTTAGGTTCCCGCCTCTAGGGGCTGAAAGGGATAAATCACGGCGGTCTCATTCCAGTTTAATAATTGAACTAGGTCAAATCTGTAATTATATGACAACTGCATTGTGAACGTAGAACTATACAGGTCACAGAGCTTACTTAAACGCTGTTATAGAGGTATATGGAAAACATTACGGACCATTGACCGCTTACCAGAGTCCTGGGTTTTAAAATGGAAGTGTCTGCTGACAACCAGATGTCACCAGCAAAAAGTCCGCTGACAACCGATTGCCACTCGCAAAAAGGCTTATGACAACCGGCTAAATGTTTCCAATACTAACTTTTACTTATTCTTAGCATGTTTTCTTAGATATCTACCTTAAGTCTGGCTATATTTTCCATTAAAGATGTTGAAGACTTGAATAAATACTGATTGAAAAAGAATAATAAGTTTACAAAGGTATTTTATTCAAAGAAAAATACCGTTCAGAAAGAATAATTGCTCAAAACAATAATTTTGCGTATTCATTTTCGTGTATACAGTATACAAACTAGTTTTTCTAAATATCAGATTGAAGTTTATTAAGGCTGAAAACAAATCAGTTTAAGCAGCTATTTAGGCTGTTCATAAAAGGTCAAAAATAACAAACCAAACTTTACAGCTGTACTACTGGTTTCTATTAATTTCTTTTTTTACATAACACAGGTTACTTCTTAAAGTAAATACGCATCTTAAATGTTATAAGAAAATGTATAACTATTATGTGTTTGAATTGCTTTATTATCTTACAGCATGGTGTTGAAGCATGGACAGAACATACCCACAAATCCCTTCTAGTATTGAAATCCTTTGGAGAAAAAACACCAAAAAAAATCAATGTTTCAAGAGTATCAGTGTCTACATTTACACCTTTTCTAGGGAACTGTTCGGTACAGTCTGCTGGTTATATTTTAATCATTATGAGAACCCCCATTTGTTTGCTGCATGTACAGTACAATGAACTACACAGACGGTAGTGGCTTAGTTGGTAGTTAAAGGGCATCTAGTTCGTGACTCACCAACAATACTGCGGTGTACGCGTCCTTGAGCAAAACACATAATCCCCTGCTAAGTACATGTACTGGTTCAACTCAGGACGACAGGAATCTGGAAAACGTCCTGACAAAACTGAAACGTTGCTGACTGTGCTGTAAAGTTTTAACACAAACAAACATGCACATTACAACTTTATTAAATTGTTTTCTATTGTGCGTGATCCATAATAAAACATTATAAACTGTCCAAATTGTAGACAAGAACTTGATGAACTTAGCAATTTTTCTCGCTGTAAAATCTATGTATTTGGTTAATGACCAATGCAGATGGCAATCACCTTAAACGTTTGTATTACTGGATAAGGACACTGTTCAGACTCAGTTTGATTGTTCAACTATGTATATGTGTTAAATATATGTGCATGTTTATGCTTTAGATTTACATATAGACACCAACCCTAGACAAAGACATAGTATAATGTAAAGGAATTAAATTCAAAAATTTAATTGATATTTAAGCATATCGTAAATTCTTAAAGCACCAGAGTAAAATTAAGTTTTTACACACACATTTTTCACAGGTCAGCCAGTCTCTGGAGGTTAGTAATGGAGCAGTGTGATAAGTGATGTATTGTTAACTCTCTTCTTTGAATGGCATAATCAACTGCAAGATTTCATTTTAGGAGAATTAAAAGAAAACTACTTGTGCCATATGATTACTAACATGTAATGTCCCAACATTACCAAGCATTGTGTAATTTTAACATAGCATCATTTGATATTTATTTATTTTTTAAATTTTTTTCACACATAAATAAGTATGTGGAAAGGAAAAAAAACAACAACACATAATTAACTCATCAAAGGCCCAAAATTATGGAATAGGAAAACAGCAGTTATTTGGAACATGTGTCCATGCAAAAGGTACGATTTCAAAGTATGTTTAACCCTTAAAGCGCCAATCGCGACTGCAGCAGACGCAACATTTTGCAACATTTTTCCTAATTTTCTGGACAAAATAAGGTATGATGTTTCATGAGAATCGCCTGCCAGCAGACAATTTTCACGTATTATCATGCCTTATTTGTTATTTTTGAAATAGCAGCAAAACTTGAGATTGTCATCTGCTGCAAATTATAGGCGGCGCTTTATGGATTAAAATCCGGCATAATTATGATGAATAGAAGCTAACAATATATAAAATAATACACCAGCAATCATGTAGGCCCTCTATTTATGCTTCTATTTAACTCCTGTTATCCCTTTTTTCAGAGAAACATAACCGTAATTGGATTTTGAAACACAGTATGTAAGTAAAGTTTATTTCAACTTTCAAAAAGGCTATAAATCAAATGAGGATACAAAAATTACAATAGGTACATGATGATGAGACAACAAGCGACAATACAAAATGCAATTCAACAAACGCTTTTACATTGCATTTATTGTTTTAACAACACAGGACAGAGAAATAGGGAATATTTGATGTATACAAATCTTTTAAATGTGTGTGAGTGGTTCAGGGAACAATGATTGTTATGGTTTCTTCTATGTTATGCTTAATATCTCTATTGAAGCTTCTTTCAATAAGATCAATAAGTTTATCTTTAATCAAATTGTGAGTTAAAGTAGTGTTAAGAGTAGAAAAATCATAAGTAGACAAACTGGTTGCATTGAAATCTCTAGTTTTAAGTTTATCTAACATTTCACCTGAATTTTTAATAGACCAAAATAGATTTTTACCAGCTTTCTCGTATACCTTTTCACAGTACTTGATAACATGTTTTAACAGCTGTAAGACATGAGGTAAACAATTTAGAAAGTTCTGTTGTCGTACAAGAACTAGCATTAGCAATAAATCTGGCTTTATAGGTTTTTTACGGAGTTTAGGTAACCAGTACAACGTATGTAGTTTGTCTTGTTTTAATAAAGCTTTCAAATCCAATTTGTCCTACCTCTAAGTTCACCTTTGGTATCATACAGATCACAGTTAAAAGCCTATCCACTAGTTTTCAGTACTTACTTCAATAAAAAGTATTAAACGTATCTGTTCATTATCAACATCTGATCTTTTATGTAAGGTCAATGTTTTTGCTTCTATGTTAGCCTATACATCTTTCCCTTTAATTTGATATGTAACTTAACCACATTCAGAGTTTTTTTTACCTTTTAACACGACCCACTGGTTGAGGGTGTGTGTAAAGGCAGAATTTGTGCTCCCATTGTGCTCTAAGCTCCATTCCCTTTAATTTGATATGCAGCCTGACTAATTTCAGAAAAAAAATGGTTTGACATTTTGACCCATGCTCCAATCCTATCAATTTTATATGCAACATAACTAATTTTAGAAAAAATGTTTTGACCTTAAATTGATTTGATTCAACCCAGGGTTGATGGTGTGTGTTAGGACAGATCATGTGCTCGCATGGTGCTCTATGCTCCATTTCATTTAATTTGATATGCAACATGACTACTTTCAGAAACAAAAATGATTTGACCTTTTGACTCTACCTGGTGTGATGGTGAGGGTGGTTGTAAGGACAGAATATGTACTTACATGGTGCTTTTAACTCCATTCCCATTAATGTGATATGCAACATGACTACTTTCAGAAAAAAAAGTCTTGACCTTTGACCCCACCTCAGGGGTCAATGATGTGTGTAAGGACAAAGTATGTGCTTGCATGATGATGCATTCGACATTCCCTTTAACACTTTCACTGCGAAGCACCTAAAAAAAACAATACCTCAGTGCCAAGCATGTTTCAAGGACTCCTGAATATTGAGGGTACATGGGTTCAACACTGAGTATCTCCAGAACCATTCAACCTATTGCGGTGAAACGTTCACAAAATGTTGCTAATAATTAAAATTTATTTAAACAAATAATAAAAAAGATGGTCACGTGACCTTTGGCGGCCATCTTAGAAGCCATATTGAAAATATGATAAATGCCTATAAACAAATATCTAATGCGAAAAATAGATGGAAATTCATCTACATCAAGTATCAAACATCAGGATTTATTCATATATATTGTTTCGTCAGAAATAAATCAAAACATAGCAGTTGAAGGGGTTAATGCGTCCTGTATGTCATTCCATTGGATATGTTTTGATATTTTCGATTTCCGCGAAATCTAATGACATTATAATTTTTTTCGCAAATTCCATTCTTGTACAGAAAATTGCGTAGATCTCCATGATATTATTATGTCCCCTTAACATTTTGAAATAAAGAACACATAAATGCGTCCCTTCTAACGGGAAAAATAGACAGCTATCAACTGTGCCTGTAAATTTCGACTGTAGTCGCGTTTGGCAGTGAACGGTAAATTCGACTACAGTCGCGTTTGGCAGTGAAAGTGTTTATTTTATATGCAACGTGACCATGTTCATATAAGTTGATTTTTGACATTTTGACCCCACCCTCAGGGTCGCAGGAGGGGTGTGCGTGCAAAATATTTGCTACCATGTTGCTTCACGCGTCATTCCCTTTAATTTGATATGCAATATGACCTTATTCTGAAAAGAGTAATCATGGCTTCTGCCCCCCCCCCCTAATTCCACCCAGGGGACTGAACCAAGGCCTTTGAACAAATATCCCGCTTGATATGTTTCACATATATTGTACCTATGTCTGCATGCAATATTTCAGTAAAAAATTATTGAATACAGACTGAGGTGTTGCGAAATCTAAATATTTGTCCTTTGACTCTGGCTTAGGGGTCAGGGGATGGGGTGAAATTTTAATCACTGTCATGCTTATCTACAGGCACTTGGTAATCATGACCTATAGTGAGAAATTGTCAGATATAATAGCTTGTGGGAAATGTGAAGTTTATTACAGTAAGTAAGTAAGTAAAATCTTATTTTTACATCAAACAAGCCAATAGAGTCTTTGCATTAGCCTTAACATAAGTCAAAAGGAGTCATATCTCAGTCAAAATTTTGCGGATGACCTCAGATTCAACCTTGACCTATATTTTATAATATTTAACTTTTCTGTAGACTTTGGACGAAATCGTTGCATTCCTTCAAAAGATAATGATGGGAAACCGCAATTTTAGCCAAAATCTAATTAAAAAGGGCCATAATCTCAGTCAAAATTTTGGGGATGACCTCCAAATGAAACATTGCCTGTATGAAATGATGCTTTACCCTTATGTAAACTTTGAATGAAATTGATGCATCCCTTCAAAAGTTGTTGACCAGAAACCAAAAGCGAACGACCCCACCGACGCCACCGACGCCACTGACGACGACGCCGGCGACACAATAATCAAAAATAGTAAGTGAGTATGATCATGAAATACCACAATCACAAGCCGCAGACAACCCCGTGGCACCGCGAGGAAGAGCCGCTCAACCATCACGAGACACCAGGAAGACACATTAAGCAAAGCATCCAGCTCTCTCTTCCCCATTAAGATGATTGCAATACTGGAATGGACATAAAGTAACGTACAACAAAACATAGAACAATTACAGACTACCACAATGGGAGTAACAATAAACAAAAAGTCAACAACAACAGAACCACCGCCTTAGAATGGACAGCAGCATATGCCACTGTGGGGCTTAATGCATTTTACTGGTACCAATTCTTCGCCCTAGATTCTGCTGTTGTTAAAGTACAAGAAATGTTCAGCTCGCATGGAGGCCATCTAACTAATGCAATGTATTATCATGGAGAAACACTCTTATCAAATTAACACACCATGATGGAACAAAGATAAGGGCTCATGACTCACAGGTAGTCAGAGCTAAAGAAGACCTCAAGTTGAGCCACGGTGGGTCCAGCTACAGATAAGCATCATGCACCAACCCACCGATTAAAGCATTACGTCAGAGCCTTCATAGAGTCTGAGGCCTGACCCACCGTCGTGCAATTAAAGATGAAACCATAGCTATAAACCGTGATTGGGTTTAAAACTAGGCATGCAGACTGTCGCATGATATCCGAGATATATCCAACCGTTATATTTTTGAATTGATCACTAAAATTTGGTTTTCCAACAATTCGTTTGAATTTATAAACTAAATCACCATAAAATATAGGTTCTGACATGCCTTGTTGTAGTAGAGTTTTTAACCCAATTGTGTATTTAACAATTAACTCTGAGTGTCTGTGGTTAAGCAAGTTGCAAGTGTACTGTTTCGCCTAGGTGTGTACCTGTTCGATGTTGTGGTTTTGTTTCTTACAATTTAAAATTATTTTTCCGACATCATTTCATGATATTTTTGTTTGCGAAGACTTTACAGAACATTCGCTACTTATAGTGACATACGCAAAGTAGTGTGTCCAAACTCTATTTTGAAGAAATCGAAGAATGGCTCATGACCCAGGTTTTTTATTGGACGCGGCGTTTGACCCGATGAAGACAACTCGATTTTTTTGTTTTCACATTGATTTTCGGCGATAACTTGTTTATTATTGATTTTAGCTAACTGTGTTTGCAGAAACATTAGGGCCAACTTTTCAAACGGTTCCAAGAATTAACTTACAAATAAAGCGCAAATAAACTAAGTCAAATATGTCTGTCAAAAAAGTTACATTGCACCGCACAGATTCTGGATGACTTGTTCAAATATATTGGAAATCGCGCCCGTTTCGCTATTGCGTTAAACTAGTAGAGTCATTTGGAAACCGTCCATTTTGGAGCACTTGTATAAGAGAAAATGCAAGAAGGTATGAGTATCAAACTTGTTTCACAAACGGTTGCGATAGCAAGTGCCCATTTAAATAAATCGTGAAAGATTTAATGCGACTCATTCAGGGTTTTAAAGTAGGCGAGTAGGACAGACTGCAGACCAACCAACGGCACCATGAGGAAGAGAACTAGACAAAATACACAGAAGACACAACACAATAAAAGTAAAGCAACCAGCTCTTTCGTTCTCAGCAGGACGATTGCTAAACTAGAAAGCACATCAAGGACCAAACTCCATCCCCACATGCACAATGGGGACAACAACATACACTTGGGTTTAAAATAAGTTATAGCAATCCGAAAATATAATTTCTGACTTCTTATAAATCTTCTTATAAATCAATGGAGGCGCCATTTTCGAACATTGAATTTATTTCCTGTATTTTTTATTTTTAGAAACAAACACATTTCATCGTTAACTTTTCAGATCACTTGTCAAAATCAACGATTCTCAACAGAAGAATTAATAAATGAAAACAAAGGTAAATTAACTGCACGAAACTCGACATTCTGTTTGTGTATATTTTAGGACTGTGTTAGGTCAGATTTAAAAAGTGCTTAAATCTAAGATTCATTTGTCTTCGATCTTGCATTCTCTTTCATGCTCGTAATTATTGAGAGACCAAGGAGGTCCTATAAAATCCTACAAAGCAAGATCTGTTGCTAATTCTAGTTCTTGAACGACCACAGAACTTTCGAAATTGTTAACTTTATTTGTTTTAATTTGTCTTCCTTGTGTCTCGTGGTGGTTGAGCGGCTCTTCCTCTCGGTGTCATGGGGTTGTTTGCTGTTTGTGATTGTGGTATTTCCTGATCATACTCACTTACTATTTTTAATGTCTTACAGCTGTTAAAAAGCATGTTATCAAATACTGTGAAAAGGTATATGAGAGATCCGGTAAATATCTATTTTGGTCTATTAAAAATTCAGGTGAAATTTCGGATAAAGCTAGAGATTTCAATGCAACCAGTTTGTCTACTTATGATTTTTCTACTCTTTGCATCTCATTATTGAATTAAAGACAACCTTATTGAGGCTCTCATTACCTTGCATGTAACGACAGAAACGCAGCATTTTTTTACTTCACAAAAATCTAATTATATCATGCATGGTCTTGTCAAAATTTATATGATGCGCTGACCATTTTGTTGGACAACATTTTTATTCGGTTTGGCACCAAGTAGTATATACATTGTATACAAGTAGTTGGGATTCCTATGGGCATTAATTATGCTCCCTTGGTTGCAGATTTATTCCTGTTTTGTTATGAAAGGGACTTTGTGATATTTCATGATAAACGTGACGACTTTGATTTTGAAACTGTCAATTTCCCATTTTTAGATGGTTTTCAATTCAATTCAATTCAAAGATTTATTTACTTGTCACCTTATGTACAAACATAAAATACAGACATATAAACATAATACAAAAGTACATAAGCTACTCTTAAAGAGTTATGAGACACGATAAAACCTCATTAAAATTCATATAAGATAAAAAATGGTGATGTTCCTCGCTCTACATCCTATTGTGTCTATGGGTGCGTTTCTTTGGCTTCCCCAGGCGTAAGCCGGTTGTAGTCTATAACCGGCAGGGCACTCGATTGATTTGGATCACATGGCGGCTCACCCGATAGGCGCACTACCGGCGTACGCCAATCTTGTCGAATTTCAACCAAGGCGTGGCAGTTCGAGTCCTGTTTCGCCTCTCTACGGGTTGCACCACAAAGTAAATACTGTAGCGCCGTTTTTGCTCGATTCCTGCGACTAACTACCCATCCAAGGTCATGTGATCTGCCTAAGCTGGAGGCGCAGGCGAGGCAGCGGCGTACGCCGTTTTGATGCCAAAGAAGCACAGCATATATATCTCCACTCATTCGTTTTGCTAGAACATCCAGCCATATTGCTGACTTCAACACTCGTAACAAATTGTTTACTCAGAAACTTCTTAAACAAGGCTATCGGTATCATAAACGTCGCAAAACCTTTTCTAAATTTTAGAGACCATACTATCATTTGATATCTAAATTCCAAATTGAACCTTTATATCTCTTGCGCCAAGGACTTTCGGAGCCTGAATTCTATGGTGACTTGGTGTATCAATTGAAGGAGATTGTTGGCTCTTATAATTTTTCAGCGCATTTCTTTAAAATGATTTCACATTGTAAAAAGATTGGCTATAACAATAATGTATTGCAGCAGACTGCATGCTTGGTGGTCAACCCAATCACGGTTGGCAACTTTACTTTCCTCTTTAATTGCACGCCGGTGGGTGGGACTTAAGACTCTATGACGGTTCCGACTTAAAGACTTATCTATATATATTGATGAGACGGTAGGGGCCTGATGCTTTGGCTGTTGTCAGGCCCACCGGCGTTTGCCTGTTGGCTTTCTTTTGCTCGGGTATTCAGTTTTATTTACTGTTGAGTCCTTATCTTTGCTTTTATCTCCTTTTTATATCTTGATTTATATATTCTAGGAGATGATGCATTGATCAGGAAGGGGTCTTTCGTGCAAACCAAACATGTATGTGTCTTGAATCACATCTGAACTTAGGGTGAGGTTGGTGCACCGTTAAACCGGTTTAAGCCCTCCAGTAAAATAATTTTACTGACCGTTCCAAAGTGGTGCTTCTTTTGTGGATCATTTATGTTATTTCTGTCTCGTTATATTATGCTTTCACGCACGTCTGTTTGTTAATGCCTTGTGGCCACCTGTAGGTAAAGGGATGACCTCTTGGCTCTTGTGTGTGATGTCTAATTGTGACGTTGTCATTTTCACATTCGTATCCTGGGTCAGGTGTAGTGCTTTATTGTATCGATTTCTGCTCTTTGTACTCTTTCTTACTTTTACTGTAAAGATAGATAGTGTCCCATAAATTTGCATGACTGCAGCCCTCCGTGTTCCTTATGACTGAGTTTGTAGCTGGTCTGGTTGACTTCTTCCTCTCTGCCGATGATACAAATAGAGGATCTTACATGAGTGCTCATGTTTTATTGAATTTATCAAACGAGTTGGGGGAAAGAGATGAAATGCGAGGCTTGCCGAGCACTTTTATCTCTTTTTGCAACGAGTTTAATAAATTCAATAATACATGTACAAGAGCACGAATGTTATATATTCTATTTATCATATGATATTAAGATTACTTTGAAATCTCATTTATCCCGTAAAACGTTATAATTTTGTCATTATGTACGCATCGTTGTTATGGACGCCATAACGTTTCCCGTAAATCTGTAAACCACTAGTGGCAAATCGATTTTATTGCATGGTGTTATTTCATTTTCAGACGTGACGCCATATGATAAGCATATGTATTAAATGCAATTGCAATGCTAGCACCATGAACTCCTGTTACTATCAAGGGTTATGGGTTGAATTGTTAACGCTATAGAAATTCTAAAGGAAAAAATAAAGTCGATAGTTAGTCGGCTGCATATATACCCGTCGGGTGGAATCGTATCTCAAATCGTGATTATCCATTATCACGATCGTAAAACATATGGACCACAAACGTATCATGTCACAACAGTCAGAGAGCGTATCGGTTCGAGATGAACGCACTAGAACGTATATTTGCGTGCCACTTCGTCCCCAATCTGGAACCTCGATCGTGATTGGCTCCCTATCATTGACTCGATCGGGACAATACTGTCTAAACGTACGTAAGCGTATCTAAACGAAATACCAGGTCGTGGAAGATCGTATCACCAGAAATTGACCAATTGTGATCATATCGCATTCAATTGCAACAAATCCTATCAGAACTTATCGACCCGCATCACTTCGCATACAAGCCTAAAATTTCAAAGAAACCCCACGATCAGCTACGAATGGCCAATCGTGGCGCTCGTAACAGATCGTAAGGCAGTCGAAACGCCGCATAAATAATCTACTGTAGTGATGCAAAAGCTTTGTTCTTATCTCGGCCGAAAATATGCTTCATGCGATATTTACTTGAAAGATAACAACAATACGCAAGTACAGTGCATACAACTTGTAGTGTACACGTCATTTGGGACCGCAATAGACGACACATTTCCTAAAAGTTCTCTGAGTATCGGTTTTCCCATTGTGAGAGTCTGTAATTATTCTATGTTTTGTAATACGTTACGTTATGTCCATTCTAGATTTGTAATCATCTTGATGGAGAAGAGAGAGCTGGTTGCTTTACTTAATTTGTCTTCCTAGTGTCTCGTGATGGTTGAGTGGCTCTTCCTCGCGGTGCCATTGGGTTGTCTGCTGTTTTTGATTGTGGTATTTCCTGATCATACTCACTTACTATTTTTGTATTAGCAAAATCAGCAGAACTTAATGAAATGCCGTATTCTGCAACATTCAGCTGGGTCCTCGCTGTTTTCAAAAATACTCGTTTAGGAGTTTAAAAAAGTAAGTGAGTATGATCAGAAAATACCACAATCACAAACTGCAGACAAACCCGTATCATCGTGAGGAAGAGTCACACAGCAACCACGAGACACCAGGAGGACAAACAAAGCAAAGCAGCCAGCTCTCTCTCCCCCATCGAGATGATTTCAGAACTAGAATGGACATAAAGTAACGCACAACAAACATAGATTAATTACAGAATGGGAGCAACAATCAACATCGAATCAAAAACAACAGAACGAATAGCAGCCAAAGCCACCAGGAGCCTTAAGTGCATTCTACTGGTACCAAATATTCACCATAGATTCTGCCGTTGTTGAAGCACAAAACTGTTTTTCTCGCATGAAGGATTCCTAACTATTGCAATGTACCACCACAGAGAAACAATATAATCAAATTAACGCACTACGATGAAACAGATAAAATGGCTCACGACTCACAGAGAAAACCTCAAGTTGAGCCAAGGTTGGCCTACAGCCAAGCATCATTAAAGCTTTACGCCAAGTCTACCATGGGTTAATGAAGAGGAATATTTGAATATGCTGTCTTCTATATTTTTTTTCACACGTGTTAGCTGTAACTTGCTAGAAATAAGTCTCTTCAAAAGATGGTGCCTGTTGACCAGGCGATGCATGAACTATTTGAGTATTGGGATAGTAGGCTTTCAAGGATTTAGTCTTGGGCTGATATTGTCAAAATTAACTACAATGACATTTTAAATGCAAACGAAAGATATCCAAAACATCTTAATGCCTATTAGAAGAATCTATTTTATGATTAATCAGAGGTCCAGATAAGCAATATTTTGAGCATAAAAATTGTTTTTGTTTCTTGCATTTCGGTCTTAAATCGTGTTTTGGGTGTTGGCGGCAACTCTGAAAAATTAAGAAGAGACAGCTGGTTGCTTTATTTTTGTTCTGTTCTGAATGTCATGTCGCTGTTATCGTTCTTTGACTCTTCGTCGCGGTGCCCTGGTTTTGTCTGTAGAATGGATTGAGACATTTCCTGGTCATACTCACTTACTTTTGTCTCAAATATCAAGTGGAGAGAAAGCTCAGTACAGGCATTTCAATGTATATGTTTGAAGTTGTTTTAACATGAGGGGATTTCTGTAACATGCGAGGATATCCCTTTGTTGTGATATCATTAATATCTGAAGCATGCCGAATGTGGTACTACGGAAGACATCAACTGCATGATGTTGTTAACATGCATGGAAAGATTATTTTCCTCATCTGTTGTGTCCGGCGCCAAATTTTATATAGCATTTAACCAGCACAGAATTAGCCCTTAAAGTACATTGGCACGCGCTTATGTTGTTTGCATACAACCAAAGTAATAAGGTTGCAAAGATCAGGAATCGATACAATCAAGTACCACACCTGACCCAGGATACCAATGGGAAAGTGACAAACTCACAGAAGACACCACGAACGAGAGCCAAGAGGTCAGCCCTTTCCCAGCAGGTGACCACAAAGCACATATAAACAGACGCGCACAAAACATAGCAAACACAAGACAGAACAAAAACATAAAATATCCACAAAAGAAGTACCGCCTTGGAACGGTCAGTAAAATATTTTACTGGAGGGCTTAAACCGGTTTAACGGCGCCAACCTCACCCTTAATTCAGATGTGGATCAAGACACATAAATATTTATTTTGCATGAAAGACCCCTAACTTATCAATACATCATCTCCTAAAACATATAAATCAAGATATAACAAGGAGATAAAGCAAGGATAAGGACTCAACAGTAAATTAAACTGAATACCGGAGCAAAAGAAATCCAACAGGTAAACCCCGGAGGGCCCGACAAACAGCCAAAGCATCAGGCCTCTACCATCTCATCAATAGATAAGTCTTTAAGTCGGAACCATCATAGAGTCTGAAGTCCGACCCACCGGCGTGCAATTAAAGAGGAAACTAAAGTTGCCAACCGTGATTGGGTTGACTACCAAGCATGCAGTCTGTTGCAATACATTAATGTTATAGCCAATCTTTTTATAATGGGAAATTATTTTAATGAACTGCGCTGAAAAATTATTAGAGCCAACAATCTTCTTCAACTTATACACCAAGTCACCAAGTTCTCAGAATCAGTTTTTTAGGGGTCGATGCCTATGTTGTATAGGAGCGATATATGTACACTGTTAAATAGGTATAAGGGAAAATCAAAACAGGTGGCAGCTGAGCTGCAACCACTGTAGGTGTTATCTTACCCTTGTTTTCGCACTTAATCAACTTGAGGTCATCATTTATCCAGTAATAAATACTCAGCAATTCTACCCTTTTATTTTGTAGATATTCACCTGGTCAATACAATAGAACGGACCAAGTGGAATGGTTACACTAGAGTTAGCCACCAAACGTTTGGTGTAATTCTACACTTTACCATTTTAATAGCGTTTCGCCAGGGAATAATGGTGGCCGGTTGATTTTTATCTTTAAGCGGCCCCTCAAAATTAGACAAAACAAGAGCTCTTAATGACAAATTGTAGCTTAATTTGACCTGCATTAAGCAATAATCGGTCTTGAAAACCAAGTTTGGTCTTGTTTTTGAGTGGCCGCTTAAGACAGGTTTTAATGTACTGCTGAGCTTGCTCGTTTGAGTCGCTTATCGTTTCACAAAAATTGACAAGTGTCGTATTTTTGACCCTGAAGTTCAAAGGGCGTGGCATATGCTAATTTTATCTCCGATCTGTTATCGGTAGTTTTCGCCGAATATACGAACTAATTAGGTTATATGAAATGGAATGTCTGATGTAAGTAGAAGTGGTTTATGCGCAGGGTTCGTAGCATAAAGTAGATAGGTTCGTATCTCAAGAGGCGCGATCCATTTTATTTTTTCCTGTAAGAAAGGTTTGTATGCGTTTAAAAACAAGAAAGGGTGAAAATGATGTATTTTTGTATGTTTTTTGCGCGCGTGCGAATTATGTCAAGTAAATGTAAATATACACATTATAACACTGCAGTTGCTTGTAAAGCAAGTCTTCGCTCTTAGTCTCTTTTTACTAGCGGCTACACGTATGATCACGTGTACATGTGTACATATACGATATAGTCATATTCCTACAAATTTCAGAAAACCTAATTCATTCCCGTATGTTTGGCGAAAACTATCGATAATAGGTCTGAGATAAAATTAGCATAGGTGACTACCTTTGAACTTCAGGGTCAAAAAATACGACAATACGATAACGAAAAATCATTCGCGTGCTGAAATGTTCTCCATTCATTCAGTTTAATTTCTAGTCAGATTGAGCGAAGACAAAAACAACAATATCGACTTTTCAATTCATCTAATCATTTCCAATTTATTACATGCACGAATGACTCTTACACGAACTTATTACTTGCATGAAAGAAAATATCCTAAGAGAAAAGAAGTGTATGTATCCGCTTAGGTTAGGTTTGCTCAATCACACTCCTGGAGACCTATATTACACTCGTGCTTCGATTTCAGCGGTTAAAGCTGCATAGTCTGTAACTTTTGATCTGTTAATTTTAGAACTAATGTTTCTATTTTTCAAGAACACAGTAAAAAAAACTAAAATTTAGCTATACATTTTACAAATTTCGTAAATCTTAACAAATTATCAGTATCAAAACAACAACATTTATGTTAAAATTAACTGTCTATAATTATTGGAGGGACGCAACTAATTACCAACAAGAGAAAAACACACCTGTTTTGTAAGATAATTCACTTTTCCGTGCAGTTTTCAGCTATAGTGAACAGATTTATTGTGAAAACATTACTTAATTCTACTTTTACAAATGATTTAAAAAGAAAATAGAAAATTTCGAAAAATTTTCATAGTTGCAGACTTAGTCTCTTTAAGTGTTGCAAAAGGATCTCGAGGTTTTTCACAGTAAAGGAACTTAAAGCGATACATGTATTAAGGTGCTCTTCCGTCTATGAATGTGATAGACACTTTTCATAATTTTTGCTGCTGACATGTTAAATGTATAACATTTTAAAAGTGTAATTTGACTCCTACAGTTGATATTATAGTATAGCAAACAAAATAGCAGAGAATTTGATATTTTGGACCAATATTCAGGCTTTGGTGTTTGTTTTCTTGTGTTTTGCTACATTGCCAGGTGTGTCTTGATCCATATCGACACATGAGTAGGGTTGGTGCCGTTGAGTACGTTAAGGCCCTCTGGTGTTTCTTTAACGACCGTTCCAGGGAAGTTCTTTTGTGAATCATATTTAATATTTTTATTTTATGTTTGTCTTTGTTGTTCCTTTTAACAGTTTGGTCCTTTTTATTGTAATTATCTAGTTTAATTGTCATAAGCATATGCTAGAATGCAGAAGTCATTTCGCATACATACTGGCCAGCACACGACACGGTGGCACTTATTACTTGCACATATGCGCAAATACCGCTTATTAAAAATCCATACTTACGTATCCTGCTATGTCATAGATCTAAACTTTGGCCTGAGCCTTCATCTTGTCCATACTATGTATATGTGAAAAGCGTAGGTTCTAAATTATGCAAAATGGTCAATAGGCTTCGTCAAGAAAGGTATGCGGCAAAACGCTGATTAGGCTTTCAATAAAGCCTAGTTTCCGGTTTGCATACTTGCAAAGTATGAAAAATTTGATCCAATATCCCATTCATATGGTTCAAGAGTTATGAGGATTTTTACTAACTGGTTACGGACGGACGGATGGACTCAAAGTGATTATAGTGAAGACCAATGACGCGTGGTGTTATATATTTGTCACAAATCTACTTACCAAACTATGCGAAGACAAATTGCACGACCCTTTGGTATACCCTCTAAGACAATCGTCGCACGTATCAAACGATTTTAGCCCGAGATGTCCCTTTCTGGGAAATACATTGGCCTGACATACGAGATGTTGGTATTTATGACATCATCGATCAACAAAGGCTCATAAGGTTTGGACTCGTAAAAGAAACAATTCAACGAGACGTTTCTTTTACGCACCAAAACTAACGTTATTATAGACAATTTTTTTTAATTGATCGTTAGTAGGACATATTCTCTGAATCCAGTGTGTCCCGAATTTATTTCGAATTAGCGGGTATTGCGAAAAATCGAAATTCGAATCCGTGAGGTTTTACTATACATACGTAATTGCCGTTGACTGTTGTGGTTGCTTTGTGTGAACGGGTTGTTAGTTTTGCTATGCATGTAGGGTAAAGTCAGGTAACTTCGGACATCAGGTTTATTCGGACAGCCACCTTTTATGTTTCATATTTCAATTATTGGATTAAAAAATAAGTAAGCAAACAGTGAAAATCCTGGTGAGACGGCTCACAAGGAGCTGTCTCATCTGGATTTCTACTGTTTGCAAAGGATTGTCCTAATTTACCTTATGTCCGAGGTTACCTGATTTTACCCTACATGTAGTTATTGCGGTTTCTGTTGGTGTGTCTTGGTTTGCTATATTATATGATTTCATGGTCAAAGTGGTTTGTGTTTGAATAACGAGAGAAGCACAATTCATGATCCCCCTGGAGCGTCTACAGACACAGTTTGATCATGTTAGATCTGATGAAGAGGATAGTGACCATGTGCAGGACAACTCGTGTCTAAGTTTGTCAGATGTCGTTGATCACAGTGTGTTTATTGGGCACATTAATCTAATACTATGGTCGTCAACTATGCAAAGTGAGCCTTTGTTCTCTCAGCACGGCTCTTATACTGTCTGAGAGGAAATATTGGGGACAACAATGTATACTGACGTCGGCCTTTAATTGAAAAGAACGACAGTAATGAGCAAGTTCATGAGATTTTGGTATTTAATTGCAATGTCGAGCTTAAAAGGCTCATTAT
The DNA here is from genome assembly GCA_964019695.1 of Loripinus fragilis. Taxonomy (NCBI): domain Eukaryota; kingdom Metazoa; phylum Mollusca; class Bivalvia; order Lucinida; family Lucinidae; genus Loripinus; species Loripinus fragilis. The sequence goes on from OZ026519.1 coordinate 30,907,952, forward strand.
GCACATCTCAGACTCATCAAAGACTTCGCTGCTCGAATATACATATACAATACATAGATGTTGATTAACCGTTTGCATCAGGAAAACCCCTAAACGGATACTTTTACAAACAGTTAAGACCCAGAAGAAATGTCCCAAAAGACGGCATTTCATCAGGGTCAGGGTCTACCACTGTTTGTCAAGGTAAAAAAGTTCTTCAGACGAAATAAAAACATTTTATAAAAGTCTTAACCTGACACCCCTAGATATTTACAATGGACTATCTCAAGTTTATTGTATCAAAACCAGAGAGAAGAATACATACAAAGGGTTTAGAATCCTACCACTTTTGTTAGACCTATAAACTTCCTTGGGACGTCAGCATAGTCCAAAGTGGATCTTAAAATTCATTTTTTGGAGTGACGATACAAGCATGAAGAATTTCTATTTTAACAGGACGAATTACAGGATTTCAAAATGCAACTGAATACTGAACTCTCTCTGAAACAAAGTTGAAAGCTATCCTACAACGATAAAACTTTCCGTGCTAAAATTTGTATCTAACATGTTTTTGAGAAAGGATTTACCAACCTACACACTAGTTCGGTACCCTAAAGACATCAGAGGCAAACTGCCTTTGGAATGTTTTATCTTTATAATAGGGCTACCGACTATTCTACTATACAACCTGATACATGGTCCTTAAATGTACACAGTTACAATGATAATGCGTAGCACAACAAAAACACAACACACTTTTAGGTTGCTCAATGTGTCGGTATTCTAGTGGCCAGATGGACGTCCTTGTGATCTATCATTTTGTTACAAGCTATTTGGTCTAACTCTCTGGCCACACATATTGATGCCGGTGCTGTCGCGCGCCTTGGGTATCACTAATTAAGTGACTTTTGTGGGAGTCTTTTTTGCGCACCCCTATCATTGAACTAGTATGGTAATCCTGACAGACAGCTCTCGGACCACTGAGAGCCCACTACTATCAATGCGCTACTATTAAAACTCAATGCACGCACTATTAAAATTGGTCTTATAAGTCGCAATACTTTATCACAGAGAAACAATCTAATCAAATTAACACACTATGATGAAACAAAGAAAAGGGCTAACGGCTCACCGATAGTCAGAAATAAAGAAAACCTCAAGTTGAGCTACGTTGGGGCCATTCAAAGACATTTATCTTGCACCAACCAACGTGAAAATACAAGCGCAAGGTGCGAAACATAAGATATTGCTAAGATTATTGTGCCAAGGATAAATGCGATTATCACCGAAATATACTGCTCAACAAAAGTTTAGCACGGATTTTAATACGATGTCCCACTTTGAATGAACATAAACCATTTTATTTAATGTAATCAACATGTATGGGGATCTTGAAATTTACGTTTTTTTTGTGTCCGCCAGGCAAAAGGTAATCTGGTTAGGCGTCAGTGTATCGACGTTAAATTTGATGTCATAGGCATGCAAAGGATACACGTCTACATCTGAAATTAAAATTTTTGATTCTAGGGTAAAGCCAAAGGTTCATAATGATGAAAAACGTTAAAACGACAAAGTTTGATACCCGTTTATGCCACGTTTTACCGTTCCATTATGACGTTAAAATGGCATTTTTACACTCCTTGACTGTTAAGCGAACTTAATCAAGAGATCAAGTAATCTGTTTGATGTTAGATTGGCACAAGCACCCTGAACACTTCTGTTAGTTGGTCATTTGAAAAAGTCTTCTTTAGATAGCGTTACGACCTTAATTTAGCCTCAACTTCAGATTAACGTCACTTTTTATGAATTAAAGAGAATGCGACAAAATTTTATAAACTTGCCTTTCCTTAAACTGTCTCTCTTTTGGAATCCTCTTAATCACGAAAACTTTTTCAATTAAGCATGCATACACAGCGAAAACAGTACTGTTTTTGACTTGTAAACGTCATTATAACAACGACGTTAGTTGTTTTCAAGACTCAACGTTTGCTACTTATGCTCAATGGAGACGACCTTTATCTTTTTTTCAGAATGACCAATTCGACCGAGCTGAAAAACAAAAGACTTTAGAAACCGATGCTGCATTAATTTTGTATTGCCATTAATGGAGTTGAAACACGTTTTTGACCCCTCTCTTGTTTAAAGCAACGAACGACGCAGTAGAAATCCAATTAAAGTACACCAATTGCTTCCTCAGCTTTCTCAAATACCAAACCATCATTTTAGCAGATATTTTATAACTTTAAACCATTTGCTCAAATAAAAAATATTTTTTATTTATCCGTGCTAAACTTTTGTTGAGCAGTATATATACTGCTATCCAACGTAATGCTTTTGTTTATATGTTTCATTAGGTACTGTACTATTTTTATCTAATGAGCTACGTGCCTTAAGGGGCTAGCTTGGCCCCTCTGGAGCCAAAAACTGAAAGTTGCTTTTAATTGTTTTATTAGAATAATGACCTCAGTGTAAAAGTCTGGAACTTATTTAACTTTTACTTTTGCTCTGGTAACAGGAATGGCCGATAAAATAGGCTTAAAATTGCCATATCGAACCAAATTTAAGGCTTTGGGAGACCGACTTTTTAAGAATTACATACCAACACAACCAAAAAAACTTTTAATTGTGTGTCGAGATAATTATCATCGTCTGTTAAAATACATTTTTGGTATTTGCTTGAGCTGTATGTTAATTTATCTGTCAAATGTCTAAATTTGCTCCAAAATGGTAAGTTTTTTAGTTACAGCCTATTTAGACAGCCGTCTGTGTTACCATAGCAACAATAAAAGTCAAACTAATCACAACTTTAACGCTTGGACTATTGTTCTAATAAACTTATAAGAAGAAACTGGTGAAAAACAATTTTATTTTTTAGCCTCATAGGGGCGAGGGTATCCACTAAATGCACGTTGCTCTTTTGACACTTGAGCTACATTAGGGTCTGGTAGCACAGTCAGCAGCGTGTCCGACTGAAGATCCAGGGGTCGCGAGTTTGATCCCGATACAGTCCCATACTTTCGTGGATATTGATCATGAAATCATTAATACGGTCATTCTCCTCCTTTCGCTGATTCAAGAATGGCTGTTGTCAGTTACAAGTAAGAGTATGTGCACGAAGTACTGGCTAAGCGCTTAGTGAAGAATGCTTAAGGAAAAGTGTGATAAGTTGGACTGACCATCTCGACATGATCATAGCTGTTGACTGAGGCGTAAAGAATCAAACCGTACCAAAATCACTTTAGCTACCTGAATGGGTGTTTGGATGTATACAAGGAAAACATAAAACACGGTGAATACTCAGTTGAGAGTAGTTAGATCTGGGTTGAAAAGACCATCCGACTAGGGTTACATGTACCTGCCCAAATGAGTATTTGTAAATGAGATTATCATTGTTTACTTTTTAGTCGTTATGTAATAACACAATGTGCTGATCATATTGCGCATGTGCACTGTCTAATCCGCACATTTAAGCATTACCAAAATGGAAATTATATTGATAGAGCTGTTTTAAATTGTACTGGTAGTGTATGTGATCCAATAGAATGATTTTAACTTAGTTTTACTTTGCGATATTTCCAGTTTGGTATACAGATGGCTGATGAAAAGGGAGTAGGCCCCAATGTTATTAAACTTTGCATATACTCAACGTAGCACAGCATATGAAAAATATATCATCTAGAAGCTTTAAGCAATGCAAATCTTTATACTTCACCATTTTAACTTTTATGAGTAATAAATCTCAGTTGAGTTAATCATGAAGAATGCGTTATATACATTGTATAACTTAGGAAGCCTCAATTGCGAGCTAGACAATGTTTGTGTTTTTACAACAGCAGACTCTAAGGCGAAGACTTGGTGTCAGTAAAAATGTTTTTAAATCCCCAGTGACTTTGGCTGCTACAGTTCTAAGGCTGTGTGGTTCTGGTAATATTTATTTATTGTTTATTGTTGTAGCATTATTTGTGGGGCTTTGTGTTTGGTCCTTATTTTGATATGCATTACTTTAGTGTCTTTTATAGGTTTACAATTGCATGGTTGAGGAGGAGAGAGCTGATTTACTTTGATTGGCTTTCTGATACGTGTTCAGTGTATCCTCCAATGGTGCCGTGTTATTGACTGCAGTGTGTGATTGTGGTTTATCCTGGTCGTATTTAATTCCTATTCATAAACTCAGACCTGGTAGCTTGCTCATTATAAAACTGATTGCATGTATATTCCCTGAGTTGTTTGTGTACTTGTTTCTCTTTCTCTTTGTGGCAAACATGTAGAAGTCATTATTATCTTTTCGAGACAAAACCTTAAATTGATGAACTATAAATTCATGAGAAAGCGGTGTCACACATGACAGGGGAAAGCCACACAATAACCATTTGATTCGATCATACAGACTGGATTTAATTAAAATACACAGTACGTAAACGACAGCCATATATGTAATTGAATAACCCGTTCGTGCTGAATGGAATTCACCTTTCATATCAATTATTTCCGTTTTAAAGGTTGTTGGGTGGTATTTTTCATTATCATTCAAATTCTAATAGAACATCCTGTAAGCAAAATGTGGAGACCCTGATCAGACGCCGCGTTCTGCGGCGTCCGGTCTGTGTCTGCGCTGTTTGCCTTTGTCTCACTCAAAGAAAGCTAGGCTTATATGAGTTAAGGATGGGGTATGAAGGACCATTATGTACGTCAATGTTAATAGGTCACAATGCATGCTTAAAGGATATGCCAAGTAAAACATTTATCACTGCTGTAGAGAAAACACTTTAATATACGTTGTAGACGGAAGTATGGACGGACGCTCAGAATGGAATTGGACCTCTTATCTCTGATCCTGTTACGAGTAGGTGTTACAAAAATCAAGTGATTACAACCATTAAACACATATGTACCACGCCTATAGTTAAATATATTGAACGAAAAAAAGTGTACACTGTCAATATGTGTAAATATTATTAGCCTTTATTTAACATACATAGTACTACTTGAAAGTTTGGTCATTTTGCTGTAAAACTGGTGATTCAAGTTTTAAGTGGCACTCCTGTGGTTATGTCCATTATGCTTTAAACGCTGCAGGGGTCGTTTTCTAAGGTCACAGATTGAAGGTTAAATTCCAATGCTTTTCTCAGCAGCAAAGTTAAATAAAAATGGACTGAATCGCCAATGTCGCTCCGGCACTTAACAATCAATATTTCCGAATTTGTCATACACCAGCGACTTTTAATGTGCGAATTAAAGTTGTAGGAAAAGTGTTTTCCGATGCCAATATTCACGGGAACTCAGTTTTAAGCTGGAATGGCATAATAAACTTATTTCAGTAAAACGGATCTAAATAGAATAGCTTCAAGCTGCTGGCACCCCACAGATAGAATGAAGGGACAAGCCACATGATACTACATTTCATGCAAGGGTAAAGAAGAAATTATGCATTGGAATATCAATATACTTTTAACCAAACGGGAGGTAATTTGCTACAATATTAATTTCAACCTCGAATTTGAACCAAAATTTGAATAAATTATTTATGTGTATTGATTTTTGTTTACTTCTGCGCATGCACAGAGCTAACTTGTAACTGATTTTGAATGAAATCGAACTATTCCGATAAATCTAACAAGGGGTGCGTTTTAAAGTCGGATGTCTCCAAATCATATAAATTCCATTGACTCAGTCAATAAACACACAGTCCAGCATTATGATCAGAAATCTGTATTATTTCTTTTTTTCTGTTTAGAAAAATACGAAAATCAAATGTGTATATTCTGGAGATGGTAAGTCATTGAGCTTGTGCATGGGAGTAAAATGAGCCGCGACATTAGATGTTCAACTATGTGGTAAATGCGACCAGAAAAGTCTCAGACCAGCCTGCGCATATGCGCAGTCTGATCAGAGCCTTGCTAGTCGCTTGAATATTCTATGATTATTAAGCTATTGACTGAACATCATTTGGAGTTTCTAAGCTTAATAGGAGCCCGCACAGGCTCGACTGAGTCTATACTTGTCAAAAATTCACATTGTTTTAAGCTTGACTGTATACTTCGGTTATGTCGCCATACAAACTAAAGAGTCGTTAGTGCATGTAACTCATACAAGCCTAGTGCCTTTATGTGGGACAAAGGCGAACGGTGCAGATCCAGATCAGGCACCGCACAGTGGCATCATTTTCATTTACTGCCAAAAAAATTAGCACACAGTACATGTATATGTCAGGTTTCTTAAGTTTTTAAGTATACTGAGCGAAACTTCCAACCCGCCACTCGATATTTTCTCATATATCTTTAACATATATGATACATACATGGCTAATATTTACACTCAATATGGAAAAATCAATAGATCAGAACCTGTCAAAATTTCATTTTCATAAATTGAAAATAACATGCTCAGTTGATAGACTGTATAAAGGCACCATCGTGTTTCCTGTTCACACATACGCCAGATTTTGAATTCATCGCTCAAAACTGAGTATTCCAGGGACCTAAAGTGAAAAACACAAACTTTATTGTGTTATAAATGAACAGTATGGAGCATTTTTGGGTTTCGCTTTTATTAAGGATACGTAGCAATTTCAGGTAATCAACAATATTCCTATGGAAGCCCATATTCCATAAAACAACACAAGACTGCTTTATGGAGGTGACATGTTTTGTCCACAATATTATTGAAGCTTCTGGTGTTGTAAATGGCATTATTGAACACTATCGTGTTTATTTTGTAATAAAGTAGCAATTTTCATGCAATTTCAGTGCTCCTATGGAGGCCCATATGGCCTAAAAGAACAAAGAAATGTGTTTATGGGGATGAAATGTTTTTGTCTTCAATATTATTTAAACATCCGTCACCCTCTTCCTGTACTGGCATTTAACTCTGTTACTTTACAAGAAGCTTGTTGGGCATCTTTATCAGAGGACCTCTATGTTGCCACCCGATCGTCTGTTGATATACCTTCAGATTTTACTAAGTAGCACATAAGCCATTTAAGTACTTAACAGACGGTCTCGGTGGTCATATTGGTATCTCGTGTTCACTAGAGCTTTGTTCAGTTAAGAGATTAACCTACTACAAGTTCTACCTGCTACTGCTGAGTTTAATATTGTTTACTTTTATAAAACCTCATCCTGATCTTAGTTTTTACAGTCTGGTACTCCATTTGCAACAATGCAGCGAGATGTACAAAAACATCAGAACCTCACGCCGACTACGCAAATCCAGCAAAAACATTCCCTTTGTGTGTCTCATACTCATATTATTTCATGTCGTTGTTTTGGTCTCATGGCTGTTTATATTGATACTTCTAAGTGGTGACATTGAACTAAATCCGGGTCCATACTCAGTCGATGGCAGTGCAGATACAAGTGATATTCTTTCTTCAACATCGTTCGACTCTCTAAACAACCACCTAAGCATTCTTCATCTAAATAGTCAAAGCATTTTACCGAAAATAGACTTAATACGCGGTGAAGCCACATCTTACGACATTCTTATATTTTCTGAAAGCTGGCTAAAGCCAACCGTAAATAATCACGAAATTCGTATTGAAAACTTTATGCCTCCATTCAGAACTGATAGGAATGATAGTCCAGGTGAGGGAGTAATTGTATACGTCAGAGACACTCTATCATGCAAACGGCGAGTGGATTTGGAGGTTCAGGGAGTCGAAGGAGTGTGGCTGGAATTAACCATCAAATCCAAACGCATTCTTGACGGGGGCTTTTACAGGCCTCCAAACAGCAGTCTTGAATACTTCAATTTATTGAAAGAAAGCATTGACAGAGCATGTAGCACAAACATAATAGACATAATAATCACTGGCGACTTTAACTACAATATGAAAAGTGAAAACAATAAGATATCAGAAATCACGCGGGAGTTTAACCTTACACAGCTAATATCTGAACCGATACACTTTACTGAGGACTCATCATCAATACTTGACCTCATTCTCGTCCGTAATAAAACAAATATCATATTTAGCGGAGTTATCGACCCATTCACACCAGAACAAGTACGCTATCACTGTCCCACCATAGTACTATAATTGAAGTTTCTTCGCCCCCGAACTGCAGCATACAAAAGGCGAGTTTGGTATTATAAACTTGCCGATTATGATAAATACCGACAGCTCCTAATGGATTCAAATATTATGGAAAAAATAGATTCACACACAAATATCGACCAGAACGTGAAGGACATGACTGACGCCATAACAAAAGCAGCTGAGGACTCAATACCCAACAAAACTGTTACTATTAGACCAAATGACCTGCCGTGGATAACCTCCCATATCAGATTATTAATACGCAAACGCAAATTAACATATCGCAAATTTAAAAAATCGAAACAGAACCATCACTGGACCAAATACAAAACACTACGCAACACAGTTATTAGTGAATTAAGAAAATCCAAACAAGAATACTTCGAAAAGCTGGACAGAGAACTTTCTTCAGACGACTGCAACTCAAAAACATTTTGGAAAACTTCAAAACAAATTTTTAATAATGACAAAACCTCGACTAGTGTTCCACCCCTTAAGTTTAACAATACATACGCAGAAAACGATTATGACAAAGCAGAAATGTTAAACATGTATTTTGCTTCCCAATCAGTCATTGACGACTCGAACAAAACCTTGCCTATACCCGAACCAGTACAGCATACCTTAGAGTCAATCACTATCACGACTCAAGATGTTCTTGACGTTTTTCTTCATCTTGATGTTAGCAAGGCCTGTGGCCCAGATCTTATTAATCCCCGCCTATTAAAAGAAGGTTCACACAACTTAGCACATCCGTATGCTGTCATTTTTAATCGCTCCCTCTCACTAGGATACTTTCCAACTTCCTGGAAAGAAGCCAACGTAACACCCATCTTTAAAAAGGACGACAAATCTCAACCTAGCAACTATAGACCAATATCTCTTTTGAGCATCGTCGGCAAAGCAATGGAACGGTGCATACACAAATATATAATTTTTATAAATGATATTGTCAAACACATTGGGTGCTCTATTCGATTATTCGCTGATGACACTAGTTTGTATATTATTGTGGACTGCCCACTTCAAGCAGGACAACTTCTAAACAGGGATCTCAATGCCATTTCGATCTGGGCAAACAATTGGCTTGTAACCTTCAACCCAAGTAAAACATTGTCTATGTTGATTTCTCGGAAAAGAAACTCAGTCTTCCACCCCCCTATATCTATGGATGGAGTTATAATAGGTGAGATCCCTTCGCATAAACATCTTGGACTTACTTTCTCAAAAACTTGCAGCTGGGACGAACACATTGTTAACATCTCGGAAAAGGCCTGGACTAGGGTTAACCTTCTTAAAGCGCTTAAATTCCGAGTATCTAGGAAATCGTTGGAAAAAATGTATTTTGCATACGTTCGTCCACTCTTGGAATATAGTGACACTGTGTGGGATAACTGCTCATTAGCATCAAAGAAACTTCTGGATGCCGTCCATATAGAGGCAGCAAGAATTGTTTCAGGTGGGACAAAACTTTGTAGTGTAGACAAACTCTTTCAGGAACTTGGTTGGGAACCTCTTCAGATTCGCAGGAATAAGCACAAACTGGTAACTTTTTACAAAATTTTGCATGGACTGACCCCAACTTATCTTTTGGACATTATTCCTCCTCATATTAATGAAACTATCGATTATCCACTAAGAAACGCGGACCATTTCCAAAACTTCAGAGCAAACTCAAACCTCTTCCATGAATCATTTTTTCCCTCTACAATAAGAGCATGGAATAACCTTCCAAATGAAATCAAAGAATCTACCTCAGTCTCTGCATTCAAAGTTCAGTTAAATAAAAACCTTCCAAAGCCACCGAAATACTTCAATGTTGGTTCGCGACTAGGTCAAGTTCTCCAAGCCAGACTTCGAATGGAATGCAGTGCTTTAAATGCCGACTTATATCGAAAAAATATTGTCAACAGCCCTTCATGTCAATGTGGTGGCTTTAAAAACGCCCAACACCTCTTTTTCACATGCCCATTGTATGCAGAAAGTAGAAGAAACCTGTCAATACGACTGGACAACTACTCAATCAATCAACTCCTATATGGAATAAAAGACTCAACTCTTCAGGAGAATACAACCTTATTCATAGAGGTACAGAATTTTTTAACCAGTTGTGGCAGGTTTAATCAACGTAGGGAGCCTAATCAAGCCAGAGCTCATTAATTTAAGGGTTACTTGCCAAAAACAGGATGTCAGTCAAACATTCCCTCTCTCTCACTCTCTCCCTCTCTCTCTCTCTCTCTCTCTCTCTCATTTGTATGCATATATATTTTGTTCATTCCAATAACACTTGTTGTATTAAACATCATACCACCTTTCGTGAGATGACGTATATAAGCTTATGCTTACTGTCAAATCCCTTTCATTCAACTGCTTTGTTATATTATTAGTGCTATGCTTATTGTATAAAAGAGAATGAATAAAATATGTTTAAACCAACATCCGTCACCCATTAATCGTGTACTACACATCGTTCTCGACACTTCCGACGTTCCAATGCAGCATTTGTGCATCGCCACACCAAAGTATGGTGGACTATACAGGACATTTCATTTCATACGTAATGCTCATTTTTTGTCGATTTTTCTCGTCATACGAGTGCAAAAATGAAAAATGATCGACAGGTTGTGGTGTAAACTTTCGGCTCTATCAAAACATGTCATACTTTATGATAAATTATGAATCAGTCCCAGCGAGGCCCCGTTTTCGATTGAACCCACAGCCCAACCCCTCTACTTTATACTCATATGACCCAAATGTTGGTATTTTTGTGATAAAATAAAGTTGTCGGATAGTTGTCGATGAAAATACGAGCATACACATGACGAAAAACATTAAGCATTTGTGCGCAACGAGCAAACCGGTATAAGTACTTTATCGTTACGCATAAATGAACATCCCAATTGAATCAAACTTTGTTATGTTCAATCGAGGGATACATGTGCCCAAATATACTGTGTCAAATATCATTTCAAACAGTTTAATAATAAATGAGTTATATTGAAAAAATTTGTTTTGTTAACTGGCGGTTTAGAAGTTTCGTTCAGTATATATTATAGATCATTCTGTGTGTACTACCAAACAATTGACACACAGTATGTGTCAGGTTTCTATAGTTGTTAAGTATATTATAGATTATTCTGAGTGAACACTCAGATTGTTCTATAATACATTTGTATGCTTAACAACTAAAGAAACCTGATACATACTGTTTGTCAATTTTTTGGTAGTAAGTGAATTCGAAGCCCACTTTTCCTTTCTGTGTGTTAAGTTGAACTAAGGTTGACTATGATGCAATGAGATTATTTGATTAGATGTATTGATTTCATACGTCAACGACCAAAAGGTCACGCAATCCTTAAAATCAAATTTTGCAAGAACAAAGAAATCACGCAAAATTCACCAGACACATCTTAAGTGTGCTTCTTTGTTTCATTGACGTTATGTCGGCATTCAATTAAGGCACACGTGCATTGTACAAGCAAAATGCCTCTTATAGGTCTGTTAACGTCAGTTATACGTTATCAGCGTATTATTAGTTTTCACAAAGCTATATCGCTTTATCAACTCTTTTCACTTTGTATGATGTTTGTAAAGCATTTTGCCAATGTTCTGGTCCTTTCTAACTCCCAACATAACCCCTACATCCGTTTGTCAGCGTCAAGCGTTACATTTACATGTTGATAGTGTGTATATTGCAAAGCTTAATGAAAGTAATGTGTAGCCAATTGGCACTGTAACAAAGAAGACAGCACATACTTAGCGGCGGCATGCGTTGGCAAAAAGAAAAAAAAAACGGTTATTATCGATAGTTCACGTTGTTTCTTAATTGACGTTAAATTGGTTTACTCCGCTTTTATCCGTTAACGCGACTCGAAACATCAGCTATTCTTCTTGAATATCCATTCACTAACACTGATTGGTAGACTCTAAGTCATTTCAGTTTCTAGAAATACATTAAACAAAAAAAGTACCCTTTAGTCAATGTTAAGAGCACAACGTAAAATAACCATATCATACGTCACAACAAGAAATTTCAAAATTTTAAAATGTACTTTTTTCTGTACTTGTACTGGCCTTGTATACATGAAAAACATTTTTTGGAAAAAAATATTAAGACATACACTCCCGAGACAAAATGGCAAAAATGGTTATTTTGACGTTGTGACGTCATGTTCAATATTTGATATTTATATTTTCTCTGAAAATATTTTCTTTTGTCTTGTTATTAAAATAACCCTATGCGTTTAACTAATGATTGATTTTCGAGTCTGAAGCAAACAAAAAATGTCAGGTTTCTTTAGTTGTTCAGGATACTTTGAACAAAAATGGAAAGTACCACCCAATAACCCTTGAAACGTAAATGGACTGGTCCAATTGATAAGCTTTGGAAGTTCAATCGGGCTTAAAAGATGAATGTGCCAGCATGGAAATATGACCCAGAACATGAGGCCTGAGCTTCATTATTTGTATAGAATAGAAGTAATCAAACTTCAAAATCATTAAGGCAAAATAGAATGTTACAATTGCCTGAAAGCTGCTTTGACGAAATTTAATTAAAATGTACCAAAATGGAAGTAGGGAATGATAATTACATGGTAGTTGGGAATGATATAATATCTTCAAACTCCCAAGCCATACAAGTGACGTTGAACGATTTATCATTCGCTAGTGTCAAAATTTCTGACTGAAAACACAGCTCAATGACGGTCGAAAGTTTTGCAGATTCTGCAATACGTTTGACCTGCATTAAGCGATAACTGTTCTTGAATACCAAATTTTGGTCTTTTTGAGAGTGGCCATTTAAGGCAGCTTTTGCTGTTGTAATCATGACGGAGGAAATGCCACGATCACAGACCCGCAGACCAACCCACGGCACCGCGATTAAGAGACACAGGACACAGACAGCCACAACATACAGGTAAACCTGTCTTAAGCGGCCACTAAAATAGACGAAACAAATAATTTTCAGACAAACGGTAGCTTAAAGAGACTAGGTCTGTAACTATGAACATTTTTCGAAAAAAGTTCTTTTCATTTAAATCATTTGTAAAATAGAGTTAAGTTATGTTTTCACAATAAATATGTTCAGTATAGCTGAAAACTGCTTGGAAAATTGAATTATCTTATAAAAGTTGGATTTTTCTCTCTTGTTTGTAATTATTTACGTCCCTCGATTAATTCTAAACAGTTGATTTTTAGCATAAATGCTGTTGTTCTGATATTGATAATTTGTTAAGACTTACGAAAATGGTAAAAAAATGTTTACCTGAATTCTAGTATTTTTACTGTATTCTTGAAAAATAGAAACTTTATTTCTAAAATAAGAAGATCAAAAGTTACAGACAATGCAGATTTAATGAAGATCGAAAGTATTGCAGAATGCTCCAACTGTTGACCTGCATTAAGCTATAATCAGTTTAAACTTTTGCAAGGTGATTGCTAAGCTAGAAAGAATACCAAAAAAAAAAAATCATAAAGCACGGATCAAGCAAAAATCCCTACAACGAATGGCAACAGCAACAAACAATACATAAACCACAACATAATCTTTATTTTATTTTATCAGTAACCTCGCATATTAACTGCATTGCTGCACATTGTCTGACAAACGCTGTCTATCTCACGGCATGTGCCTTTATCAGGTCACGATGACGTTGCACATTTTGAATGACGTCGCTAATGACGATGAATCAACACAAGATCATTATCGTTAGTTTGAAGAGTGAAACAATGGGTAAATGATAAAAATAATACCAGGTTCCTGTCTTTTGATATCAATTTTACCAGGCTCGGCTTCAAGAACGCATGCCGAATCGCTCGGCAAGCCTAGCGATGTCAGCAAGCATTCTCAAAGCCTTGCCTGGTAAACTTGATATCAAAATACACTCACCTAGTATTCTCTATTTACACTTCTGCAGTTGTTTAAACACGAACCCAGAACATAGATTAAAGAAGTAGGACACAGGCATACAAGAATGCAATTCAAGTAAACGCATCGAGGTCATGTGCGGATCCAGAGGGGGGACAGGGGGTCCGGACCCCCCTGAAGAATCACAAAAAATATACAGGGTCTCCTAGCAATTTTGATGCAGGATCCCCTAAAATCACAGAGGCTACGAAGCCAGCATTCAATGGTGGGCCATTTTCGGCACGCCAGCGAAACGCCATTTCAATGGCGTTTAGCTGGCGGGCCGATGATGGCCCATTAAAGTGGCATTTCGATAATCTCTACATCCACCAACTAAAAAAAGGAAAAACGTTAGTGTTGGACCCCCTCTGACAAAACTTTCTGGATCCGCGCATGGAGGTGATTAAAATACCATAATTAAATTGTGAAGCAACAACAACAGAGTCATCAACTTAGACCGGGATATAGCCCCAGCATCATGCTGGAGGGGAGGGAGTTGAATATATCCTACTCGCTAAAACTGTTATCTTAAATCACAAAACGGGTTAGCTTGCACTTACGCAATCAATCATAACATTCGGAATTAATGGTCAACTATAGTTCCCTATATTACATTAGTAATTGACAACATCAGGGAAATGTAGGGAGATGATAATCGCAATGAAGGTTCGTGACTGAACCAGGTTTCGAACTCAGGATAGATAGAGGATACAAGATGAGTGTCTTTTGATATTAAGTTTTCCATGCAAGGTTTTGAGAAAGCTTGTTGAATAGCAAGGCTAGCCGAGCGATTCAACATCGGTTCTCAAAGCCAAGCCTGGTAGTTTTTTCAGTTCACAAGTTGATTTACTCTTTAAACTAGCGATTATGATCATTTTTGTGTTGATTTAACATCATTGATGACGTCAATCAAAAGGTACAACGTCATGTTGTCCTGATACAGGTGCATGTAATGAGATAGACAGCGTATATCAGGTCGACGTGCAAAAAAGCAGTTAATATGCGAGGTAACTGATAAATCGTTTACCCTTATAAACAAATCGGCATCGCGCAATACGTACAGACTATAACATACTATTGATCTTGCACGTGTTTGTTTTTATCCCAAATGTGATGTCCTCTGAGATGCAATTACCAGTCATGGTTGAGTTTAATTTAAGACACAGCGGTGGCAAAATGTCACAGCAGTTTGATGTTGCCAACTCTACTTAACGATTGAATTAGGAAAAGTATCTAGCAATCAATAAACTAAATTCCCAACTGTCCACAATGACAAGATAATGTTCTCAGTGAAAAAAGAAGACATGCCAATATAAACATTAGCGACAAAACTACTGTATCGTTACATAATAGGAGAGATATAATGCTATTGCTCAAGTTTATTTCAATTAAGGATAGATGCGTAAAGTGAGGGAAAAGAATTGATCTTTGTGCGCATTTTATTCCAATTTCTTCATGTTTAACTGTATGCTCAATTATCAGTTACCTCTCATACTAACTGCATTGTTGCACGTTGACGTAATAAACGTTGCCTTTCTCATGGCATGTGCCTTTATCAGGTCATAATGACGTTGCACGTCTTGAATGACGTCGCCAAATACGCTGAATTGTCACGAAAATCGATACTTACGTCATAATCTATAGTTTGAATAGTGAAACAACTTGTAAACTGATAAATACATCTACATGTAGAATGACATGGTCGCGCCTTTTGATATCAAGTCTACTAGGCTCGACTTCGGCACGCCTCGCGATTCAATAAGCGTTCTCGAAGCCTTGCCTCGTAAATTTGATATAAAAAACACTCACCTAGTATTCTATATTTATTTACCATTTGGTGTCATTGAATGGTCTATGGTCGGTGATGCTTCCTGAATCTGATCACTTGTAGCGTTACTTTACAAAATCTCTTGTTCATATTCAACATTAAAACGAATTATGAATAGTGTAACACAGTAACATTGAAGTACGCTCAGCATGGACAATTCTACCGTCTAAAAAAACAAACAAATGTTTTGAAAAAAATCTAAGGGGCACGCAAATTGTTATATGAGACCTGTTTACCTGACCTAATACGCATCTCTATAAAGTTACAGGAGCATATCTCTAATGGTTAATGAGTTTATTGAGTGTCAAGGGGCATACAACCTGTTTGGGAAAATCATCTAAGGTAAATAACCTAACAGCTAATAAAAAAGAATGTCCAATTATTCAATTTTGCAGGCCATTTCATCTTGATATTGTGCATAGTCATATAAAAATGTATGACGATATCACAAACGTTTCTTGAGTTAGAGAGTGTACAAAATGTATATACCAAAATAGAATATAATAAACAAAGGCACAAAACTTTTAAACAAAGAACCAGAAATCGCGTTAATTGTACTTGAAAAGTCGTCTTGACCCGACACACAGAAAGATGCATGTAGACATTCTCAATGGGTACGTTTTAGGGCACATACAACTCTTGTTCTGAAAACATCAAATGGGCATCACTTAGACACTAAAAAAGGGGAGCAAACATTCTTCTGTGCGACACGTAGCCTGGACTGTATTCATAATTCTAAATAATTGCGTGAAGATATCCTGAATGGTTATTAGATTATGGAGCATTAACGAATGCTACTTTGTATACAAAACTAGTGTAACAATAAAAAGCACATGACTCTGAAACAAAGATAAAGAAAGCAACTATTAATGAACGAGACATATTGTCTTGACCTTTACGAATTCCTATGAAGCTGACTGAAAATATCCCAAATGGTTAATGAGTCTGTGTGTGTTCAAGAATTTCAGGTAAAAGTAAGAATAAAAAATCAAGGAGTCCTAACTCTGAAACAAAGAAACAGAACAACCATTATTACTGATTCCCATAAGAATGCGTGGAGATATCTCAAACGGTACTGAGTTATGGGGTGTAGAAGAATTTTGGAGGAAAATATAATTCAAAGGGGAAAACTTGGTAGCTAGAACAGGGAAAACATCCATTCTTGTTCACGACACATCGTCTTTACCTAATACACATTCCTATAAAATAGCATGAAGGCATCATAAACAGTGAGTTATGAAGTGTACACGAATGTAAGTAACACGAAATAACCATGAAACACAATCAAACGTTCATAACTCTGCAACGGAGACACGGAAAGTAACTGTGAAAGTACTTGACACTATGTCTTGATCTGATACAGATTTCAATAAAAGTCCATGAGGATATCCTAAACGGTAACCGAGTTATTGGGCGTACAGCATTTTTTTGTAAAATTAATCTTAGTGAAATAGCTTGCAAGCTACAAAAAATGGGAAAATCATTCTTGCGCACGACCTATCATCTTAACCTAAAACACACTCATATAAAATTGCATGACTGTTTCTTAGAAAGTGAGTGTATTATACAGTGTACAAGAATGTAAATTACACAAAATAGACAAAAACCTAACAATCAAAGGGACATAACTCTGAAACGAAGAAACGGAAGGCAATCATAATTGTATGCAACATGTTGCCATGACCTGATGCACATTCCTATAACGATTCATGAAGATATTTAGAACGGTTACTAAGTTAAGTTGTGTACATGTATAAGATTTTTTAGCATTTTTAAAATATTGACTTTTGCTTGGCAGCTCACAAATGAAAGTTTACCGACAAGCCCTTATTGTACTCATGAATCTCTTCACAACTATCCTCTTATGAGAGAGGACAGACGGACAGCGTTATGCTATAAAGCGTCCTTTTTTTCAAAATGGGCGAATACAAATTACGTCGATTGATGCATCGTTCATCCAATATTTGAAAGCATCTATTATAATGCCCTGCCATGACAATTGTGGGGCATTTATTGTTACTCTGTCCATCCACGTCCGTTCGTCCGTCACACCAGCGACGTCCAGTCTCTAAGTCGAGTATTTTTTATCAGAATTTTATTAAACTTGGTCATATTTATGTTTCAAGTTTGAAAATGATCCATATCACATCATGTCTTCAGGATTCGTTGCCCTTTGTTCATGAAAATTCACCAAGAGTTATTAGCCTTTGTTGATGAAAAATGCTATTTTCATTATGTATGACCTCCACATCCAGTAGTTGTGATCAAAAATAACCTGTATCAAACTTTTTCACAATGTCTTTTACAAGTCAACATCGTCAATATTGCAATTCGTCTTCAGTAGTTACAGCCCTTAGTTCGTGAAATTTTGTCATTATTTGCAGCGTTTAGGTCTCTAACGCAAATATTTCAAATGGAACTTTACGAAACTTAGACACAATACTTACCCTCAAAATATCTTGTTCAAGTTTCAAAATGATCCATTTCATCTTGTGGATTCAAAAGCTATTGACCTTTGCTCATGAAAATACACTAATTTTGCCTTTATATATCACAATTTGCGGATGTTGGAACAGCGGGGGTATCTGCGTCCTCTGGACACATTTCTAGTTCTGTCCTAATCGATAAGTGTATGCTTATTCTGCAATCAAATTGTAATAACTGGTGGGGTTATCCTGCTAATCCTGTATTTCTCATGATTTTTTTTTTCATTTGGTTTATTATAATATTTCCAGTAATGCTTCAATATCTACATGTATCTACAACATTGAGAAGTTGTTTAAAGAAGTTTTTTGACCTTAATAACACGCACAACGCAGAACATAGAGATACATAATTGTAAATTAAATATAATCTCAGCAATGAATGGTAACAATGTGTGTACGAAAACCGAAATCATTACTAGTTGTTTATTAAGCTGTACACTACATGTATTGAGTTAGTTTTGATAATCTTTTTTCATAAAAACTTCCTACTTTTACTTTTCCCGATCTTGAAAATTCACTAAGGTGTGCATAGCCAACTCTACAGGTAGCTTCCGATAGCTGGCGGAAATACACCAGACATGAAGCTCACCCAGCAGTCTACTACTAGACTAGTACAAATAAGGATGAAACTAACGGCTATCGACTAATGACTAAAAACCAAACTCACTGTGTATAATAGTGTACACCGAGTGACTAATTGTACCGAAGCAGATAATGATGTTTAACATAAAAAGCGACAACGACGTGCTACAACCTCTATAGTATAGTGGCTAACAAACAGGACTCGTAGGCATGTGTTTTCAGGTTTGAGCCTCATGACGTACAATATTTAGACCGCTTTATATCCACACCTATTTGGCTTTAAACGAACAGCTATTATTATAGGATAGTGTTTCTAAGGGCGCGTCCTCCATTCTCGTTTAGTTTGAGTGACTGCGTGATTGACCAGATGTAAATGACATGTCAATCCTGTCGATGTTAGTTCGATCGACATTCGACTAAAGTGGATGGATAAGGCAACCTAGGTTTATCTCGAGACTTACTTTCATCCTTAGGGTGGGGTAATGTAAAACGTTTTGTTTTGTTACAGAACTAATACAGAATATGCTCTGAAGTCATTCCGAAACCATTTCTCCGTACCTGATATTGAAGTTTTCACAGCACCACACATATTTCAGTCGAGATTTCAAGATAATGTAACACAGCAGTCTTCACATCATGCATTAAGTTATATATATGACAACACCTGTACCCATTTAAATTTAATATAGAAACTAGAGTGCGCAGTCGATGGGGCGCCATCGCAAATCCCCAAGCTAAAGTTATTGACTCCCCCAGCACCCCGCAGTCCCAACTAAGGGCATGACCTTGGCAACAGAATAAAAATTCTGCTCAATATGTTTTATTTCTTTTATTTGTGAGAACACACACAAAGTTTGGTATAAAAATCTTTGAAATTGACATGTTAATGATATTTGACCTTTTGACCTCGCCCCAAGGTCACCAGTCTGGCGCCAGGATGAAAATGTTACTTGCATTTTGTTTTGCTCGTCATCCCCGTCGATTTGATATGCTACATGACCATGTTTAAAAAAAAATTATTTGACCCCCTGGGTACCCTAGTGCCCCAAAGTCCCACCCCTGGGGCATGACCCATGCGACAGAATAAAAATCCCGTCTGATATGTTTTGTGTCTTTCATTTGTGAGAACAAACACAAAATTTGGTATAAAAATCTTTGAAATTGACATGGTAACCAAAATTTAATGATATTTGACCTTTGACCTCACCCCAAGGTCACCAGTTTAACCCTAGGATAAAATTTTTACTTGCATTCTGTTCTGCTCGTCATCCCCGTTTATTTGATATACCACATGACCATGTTTGATTTTTTTCTTTGACCCCTGGGCACCCCCCAGCGCCCCGAAGTTCCACCCTTGGGGCATGACCCAGTGGACAGAATGAAAATCCCGTCTGATATGTTTTGTATCTTTCATTTGTGAGAACACGCACAAAGTTTGGTATAAAAATCTTTGAAATTGACTTTGTAATTGAAATTAAATAATATTTGACCTATTGACCCCTCCCAAGGGCCCCAGGGTGCGGGGCCAAAAAAGTTTGATTTTGCACGCCCCATTCATGTCAGTAACTCACACACCAAATTCGGTTGAATTTCGTCAAACAGTTTAGGAGGAGATAGCATAACGGGCAGACGGACGGACGGACGGACAGACGTACGGAGGCGATTTCAATATCCCCTTTTGCTTTTTTAAAAAAGCTTGGGGATAAAAACAAAACGGTGGACTACTAAATCACAATACGCTGCACCCCGTGATAAGGAACTTGTTTCAGCCTATCGGAACCTTTAAATGAAGCTACATGTACCAAATAGACAGACGAGTATCCAGGTTTAAGATATGTCCCATTGGTTTGTTTCTATGAGTTTGTTCTCTTTGTAATGAAAGGAAGTATAACTCGGATAAATCGAAATAGGACAGAGGGGCAAACTAACTCGTAGGACTTCTGTTTTAATTAAAAAAAAATAAGAAACTCAAGAAGGCCCTGTCCTTCCTGTTATAATTATTACAGCTCTACCAAATAGGCACAAAATAACGCATGATCATAGAACGCATTTTTTGCGATAGAAAACGTCGGTTTGGGCAATCGGTAACGCAGTTTTATTTAAACAAAAAAGTGTTCATGGATCACCAGTTAACTGGTGTGTTTACCAAGGTAGAAGAAGTCAGATATATTAGCGGAATTTAATAATAAAAAAAACAATGGCCAATTGTACAAACTGAGGGGCCACAGCTTTTATTTTCGCAAAAAGAATCACGTATTTCTTTTACCGAAGATCGTATTTGTCATAGCAAACAGTGAAGACCCTGATCAAATGCCGCTTCTGGGTCAGAACTGTTTGTCAAAATACGGATTTAGGAGACAATAGCAGATAAAGGGTTAATTATGTCTGCGAATAATTTGGTCTTTTTAATAAACACTTCCCTCACTAAAACCAATTAAGTGAGTGAAGAGCTATTCTTTCAGGTGTGTTCGAAATGTCGTATGTATTTACAGTTTGGTAAAAAAATTGAGCATGACCAGAAAATGATACATTCATAGACCACATGCCAACCCTTGCCGCAGTGAGGTAAACACAGACCACTGACAGCTACACGACAACAGACTGCATTTTAATGAAATGTTTGGGGAAATCATTCCTGAGATAGGTGACCTCACGCCAGATGGTGTGTGTGTGTGTGTGTGTGTGTGTGTGTGTGTGTGTGTGTGTGTGTGTGTGTGTGTGTGTCTTCCTATCAACGGCTAAGGTCATATGGAGCCTGACATATAAAAAGAAAAGTATCAGTGTGCACTGGGTTTTCTTCGTTTAAACGTGACTTATCCAAAGGCATCTTCTCCAGCGAAAGTTTCGTCGTATCTAGGTGTGAAGGTGCGAGGAAGACTGCTGTGAGTTGGACATGTCACTGTGGGCACTAGTACAGCCAGAGTCACGGTCGTGTTGGTGAGGTTCAGAGTTGCAGGAAATGCGAAAACGTGCTTCTCTGACCCTTTTCTATTGACTTTATAACTTTGTTTGTTTGATTTGATTCTTTACGTCCACTCAATAATCTTTCAGTTATGCGGGACGGTTCTTCCTGGGTTTAACCAGTACTAAGCTAGGATAAATGTGTCTTGCTCAAGGACCACAACGCAGTGACGCCGGTGAGGCTCGAACCCGCTACCCTTTGGTCTCGAGTCAAGCACTCTACCACTGAGCCACTGCGCTCCCTATGACTTTATAACAGCCTGGCAATTATTGATCAGAGGGTGCCTGTCAGGGCTAGCGGGGGTTCCGCCCCATCCGAGAGCTTATTTGGAAGGTTTTAGCTTGATTTGGGGTTTTGGCTGAAGATGTTATTGCGGAGACGTTTGTGGGTTGAAGCTCAAAATACACTACCCTTTGGGTTTGGCCGAGTTAGTTGGTGGTATATATTTCCCTAGAGACTTCTGGTAGCTTGAATAGTTTTAACTGATGATCGATTCTGCATTGATAATTAATATATTTTAATGCGTGTGCCACAATGTCCATCTGTTCACGTGGTCAGATATAACCCAAAGCAATATCTGAAGGGCCACTTGTTCGAGACTCACTGGGGACACTGTGTTGTGTCCTTTCTGCTTAGAACTGGTTTAACCAAGAAAGTCATGAAATGTCCCGATATGACTCAAAGATTGTTGACTGATACGTAAACCATACGCACAGACAAAAGAGACATTTCGACATTATTTGAACACAGTCACTCAGCCCAATAATGCCTAACACCCATATAAAGGAATATGACAAACAGTGCAGATCCAATGTATATACAAGGTTGACGTTGAATGAAATGTCTGATAAGGGTCTACACTGTTTGCTTAAATGATACAACAATAAATAATGTCTGTAAAAAGGATAAATATCACTAAACACCCTATAATTACAAATCGACTCGCCAGTTTGAACGGATAGAATACTCCAGTGGGCAAAATGGGTTAACCTATCTACACACACTGTTCCTGGAAATATCAATACTGAGTGCACACACTTTCGCATAAAACAGATAGCTGCTCTGATTGAGACAGCGGAGGGGAAAGGATGACCGTAGAAATTATTTCCTGAACGAATTTCTACCAAAACGGGGTCCCTGGAAACGCAGTCAAGCACATTGGCGACTGCATTAGCGGTACCACCAGTGTGTTGTGAAAAGCAGACGGGGTCACTTTTGATACACACTGCTTACCATAAAAAACAGGAAATCGTCCCAATATGGCTGAAAATTTGTTGACGTGGACGTAAGGCATCAAAACAAACGAAAAACTAAAAATAAAACTTGAGGAAAAAATATGTAAAAAACATATATCTGGTAGGATTCGAACCATCGACCACCAGTATATGAGTCAGTGATACTAACCACTAGACCACAGAGTCTGTTGTAATGGAGTACTCTAACTTTTTTCCTATTTTGAACGTGTTTCTAAAGACGAGTACAACTATCCATAACAGTGAATATACGTCACTGTAAACGCATGAATGATTTTCTAAGCGAGGCGGATCTAGTTTCCATTAATATTTGTTTCTATCAAAATTACAATTAAATATGGAAGTTATTAAAGAAATACACTGGAACTATCGATACTGAGTTGTGGGATCTTATTTACACGAGCAGAAGCTGGAGATGTAGCAAATTTGTTTTGTTTTAAAACGCTGTTGAGTATAAGTCGAATCCGCCACATTTCCTTAGTCGTATACGTTAGTCTTAGTCGTTAGTCAATCCTTATTTGTACTAGTCCACTCATCACTAGCAACCGCATAACCCAATTTATAGTCTATAACTTGCATATTGCATGTTACCCACTCTATAATCTACTTCTTACTTCTAGCAGAGATAAAACCAAACCCATGACCTCTTACGTGCCCTATAGTATACTACTCATCTGAATGATCAGACCTTGAACCATCCCATTTGTCTACAACAGTTACTCATCTTAGCAGGCCTACCGGCTATCTATCTATATCCTTCTATTGTCTCGCCCCTTTTTGCAAAGTCATGGCTTAGCCAGGACTGTCCGTTTTCGAGGATACATTGGTAACTTAGCCTGTATATACAGAATCCCGCCAAATTTAACACTATGAGGGCCTTGCTTGTATATTTGAAGAGGTATGTTGTTTGAATATTTTGCGGCTATCTAATTGTGAAGGCAAGTTTCATCATGGGATATTTCCCTTATTTAAGTTTGGTGCACCGTTAAACCGGATTAAGCCCTCCAGTAAAATAGTTTTACTGACCGTTCCAAGTCGATGCTTCTTATGTGGATCATTTATGTTATTTCTGTCTTGTTTTGTTGTGCTTTCATGCACGTCTGTTTATTGATGCCTTGTGGTCACCTTCTGGAAAAGGGCTGACCTCTTGGCTCTCGTTTGTATTGTCTAATTGTGACATTGCCACTTTCTCATTGGAATCCTGTTTCAGGTGTGGTGCTTGATTGTATCGATTCCTGATCTTTACCCTCATTCTTACTCTATTTGAGATCATATATGTGCATGTTGTGTGCTTCCATATTGATATGGTTTACCCTTGTTCATGGAAAATTATTTTTTGATTTGACTGTTCCAGCCACAAATCTTGTAATATCTAATATAATCCACCCTTGGGGGTTCTCCTCCTTCTTGTGCAGTCGGTGCGTGCACTAGCATCGCGGAAAGTCTTCCATATAAATAGTGCCGAGCGGTTTGTCGGCTCGCCGTCAAATTAATGCTGTGTGTTGAGTTTGAGCTGGTCGCTCTTTTATTCTGTACATCTTCTCTTGACCGGGGATTTTGTCATGGTAAATATATTTTGATTTTGTTTTAGAAATCCGTTTTGGCAAAGACTTACTTGATTTTTTGTAATTGTTCAAATTATGTGTCAATCAGCGGCTATGCAATGTGAATTAGTGACGCGTTGCGATTTAAGTAAGCTGCACTCGTATATCTCTCGTATATGCTTGTGAGTGATCTTTCGTGACGTTACTCAAATGCCGTCTGCTTAGGGTATGTCTATGACTTTTGTGTGGTGTATCTAATTGTCGCCTGCAACGCATGATTCTTATGAAATAGCGTGCTGTACTTGATGATGGGCCATTGTGATCTTATGCTGTCATACCCGAGTGTCATCTACTTAGGTCGTCAGCTGATGTTAAAATTTCACACCAAGTTGTTATCTGTTAGCACGTCTGTTGGTCACCCGTTTGTCTTGTAGGCATCACTGTTATGATATAGCAGTTGCGTTACGGACATTATCGGTACTGTGTTGACGTATTGGGATTTAACACTTGCTCATTCTTGTAGTTAATGACCAGCATTCGCGCAATGTTAGTATTGCACATACTTAGTGCAAAAGTTTACAGAGGTTTTTTTTTTATTGACACATCAATTGAATCTAGTTATATTTGAAGCTATTAAGTCAGATACATGAGGTTACATATACGCATATACTAAAGTTAGGCATACATACATAATTCATAATAATGCATCCATTACACGCCTACCAAACGGTCAGATACTCAACCGCTGGTTGGGCGAGAAAAACAATTCGAGTGTCGTCCGGTGGAGATTTTGGGGAGCTAAAAAGGTAAACAAATGTTGCATGTTCTGTATATTATTATTAATATTTCTTGTCCTAGGAAGATAATCAAAAATCGGGGAATGTCATGCAACCTCATATGGATCCCTATGTGTATGGTGTAAATAGGAGGTCAGAGAATTTTCTCCTTTTGTCAGAATTACTTTTTGCGTGAGGAAGGTGTACCAGAAGCAGATATAAAGTGTAGAAATTCATGTAGTTTTGGGCTGTGTATTCAATTTTATGATGTGCTCGAAGGTGATATGTACAGGAGGGATCAAGACTGAGATCGGCAACTGTAATTCAGATGTTAATTTTCATCGAGCTTGTGCAATTTGCGAAAAATCTTGGTGGAAAGTCCCGGAAAAATCTGGTTGAGCATCAGATAATAAAAAATGATAAGGACATTTAATAGCATCGTTTATCGTTTTTGCGCACCCCATAGTCAAGATAATGCATTCAGTCTGTTACATGAGCCCATACCGACATACTATTCCCAAACTTGGCGCTACAAATTCTTAAATTCTTGAAAAAATGCCGAATAGCAAACTATATGTAATAAAATATTTTTGCACGAATATAGAATCATATGAATAATGATGATAATCGCAATGAAGGTTCGTGACTGGACCAGGATTCGAACTCAGGATAGATAGAGGATACAAGATGAGTGTCTTTTGATATTAAGTTTACCATGCAAGGTTTGAGAAAGCTTGTTGAATAGCAAGGCTAGCCGAGCGATTCAACATCCGTTCTCAAAGCCAAGCCTGGTAGTTTTTTTCAGTTCACAAGTTGATTTACTCTTTAAACTAGCGATTATGATCATTTTTGTGTTGATTTAACATCATTGATGACGTCAATCAAAAGGTACAACGTCATGTTGTCCTGATACAGGTGCATGTAGTGAGATAGACAGTGTATATCAGGTCGACGTGCAAAAAAGCAGTTAATATGCGAGGTAACTGATAAATCGTTTACCCTTATAAACAAATCGGCATGGCGCAATACGTACAGACGATAACATACTATTGATCTTGCACGTGTTTGTTTTTATCCCAAATGTGATGTCCTCTGAGATGCAATTACCGGTCATGGTTGAGTTTAATTTAAGACACAGCGGTGGCAAAATGTCACAGCAGTTTGATGTTGCCAACTCTACTTAACGATTGAATTAGGAAAAGTATCTAGCAATCAATAAGCTAAATTCCCAACTGTCCACAATGACAAGATAATGTTCTCAGTGAAAAAAGAAGACATGCCAATATAAACATTAGCGACAAAACTACTGTATCGTTACATAATAGGAGAGATATAATGCTATTGCTCAAGTTTATTTCAATTAAGGATAGATGCGTAAAGTGAGGGAAAAGAATTGATCTTTGTGCGCATTTTATTCCAATTTCTTCATGTTTAACTGTATGCTCAATTATCAGTTACCTCTCATACTAACTGCATTGTTGCACGTTGACGTGATAAACGTTGCCTATCTCATGGCATGTGCCTTTATCAGGTCATAATGACGTTGCACGTCTTGAATGACGTCGCCAAATACGCTGAATTGTCACGAAAATCGATACTTACGTCATAATCTATAGTTTGAATAGTGAAACAACTTGTAAACTGATAAATACATCTACATGTAGAATGCCATGTTCGCGCCTTTTGATATCAAGTCTACTAGGCTCGACTTCGGCAAGCCTCGCGATTCAATAAGCATTCTTGAAGCCTTGCCTCGTAAATTTGATATAAAAACACTCACCTAGTATTCTATATTTATTTACCATTTGGTGTCATTGAATGGTCTATGGTCTGTGATGCTTCCTGAATCTGATCACTTGTAGCGTTACTTTACAAAATCTCTTGTTCATATTCAACATTAAAACAAATTATGAATAGTGTAACACAGTAACATTGAAGTACGCTCAGCATGGACAATTCTACCGTCTAAAAAAACAAACAAATGTTTTGAAAAAAATCTAAGGGGCACGCAAATTGTTATATGAGACCTGTTTACCTGACCTAATACGCATCTCTATAAAGCTACAGGAGCATATCTCTAATGGTTAATGAGTTTATTGAGTGTCAAGGGGCATACAACCTGTTTGGGAAAATCATCTAAGGTAAATAACCTAACAGCTAATAAAAAGAATGTCCAATCATTCAATTTTGCAGGCCATTTCATCTTGATATTGTGCATAGTCATATAAAAATGTATGACGATATCACAAACGTTTCTTGAGTTAGAGAGTGTACAAAATGTATATACCAAAATAGAATATAATAAACAAAGGCACAAAACTTTTAAACAAAGAACCAGAAATCGCGTTAATTGTTCTTGAAAAGTCGTCTTGACCCGACACACAGAAAGATGCATGTAGACATTCTCAATGGGTACTTTTTATGGCACATACAACTCTTGTTCTGAAAACATCAAATGGGCATCACTTAGACACTAAAAAAAGGGGAGCAAACATTCTTCTGTGCGACACGTAGCCTGGACTGTATTCATAATTCTAAATAATTGCGTGAAGATATCCTGAATGGTTATTAGATTATGGAGCATTAACGAATGCTACTTTGTATACAAAACTAGTGTAACAATAAAAAGCACATGACTCTGAAACAAAGATAAAGAAAGCAACTATTAATGAACGAGACATATTGTCTTGACCTTATACGAATTCCTATGAAGCTGACTGAAAATATCCCAAATGGTTAATGAGTCTGTGTGTGTTCAAGAATTTCAGGTAAAAGTAAGAATAAAAAATCAAGGAGTCCTAACTCTGAAACAAAGAAACAGAACAACCATTATTACTGATTCCCATAAGAATGCGTGGAGATATCTCAAACGGTACTGAGTTATGGGGTGTAGAAGAATTTTGGAGGAAAATATAATTCAAAGGGGAAAACTTGGTAGCTAGAACAGGGAAAACATCCATTCTTGTTCACGACACATCGTCTTTACCTAATACACATTCCTATAAAATAGCATGAAGGCATCATAAACAGTGAGTTATGAAGTGTACACGAATGTAAGTAACACGAAATAACCATGAAACACAATCAAACGTTCATAACTCTGCAACGGAGACACGGAAAGTAACTGTGAAAGTACTTGACACTATGTCTTGATCTGATACATATTTCAATAAAAGTCCATGAGGATATCCTAAACGGTAACCGAGTTATTGGGCGTACAGCATTTTTTTGTAAAATTAATCTTAGTGAAATAGCTTGCAAGCTACAAAAAATGGGAAAATCATTCTTGCGCACGACCTATCATCTTAACCTAAAACACACTCATATAAAATTGCATGACTATTTCTTAGAAAGTGAGTGTATTATACAGTGTACAAGAATGTAAATTACACAAAATAGACAAAAACCTAACAATCAAAGGGACATAACTCTGAAACGAAGAAACGGAAGGCAATCATAATTGTATGCAACATGTTGCCATGACCTGATGCACATTCCTATAACGATTCATGAAGATATTTATAACGGTTACTAAGTTAAGTTGTGTACATGTATAAGATTTTTAAGCATTTTTAAAATATTGACTTTTGCTTGGCAGCTCACAAATGAAAGTTTACCGACAAGCCCTTATTGTACTCATGAATCTCTTCACAACTATCCTCTTATGAGAGAGGACAGACGGACAGCGTTATGCTATAAAGCGTCCTTTTTTTCAAAATGGGCGAATACAAATTACGTCGATTGATGCATCGTTCATCCAATATTTGAAAGCATCTATTATAATGCCCTGCCATGACAATTGTGGGCCATTTATTGTTACTCTGTCCATCCACGTCCGTTCGTCCGTCACACCAGCGACGTCCAGTCTCTAAGTCGAGTATTTTTTATCAGAATTTTATTAAACTTGGTCATATTTATGTTTCAAGTTTGAAAATGATCCATATCACATCATGTCTTCAGGATTCGTTGCCCTTTGTTCATGAAAATTCACCAAGAGTTATTAGCCTTTGTTGATGAAAAATGCTATTTTCATTATGTATGACCTCCACATCCAGTAGTTGTGATCAAAAATAACCTGTATCAAACTTTTTCACAATGTCTTTTACAAGTCAACATCGTCAATATTGCAATTCGTCTTCAGTAGTTACAGCCCTTAGTTCGTGAAATTTTGTCATTATTTGCAGCGTTTAGGTCTCTAACGCAAATATTTCAAATGGAACTTTACGAAACTTAG
The DNA here is from genome assembly GCA_964019695.1 of Loripinus fragilis. Lineage (NCBI taxonomy): Eukaryota > Metazoa > Mollusca > Bivalvia > Lucinida > Lucinidae > Loripinus > Loripinus fragilis. The sequence continues at coordinate 30,937,542 of OZ026519.1, forward strand.
ACACAATACTTACCCTCAAAATATCTTGTTCAAGTTTCAAAATGATCCATTTCATCTTGTGGATTCAAAAGCTATTGACCTTTGCTCATGAAAATACACTAATTTTGCCTTTATATGTCACAATTTGCGGATGTTGGAACAGCGGGGGTATCTGCGTCCTCTGGACACATTTCTAGTTCTGTCCTAATCGATAAGTGTATACTTATTCTGCAATCAAATTGTAATAACTGGTGGGGTTATCCTGCTAATCCTGTATTTCACATGATTTTTTTTTTCATTTGGTTTATTATAATATTTCCAGTAATGCTTCAATATCTACATGTATCTACAACATTGAGAAGTTGTTTAAAGAAGATTTTTGACCTTAATAACACGCACAACGCAGAACATAGAGATACATAATTGTAAATTAAATATAATCTCAGCAATGAATGGTAACAATGTGTGTACGAAAAACGAAATCATTACTAGTTGTTTATTAAGCTGTACACTACATGTATTGAGTTAGTTTTGATAATTTTTTTTCATAAAAACTTCCTACTTTTACTTTTCCCGATCTTGAAAATTCACTAAGGTGTGCATAGCCAACTGTAGAGGTAGCTTCCGATAGCTGGCGGAAATACACCAGACATGAAGCTCACCCAGCAGTCTACTACTCATCACTAGCAACCGCATAACCCAATTTATAGTCTATAACTTGCATATTGCATGTTACCCACTCTATAATCTACTTCTTACTTCTAGCAGAGATAAAACCAAACCCATGACCTCTTACGTGCCCTATAGTATACTACTCATCTGAATGATCAGACCTTGAACCATCCCATTTGTCTACAACAGTTACTCATCTTAGCAGGCCTACCGGCTATCTAACTATATCCTTCTATTGTCTCGCCCCTTTTTGCAAAGTCATGGCTTAGCCAGGACTGTCCGTTTTCGAGGATACATTGGTAACTTAGCCTGTATATACAGAATCCCGCCAAATTTTACACTATGAGGGCCTTGCTTGTATATTTGAAGAGGTATGTTGTTTGAATATTTTGCGCCTATCTAATTGTGAAGGCAAGCTTCATCATGGGATATTTCCCTTATTTAAGTTTGGTGCACCGTTAAACCGGATTAAGCCCTCCAGTAAAATAGTTTTACTGACCGTTCCAAGTCGATGCTTCTTATGTGGATCATTTATGTTATTTCTGTCTTGTTTTGTTGTGCTTTCATGCACGTCTGTTTATTGATGCCTTGTGGTCACCTTCTGGAAAAGGGCTGACCTCTTGGCTCTCGTTTGTATTGTCTAATTGTGACATTGCCACTTTCTCATTGGAATCCTGTTTCAGGTGTGGTGCTTGATTGTATCGATTCCTGATCTTTACCCTCATTCTTACTCTATTTGAGATCATATATGTGCATGTTGTGTGCTTCCATATTGATATGGTTTACCCTTGTTCATGGAAAATTATTTTTTGATTTGACTGTTCCAGCCACAAATCTTGTAATATCTAATAAAATCCACCCTTGGGGGTTCTCCTCCTTCTTGTGCAGTCGGTGCGTGCACTAGCATCGCGGAAAGTCTTCCATATAAATAGTGCCGAGCGGTTTGTCGGCTCGCAGTCAAATTAATGCTGTGTGTTGAGTTTGAGCTGGTAGCTCTTTTGTTCTGTACATCTTCTCTTGACCGGGGATTTTGTCATGGTAAATATATTTTGATTTTGTTTTAGAAATCCGTTTTGGCAAAGACTGACTTGATTTGTTGTAATTGTTCAAATTATGTGTCAATCAGCGGCTATGCAATGTGAATTAGTGACGCGTTGCGATTTAAGTAAGCTGCACTCGTATATCCCTCGTATATGCTTGTGAGTGATCTTTCGTGACGTTACTCAAATGCCGTCTGCTTAGGGTATGTCAATGACTTTTGTGTGGTGTATCTAATTGTCGTCTGCAACGCATGATTCTTATGAAATAGCGTGCTGTACTTGATGATGGGCCATTGTGATCTTATGCTGTCATACCCGAGTGTCATCTACTTAGGTCGTCAGCTGATGTTAAAATTTCACACCAAGTTGTTATCTGTTAGCGCGTCTGTTGGTCACCCGTTTGTCTTGTAGGCATCACTGTTATGATATAGCAGTTGCGTTACGGACATTATCGGTACTGTGTTGACGTATTGGGATTTAACACTTGCTCATTCTTGTAGTTAATGACCAGCATTCGCGCAATGTTAGTATTGCACATACTTAGTGCAAAAGTTTACAGAGGTTTTTTTTTTATTGACACATCAATTGAATCTAGTTATATTTGAAGCTATGTAAGTCAGATACATGAGGTTACATATACGCATATACTAAAGTTAGGCATACATACATAATTCATAATAATGCATCCATTACACGCCTACCAAACGGTCAGATACTCAACCGCTGGTTGGGCGAGAAAAACAATTCGAGTGTCGTCCGGTGGAGATTTTGGGGAGCTAAAAAGGTAAACAAATGTTGCATATTCTGTATATTATTATTAATATTTCTTGTCCTAGGAAGATAATCAAAAATCGGGGAATGATATGCAACCTCTTACGGATCCCTATGTGTATGGTGTAAATAGGAGGTCAGAGAATTTTCTCCTTTTGTCAGAATTACTTTTTGCGTGAGGAAGGTGTACCAGAAGCAGATATAAAAGTGAAGGAATTCGTATTGTTTTGGGCTGTGTATTCAATTTTATGATGTGCTCGAAGGTGATATATACAGGAGGGATCAAGACTGAGATCGGCAACTGTAATTCAGATGTTAATTTTCATCGAGCTTGTGCAATTTGCGAAAAATCTTGGTGGAAAGTCCCGGAAAAATCTGGTTGAGCATCAGATAATAAAAAATGATAAGGACATTTAATAGCATCGTTTATCGTTTTTGCGCACCCCATAGTCAAGATAATGCATTCAGTCTGTTACATGAGCCCATACCGACATACTATTCCCAAACTTGGCGCTACAAATTCTTCAATTCTTGAAAAAATGCCGAATAGCAAACTATATGTAATAGAATATTTTTGCACGAATATAGAATCATATGAATAATGATATGCGACCGAAATGCACTAAAATACAGTTATAAACAATTTTCAGTTTTGGTTTCGACAAGAAATACCACTCTTTCAGATTTTTATGGTTACGCAACCAGACACTCTATACAACTTTCCTCTATCAGACATGAAACCCACTCTAGAGGATATTACCTACCTCTCGTAGATATGCTACCAGCATATATTCCATATTCCACTTATCTCTTGCAAACCTGTGTCTCAAGCCTATAAAATAATATACTACTTTTCTGAAACCACCATAAAGTGTACCTCTAACATACCTCTTACCCACATTATTATCTACTCCTTATATCTAACAGACCTGTTTCCCATCCTTTAGTCTGCTATCAGTCTGCTATTCGTCTCAAGCAGACCTGTACCCAATCCGCGCAGGCCAAACCTCACCTCTATCAGAAAGTTAACTTGCCCTACTGCCCACCAATAGCACACCTGTAACATTTGTTTAATCTTACACTCACCGTTAGCAGACTTTTACTCACCCTATTGTCTAGCAGTCATGCTCTAGCAGACCTGTAGTTGACCGTATAGTCTACAGCTTACATGTACCTTTAGCAGACCTCTTTCGTATCCAGTAGTATTCAGACCCTTAACTAACACACTTTTCTACATACTCGCATAATAAAAGCCCACATTAAAAACCTTGCTGACATTTCCAGCAAGGTTAAATGTCTAACGTACGATAGCGCTTTAACTGCGTCCATACGTTGTATTTTTAAGCAATATGGCATGACTTCGATTTTGCAAGGACTCGCTTGAGCCTTTGATGCTCGATAATAACCAAATTATCATGTACTGGCTCAATAGTGCCTTTGCCTCGTTACTCTCAGTATAAACATATGAGCTGTGACATGAGATTTCCAGCAATGAGGTATGTGCGTCAAGCAAAGCCTCAGATCAGCCTGCGCGTATGCGCAGTCTAATCAGTGCCTTTGCTAGTCGCTTGAATGTTATATGACTGTTGAGCTGCTGACTGAACATCATTTGGAGCTTTTAAGCTTAAAAAATTCTGCCGGGGCTCGACTGAGTCTTCACTTGTCAAAATGCCAAATTGTTGGAAATCACATGCCGCGTCTCATATAATATGCGTGTTATGAACTCTTTTCTCCTTCAAAAATATTGGATTTAAAACAAGGCGTCAGTGAATCTGTGAGCTATAACTGTTGCACGAGGTTATACAGAAAGAAAAGAAAAACCGTGTGTTTCAAATCGACTTCAAATATGAATCTCGCACGTGTGGTACAAGCACATGAGCACACGAGTTCTTTTTTCAGTTTGTCACACACAGATAATGCAAACTGATATTCCCTGATTGGTTGAAGGGTTTGCCAGGTCCGATGTTCAAAGCAGGACGTTCTTTAAGTACAATATACAAATAGGCATGTTCATCTAGTACATGTTTAGAGAATATCATGAGTAAATGTCGAACGATCACGTGTTTGCTAGTACATTTACAGAAACGGAGATTATCACAAGATATGCGTAATTCATATGTAGTTGTTAAACAAATTAAATAAAAAAAAAAAGAATAAGTGAGATATTACACTGAAGTAAGCCAATGTTTGCCTACCCACTTGTCCCATTTATCTCGATCATATATTTAAGATTTTTGCACTAATATGTAGTGTAATGTGTGATCTAGCACATACGGGATATCAAATTGCCAAAATTTACTTTCAAAGGTCACTATTCCTGCTGATTCAACAACACCGCACACTCATATGATAGCCGATCAGGCGTAATGTATTGTTCATTTATATATATACACCTGTAAACAGGGCTACAATGTACCAATCTATCACTTTCATAGGAAAATACAAAGAGCAGGAACCACTATTATGAACAAGCGGAATCTGACACGCGCACGTTACATGGTGTTCTCTCTTATTCGAGGGAGTCGTTATAATTCCATGGTCTCAAAAATTAAGCATTATCTCTGTATGGAAGAAATACATGCTCATCAATTAAAGCCGTCTCATTGGCGCTGAAAGGAAGATAGTTTGAACGCTAGAAATGTAACGAATGGCGATCTACAATGAAGTTATGCATGGTCCCTCCCTCTGTAAATGAAATTGCAAATGAGATTGTATGAACTTATATTTTCTAAGTTGCATTATAGGCATTTAAAGTGACCCACCTGTCATTATGAATCCTTGTAGGTGTTATGGCCTAATTATTGCCATGGCTACAGGCAGCATACAAAATCTTGAATATAATCAGAAACACAGGCTACTTTGACGGCATCAAGCTATAGAAACATTTTTGAAGTACTATAAAAACATGTAGTATTTTTTTTTATCATTTTAGGCGTTATACAAAAGCCTATTATGTAATAACTGCTGGAATGCCTTAAGGACCCTTTTCTCAGGTCCGCTCACATTTTTTTTTCTTGTTGACAAGATGAGTGTTTAGGCCGAAAAGTGATCATTTTATATTCGTATGTGATATACACCCCCTTTACTCATAACTCCATTCAGTCTCATAACATTATTCACTTCCTTTCATCCGTGTGTTTGATGTCATTGATAAAGGATTCCGGAAGTTTACGCTCTGTTTTAGTTATCAAGACAGATATAAGTGAAAATAGGGTTTTGAATGAAACTTACCTTATATGTTATAAAAGATAGAAGTTTTCGCCCATTAAAATGCAACATTATATTTTTGAACATACAAGCCTAAATAGTATTTGTTGTTGTCGTTTGGTCATGCTTACAAATTAAGAAAGAAGGCAAAGATCAGTTATCGAAGCACCACACCTGACGCAGGAAACCACATGGGAAAGTGACAAAAACACAATAAAACATCACATATAGGAGAGCTAAGAGGTCAACCCTTTCCCAGCAGGTGGACACAAGGCTACAAAGAACAAACAAGAAAATATGACAAACACGAAAACAAAAATAAAAATGATCCACAAAAGAAGCACCGCCTTAGAACGGTCAGTAAAAATACGTTTACTGGAGGGCTTAAACTATTTTCACAGCACTAACCCTTAGTTCAGATACGGATCAAGACACATAGATGTTTGGTTTGAATGGAAGTACATGAATTATCTCCTAGAACATATAAATCAAGATATAAAAAGGAGTTAGAGCAAAGCTTAGGATACCAGAGCAAAATAAATCCAACAGCTTATTCCCGGTGGGCCTGACAACCATCTTATCTACAGATAAGTCTTAAAGTCGGAGCCATCATAGAGTCTGAAGTCATGCCCACCAGCGTGGATTAAAGAGGAAAGCAAAGTTGCCAACTGTAATTCGATTGACCACTATGCATGCAGTTTGTTGCAATACATTAATGTTATAGCCAATATTTTTATAATGAAAATTGTTTTAATAAACTGCGCTGAAAAGTTATGTCAACAATCTTCTTCAGCCTTTACATTAAGTTACCATAAAAATCAGGTTCCAAAAGTCCTATGCGCAAGAGAGATTTAAGTCCAACATGGAATTTACAGTAAGCCACGTTAGTTACGCATCACATTTTCAGGGCCCTTATTTTTGGTAAAAATGCTGGAATCGAACATTCTATATAATTTACTTATTGACATTTTATCTGTTTGATGACACCGAAAAAAAATCGGAATCACTCATTCGAATCATTCTGCTACGTCAAAGGCAATTATGACAAAAATGCCTGTTCGACCTGAACGTCTGTATTTTTTATTTACGTTTAGGGCTAGGCATTGTCCATGGTGGTCTTTGTGATAGAAACACACAGACAACTATTGCTTTATTCAAGTAAGACCCCCTCTTTCATTCGTTGAATTCAGCAACAGTTACTTTTTGGAAAAAAATGCTCGTTTCGACGTCATATTATCGTCAGTTACAATAATCAAACATTTTTTTTCGCCAATTATTTTGTTTGGAGTCACTTGTTGACAAAGAAAGTAAGAAAGAGGGCAAATATCAGGAATCGATACAATCATACACCGCACCTGACCCAGGTAAAAAAGACAGCTTCACAATTAGACATCACAAACGAGAGCCAAGAGGTCGGCCTTTTCCAAGCAGGTGAACACAAGACATCAATAAATAGACTCGCACTAAAGCGTGACAAAAACAAGACAGAAATAACATAAATGACCCCCAAAACAAGCACCGCATTGGAACGGTCATACAAATATTTTACTGGAGGGCTCAAACCGGTTTCACGGCGTGCCAACCTCATCCTTAGTTCAGATGTGGATCAAGATACATAGAAGTTTGGTTTGCATGAAAGTACTTAACTTATCAATGCATCATATCCTAGACCATATAAATCAAGATATAAAAGGAGATAACGCAAAGAAACGAATTAACACACTTAAACATATTGCCATTGACATGTCTTAAAGCCTTGGTAGTAGTGATGTCATCAATAACGTTAACACCATAACGCCAATATATATGTTATTGTTTTTTTACGAAAATAAACGGCGAACACATGGTTGTTTAAAACAAAACTATAAAAGAAGTGTTTTGATATCTTGTTTACTCAGGACCTTACGAAATTTTATCTAACTTTAAAAAATTACTTAAATTTACTTTTTTAAACGTTGGCCAGCTGGGAACCAAAATAGTTAAACGTTTAAAAATGATAAAGTTAGATATTGCCAAGACCCTGAAAAAATGCAATGTAACCTGAGTTTCATTCGAAATAATGCAATGTGAAATTGTGCTTTGATGGTAGTGCCCTTCAGATCACAATACAATTTTGATGGCTAATGCAAATATAAATGCGCTTTACGCAGGTTGTCTCGGAAAAAAAAAATTCCTTTTCTGAGTAATTTTATATTTTATAAATAGTGCGTTACTAAAGTGGCAGATGATACAAACCTATGTATACTAATGCCATAAAGTTAAGCATATTTTGATTGTGTTGCTTATTTCTATCAGAATGTCTTACAAAATTATCTATTGCTCATTAAAAAGCTTTGTTATTCTACTATCCAAAAGCAACTAATATAGAACTCTACAAATTCTGGTGACGTCATAGAAACGTGAGAACTGTACCTCTTAAACACTTCCGAAAACCAAAAAGTCGGGGGTGATTTTGCTGACTGTCTGTAAAAGTTTGCAGATAATTAACCATGTTAAATAACACTGGCATACCTGTAAGACTCTGACCATTTCGAATGAGTTTAAATGGTGACGAATTTTTGCCCTATGAGGCTAGGCTGCATTAAGGAGAATGGCTAGGAAACCTCTTCCCTGATTCTTATTGTCTGTAAAGGCCACAACGATTCCTCTCACATTACCAAGCAATATTTTGCAGCAAATGGGGACAAATTCAACAGTAAAATAAAAAATTTACTGCATAAATTGCATTTCACTAACACATTTCATGTCCAAAATTTGTACATTTCTGCTTTTAAAATGCTCCTTATCGATTGGCTGACATGTCAAACTTTGCTGTAACAACTTAAAGGGAAAATTGGTCTAAAAAGACTGAAAAACTTAGCCCTTTCCTATCCGTTGTTTGTACACAGTATCGAAGTTAGGCATTTTGCATACTGAGAGTTGACCCAAAAAACCCGTTATTTTGAGTCAATGAATATGTTTAGAACTAACAAAATGTCGATTTTAGACTCAAAATAAGTATGGTAGACTAATGTAGAAAGCATTTTATGTTAGACCATCTGAATTTATTATTTTTGGTCATTGGTAGTATAATATGCTTAACCTTATGTCAATGGCACATGTATAACTTTCAAAGCAGTATTGTATTTCTTTCTCTGAAGATCTATTTTGTCTTAGCTCCGACTTTAAGACTTATCTGTAACCCGTTTAGGATTTTCTGGTCTTGAAATCGTTAATCTGATTCTGATTTTAAATACGCCATTATGCAGAAAAAAAAGTTGACCTCGATCTTCTCCCACATGAAAATACACACAATATCGACCAGAGCCTGCTTTGGCAGGTGGTGGATACATCGTAGTTGGCATTTTGCATACTGAGAGTTGACCCAGTGAATCTGTTCTTTTGAGTCAATGAATATGTTTCGGATTACCAAAATTTTGTTTTTTGACTCAAAATAAGTATGGTGGGCTTATGTAAAAAGCATTTATGTAAGACCATCAGAATACATTATTTTTGGTCATTGGAAGTACAATATGTTTAATTTTATGTCAATGGTGTATTAGAAATTTACTCCCCAGAGGAAGCAGCACAAACCATTAATCAGGAATAAGTAAGAATATCTGCATGGGCTGAGAAATGGCTGGTATTTTTTAATCCAAATAAGACTGAATACACACTACTGTCTCTAAAATTAAATAATCCTGTTCACCCACCTGCAATTATGAAAATAAAGTAATCAGAGAAGTTGAAAGTCACAACCATTTAGGAGTATAGTTTGAAAGTAGTGGCACTTGGCACACACACATGCAATTAACAATTACAAAAGCATGGCAGCGAATTCACACTACGCGTAAACGTTAAATTTCATTTACACTGAACCGAAGTTATAAGTAGCCACCATACAATTTTCGCTCCCGTTCAGAAAGTAAATTTCACTCTCACAAAATTCAATTTCTTTAAAAAGGTCCAAGGCTTTTTTGAGACTCTGCAAGTTATGTCATTTCAAAATGTCTGGTAGACCTTGCACAGACGAGACTTCCGAGGAAAGGTACCATCATTTCAAAAAGTCACACTTTTTAGTGTGACATAAACTATTCAACAGCTACGTTATCCACTCATACTTTAATAAGCTTGAATATTGTTATAATATCTGTGATATAAGATTTAAAGAATCAAAAAGGTTTTTTACAGTTGAACACTCCATTTTTCTTCTACGTTAAAATGAAGACAGCCACGGTCAACAACTTAATCTAAGGAGTTTTAGGTTAACCATGCAGTTTGCATACTCACTTTGCATTGCTCTGTACGCTTTATTATCTGCGGCACAGCAGTGAAATTTTCAGGGGTTCTTTTTTATGAATTGGCGTCACTGTTCTGCTTAAAAATTAAAATAAATCTTTAACAAATGACATATAAATGACCTTAAAAATTTCACGTAAAAATCGGAAGTGGATACACAATTAGTAAAAAATATAAATAGAAAATTGGCTCATCAAATTGCACGGTGCTTTGTCAAACATATTTACCTAAAATAAAACACATACAATGATTTTAGAATGTGCAGCTGTTGATTTCCGAAAATTTCGGAAAATTTGGAAAATTATCATTTTTTAAAAATTCATAAAAAATCTGTCATAGACAAATTGTCTAGTGGTTTGGTGCTTTTTTCATGTTGACTAGGCAGGTTTGCAATTACATGTACTTGAATTTGACTAAAACTGCACTCAAAACGCTTATTTTCTTCAAAAAATTGATTTTTGCATTTTTGAACCCAAAAATCGTGAAGTGATAGAAAACTCTTCCAAAACACCGCTTAACTTTAGTCCATAACTATGCACATATTTGGGCGAAAATTCATTTCAATATCAATAGGGCTTAGTCAGAAAAAAGAAAATTGAAAAGTGGCTTCTTAGAACTTTGGTTCAGTGTAGATAGAAAAGCACTAGTAACCATATATAAGGCATTTATTAGGCCAATCTTAGAATATGCTGACGTTGTCTGGTGTAATATTACTAAGTATGAGGAGAACGAACTTGAGAAGATACAACTTGAAGCTGCGAGGATAATGACTGGATCAACTAAATTATTATCCATTTAGAATTTACACAAAGAAACTGGCTAGGCGACTCTTAGCACAAGACGAAGGAAACATAAATTGACTATGTGCTATAAAATGAGCAACTACTTAACTCCAGCATTTCTCAGTTCATTGCTTCATCTCCTTGTAATAATCATGTCCAGGTATCCACTAAGAAACTGCGAACAATATCAAACAATTGACGCTAAATCCAAACTGTACTATAATTCATTTTTCCCCTCAGCCAAATGTAAGTGGAATACTCTAGGTACACATTTCAGTTCTGTCCATCAGTTTCCTCTTTCAAAAAGATGTCAACGCGACATCCGGTCCCTTATTATTATAACACTGGAAGCCGAAACAAACAAATACTACATGCTAGAATTAGGACAAATTGTAGCATCTTGCATTACACCTTATTTAGTTAAACTGTCATATAAGGCAAGTTCTGTGCACGTGGCGAAACTGAGGACGTCCAGCATTCCCTCTTCTTTTGTGCAAGGTTCACTGTTCAACGTCAAATTATAATAGAAAAGGTTCAAAGACACTGTGTCCCAACTCTAATCGTGTTGTTGTACGGTGGTCGAAGCTTAAACAACCATACTAACTGTATTATCTTCAAAGCTGTTCAGGAGCTTACCACACATTTAAAACCGTTTGATAAAAATATATTTTTTTCTTATCTAATATGGTCGATACCGTGGAAACCTCTCATTCTCTATCTTATTTGCTTCTACACACACACACACACACACACACGCACACACGCACACGCACACACACACACACTAATGCACACACGCAAGCACGCACGCACGAACACACACTTCTTAGTATCATTTACTATCTGCATAAAAATGTCATCCCATATAGTTCAATTAGAAACATCAGCCAGTTATCGACTGCTAATCAAATGATCCCTTTCAAATGTATTGTACTGTATATATATATATATATATATATATATATATATATATATATATATATATATATATATATATATATATATATATATATATATATATATATATATATATTACTGTAGAGTGAGAAATAGGCTAATGCACCAAACGAGATATCTTTCCTGTGGCACTGGATCCAGTAAAGGATGCTAAATTGATTTGAGAAATAAATATAAAAGGATATAAATCAAAAAACAGTGCTAAATTTTTTTGAAACTAAGCGCTTTCGGCTTTCGCCTTCATCAGAGTTTCAAGACACAATAGATTAGGTGAATAGTTAACAAAATATAACTATATACATGAATTATGTGATTATTTAAGCCCTAAAAAGGGCCCAGCTGTTGTACGTGTATTTTCGCAAATATGACTGCACAATATTAATGAATTAAATACAGCGTACAAAATTGGCGTTCTGGCAAGAAATGTCTTGTACGAAAATTTGTGTAGAACAGAAGTCTAATACATGCCTAGGCTTCTAAAAAATCGTCTACAACAACACAGCACACCAAGTGTTCTACTATATGACCAGATAGAGTCAGTCACCCTTGTTGATGCCAAATGGACACAGGGTGTTCAGACGCCGAATCCAGTAGCTCTCACGGAGTTTCCTGGTCGAATCTGACCACTCCTTGTTGTGTTCAAGGCAGCAGACAGAGGCATTACTCAAGAAGTCATGATCTGCAGAATGAAAATGTTCTGCTGTTGGTGATCTTTCAAACCTACGGTGTCTCCAGTCGTCACGATGGCCATTCATACGTTTGTTCAATGGGCCTTTGGTTTCTCCTACGTACTGTTTGTTGCAACTGCTGCAAGAGATCAGATACACAACATTCTCTGTTGTGCAGTCTGTGTTTTGTCTCAGTCTTACAGTGGCCCCAGAACCCCAGTGACGACCAAACTGGTGAATGTCGACCCTGTGGCAGAAAAAGATGTCAATGCTGCAAAATGATAACCTCTGCTGGCACTGTGAAGTCATCTTCTGGGGCCACTGTAAGACTGAGACAAAACACAGACTGCACAACAGAGAATGTTGTGTATCTGATCTCTTGCAGCAGTTGCAACAAACAGTACGTAAGAGAAACCAAAGGCCCATTGAACAAACGTATGAATGGCCATCGTGACGACTGGAGACACCGTAGGTTTGAAAGATCACCAACAGCAGAACATTTTCATTCTGCAGATCATGACTTCTTGAGTAATGCCTCTGTCTGCTGCCTTGAACACAACAAGGAGTGGTCAGATTCGACCAGGAAACTCCGTGAGAGCTACTGGATTCGGCGTCTGAACACCCTGTGTCCATTTGGCATCAACAAGGGTGACTGACTCTATCTGGTCATATAGTAGAACACTTGGTGTGCTGTGTTGTTGTAGACGATTTTTTAGAAGCCTAGGCATGTATTAGACTTCTGTTCTACACAAATTTTCGTACAAGACATTTCTTGCCAGAACGCCAATTTTGTACGCTGTATTTAATTCATTAATATTGTGCAGTCATATTTGCGAAAATACACGTACAACAGCTGGGCCCTTTTTAGGGCTTAAATAATCACATAATTCATGTATATAGTTATATTTTGTTAACTATTCACCTAATCTATTGTGTCTTGAAACTCTGATGAAGGCGAAAGCCGAAAGCGCTTAGTTTCAAAAAAATTTAGCACTGTTTTTTGATTTATATCCTTTTATATATATATTAATATATATATATATATATATATATATATATATATGTATATATATATATATATATATATATATATATATATATATATATATATATATATATATATATATATATATATAAATATATATATGATGTATCTGTTGTATATTGACGTACTTTATATTTGAATAAAATATTGTTTACACTAATGTGGCTCACTGTCGATATCAAATCATAGTATCGCAAATCAAATTTAGTAAAGGTTTTGCAATGTTTATGGTACTGATAGCCTTGTTTAAGAAGTTTCTGAGTTAACAATTT